>CM075818.1:41456811-41938985 GCA_037975025.1 Excoecaria agallocha
TCCAGATCCGGTATTTTATTAAAAGTTGATGAGCAGGAGCCGAAGCATTAGTCCCAAAAGGACCATGAGTAAGAGTATGAGTATTAGTCCAAGGAGAAGTCTGAGCAGGAGCCCAAGTGTTAGTCCGAAGAGAAGCATGAGCAGGAGTTGCAGTGCTAGTAGGAGCCCTCCACGTGTCTCTCAGAGGAGTTTGAGCAGAAGTCCTGCTAGAAGTGGTAGTAGCAGGAGTCCAGCTAGAAGCATCAGCCGAAGTCCAGTGATGGGCAGAAAGGCTAGAGGTGCTAGCAACAGCCCTGTGAGATCTCATTCTCAAAGAAGCAGAAGCAGGAGTGTGAGATCCCCAGCTCAAAGGAGCAAATGCAGGAGTGTACCTAGAACATCATCAAGGAAATCAGTAAGCAGAAGCCCTAGTAGATCTTCTAGGAGAGGATATAGCAGGAGCCCTGTCAGAAGCCCTGTCAGATCTCAGAGAAGCCCTAGTAGAAGCCCTGTCAGATCTTCTCGGAGAAGCATTAGCAGAAGCTCAGGCAGGGCTCCTTCGAGGAGAACCAATAGTAGAAGTCCAACTAGGGCTCCAAGCAGGAACAATCGTCGTAGCTATTCGAGGAGCCGCAGCCCTGTACGTAGGTTGAGATCTCCTCCATCTGTTCGACGAAGTTTGTCTAGAAGTGTTTCCCCTGATGGGTCTCCCAAACGCATTAGAAGAGGACGTGGTTTCAGTCAAAGGTACTCTTATGCTCGGCGATACAGGACCCCTTCTCCAGATCGTTCTCCTGTAAGGTCATACCGATACAGTGGCAGAAGTGACCGTGATAGGTATCTGTTTAATCCTAGTCCTGCTATTTTTATTTCTAGTCCTTCTAATTTAATTATTCATGTGATGATAAAAATGTTTAACCCTTCAATAGGTGATGAAAGTACATGAACTTTGCTCACTAAATTTTTGTGATTATGTTCTAGATATTCAAGTTACAGGAGGTATTCACCTAGGCGGTATAGAAGTCCCCCAAGAGGAAGAACCCCTCCCAGGTGTGTGATTAACTCATGATCATCTGTTCCAATATGGTGACTGGGTATTTTTAATTTGCACGGGGATTTTCTCCATTCTTTCCTATTGCTTCCCCTCACCAGTGTTCAGCCTCATGGCATTGTAACTTATTCTCTTACCTTTTGTTTTGGTTCATGCTTAATTCACTTTCTTTCCCGATACCCTTGGCAGATATAGAGGCGGGAGAAGCAGAACAAGGAGTCCTTCTGTATCACCAAGCCCTCGCTATCGCAACCGTCGATACAGGCCCAGTCGTAGTCCAATCCGTAGCCATTCCCCAATTGATGCACCTAGGCCCCGTGCTTCTCCACGTGTTGAAAGGCGGCGTTCTCCTTCTCGAAGTCAGAGCCCATCACAGTCTTCTTTGGATTCCCAGTCTCCAAAGAGGGTGAGCAAAGACAGATCTAGGTCATCATCTGGAAGTCCGAGAGGGAGGAGGGGCCTAGTGTCATACGAAGATGGTTCTCCTGATTCTGGCCGTGGGTGAAAGTGGATGTAATAGAGATAATGTTGTTGATCAGGACAAGCTTAGATTTTCCATAGACATTCAGGAGCTCAAGTTTTATGATGGACAAGGAGCTTGCGGTTTTGCCAACTGGACTCGAAAGTGTTGTCTGATGGATTTTTGCCTAGAGGCTGTCTGTAGTTTCCTATGATTCTCATAGTATGTTTTAGATTAATCTTTGGTGTGTTATAAGGATGTCCTTTTGTTTAATTTAATAATAATAGAATATTGCAGGACTCATTATTTGTAGAATCATTGATGTTTTGGTAAGCCCAGGTTGTTGCAACATTCCTAAAATTCCTGCACTTTGAGATTGATGCGTTGTAAAATGGGTGACTTGAGCGAAATCGGGGACTATTTCGCTTGGAAGCTGGAAATTGCACTTGATTGTATTGGTAATTGTTACATGTTTCCTCTCTGCTGTTCTCATAGAATCAAGCTAAGGCAGAAAATTCACTTATCGGGCTTGCTTTGCATTAGTGTCACGGGAATTTTGTTGAACATGGCTTACCAGTACTTGTGAAATACAAACGAATTGATTGGTTCGTTTATCGGCCTTGGATTGTACTCTCCTTGGGAATACCAAGATTGGAGGGTTGTCTTAGGGTTGTGATATTATAGAAATGGCCCCTTTCTAGTTGACGGTTTCTATAGTAAGCCGAATAGCGTTAAAAAGATAGATTGTGTTTTTTGTGCTGTATAAATTACAGAAACAATGAGATTGGGAACTGCCAAATTGCAGGCTGACAACCCAATGACTGGAGGGTTTTCCAATGCAATTGATAAGAAATTTATGTGCGCGCAAAGCTTTTGCTCAGTTACATCACTTTGGATGTCATTATTCAGAACCAGTGATCTTACAAGTAGGAAAACAATGCCACTCTCTCGCCCTCGACAAACCATTAACGAATGTATATTCGAAGCAAAGTCGGAATCCATTGACGTCCAGCAAAAAGCTTTGCAAACGCTAGCTTCCCTGACCAAGGTCAGTGCCCAAAACAGGAGCTTGGTTGCACAAACAGATTGTGCCATATACACCATTACCACTCTCACCACATCTTCATCTCCCATTATCCAAACTCTTTCATTGGCAATTCTTTTCAACCTCTCATTGAATCCTGATCTTAAGCAGTCTTTAGCCGATATGGACACAATTCGTCTCCTCAATTCAATAATCCTCTCCCCAAAATCCCCTGGATTATGCAGACTAGCTTCCTCCTTAGTATGCAGTTTGGCTATGCTAGACAAAAACAAGGCCAAATTTGGAGTATCAGGAACTGTCCAAGTTCTTGTAGATGTCATCTCAGGTTCCCGATCGCCTGCTTCAAATCATCACCTAAGTTCGTTAGCAGAGCTTGTGCAGTTCCATGGAAACTGCACATTAGCTGTTCGTTCAGGAGCTGTTCAGGTTCTCCTCAGAATTATAGAGAGCAGTGACGGTGAGGATTTAGCAGGAACTTCACTTACTGTTCTTGGACTTGTAGGTAGATTCGATGAAGGATTAAATGCATTGATAAGAAGTGAAGAGATAGTGAGACGTATGGTTAATGTGTTGAAAGGAAGATGCATAGTGAGCAAAGAAGGTGCAGCAGAGATTCTGATTCGTCTGTTTGATGAAAGTGAAGGATGCGTAAGACATGCTACGAGGTTGCCGGAGTTCTCTGCGGTGCTTGCTGATCTTTCTGTTAGAGGTTCACCAAAAGCTCGAGACAAAGCTGCTCAGCTTATGAAGAAGATGACTGAGGCTAGCTTCAATCCCAGTCTTGATGCCTATAATTCTTCGCTTCTTGAATGGTACTAGGGGCTAGTTTCTTTTATCGGGTTAATACATAAATTTCTACTAAACAATTACCATTTATTAGATTTTTTTTGCAATAACTGTATATTAGATTATCCACTAAATTTATTAAAAATATCATATTATCCTTATATAGGAACACTTATCAATTCAAAATTGATGCGTTTCAATAATAGAGAAATAATTTGACATTTTTAACAAATTTTAGAAGGATAATTTAATATTTTCAATAATATAAGGTATACTTTTAATATTTTAAACAAATTGGGGTGGCTAATCTGATATTTTTAATAATTTCAGAGGATAATCTAATATGCAATTAGTTTAAGAAAAAATATAATAAGCGGTAATAGTTTAGAAAAAAATTTATATATTTTCCCTTTTTTTTGTTTGATTGTATAATTAATAATATAATCCATTTTATTACCGAGTAAAATCTTTGCATCATTGATTTTTAATATTTATAAAATTTAAACGAAACTTTTTTTAAAGCTATTTAGTGCCGAATTATTTGAACTAATTAAATATTATTTGAGACTATTTTTAGTAGAAAAATAAAATAGACTCAATTTTAACAAAATGAAAAAAAAATTCACATTAGGAAGAGCAAAATAATCTTAAATGATTAAATTTATATTTAGAATTTGAACTAATAACGTGAAAATAAAGAGTATTGAAAATTACATGTGAGTCTAATTTAATGATAAGAGACTGATTCTTAACCTAATTTAGAGGTTTCCAATAAGAAGGCTGAGTTAAGTTAAAATAATATTTATCACTATAAGATTATAATATGTTGTTTTTACCCCACAATAAGTTTTTGAGTCTATGGGCACTTTGAAGAGGCAGAGAATCTTACATGGCATGGAAAAAAAAACATGTGGAATATATGGATTATAATTGAAAGTTTCAAAAAGACCCCACATGTTTTCTTAAATTATTTAGCATTCATAGTCCTAGGAAATATTTAATCATGTAAATTACGTTATAACATTAATTAATTCATTAATTAGAATTTAATTTTATATAAAAACGAGTGGCAAAAGCAAATGCATGTGTAAAGGTTTTCTAAATATTTGCATATAACTTTAACTTTAGAAGTAAGGGAAAAGAAAATCTGCTTTAGTCCCATCATGAATGATTATTCGTTTCCTATTAATTTAGGGTTTCTAAGCGTTGAAAGCTCAAAAGTGTTATGCCCTAGTACTTGAATAAAATACGAGATTTTCTGTTTCCATCGGCAGAGATGAATTGATAGATTAATTAAATAAGAGCAACAAAAAAAAAATCCATTCTTAGTTTTTAACTTGATTAGTGAGAACAAGGTCTAGCTAATAGTTCGGTTACTTCGAACAGTTAGACTGGCTCGTCTAATTTGCTTAGAATGGAATCGTCTTTTCGAGATATTCGGCTACGTCGAATAGTTTAAACTTATCAGATTCAATCAGAATCTAAAAAATTTCGATATATCAAGAGAATATAATTCTTTTCGTATCTCTTCTTCTGGAATAGAAAAAAAATATATTTATACAATTTAAAAAAGATAAGAATTATTTTTTAAGGATCTCAAGTCTCCTAAACAGTTTTGAATTTTGAAACTTATAAATAGAGTCAATAAATTTCGATCGGTCTTTTTTGTATCTTTTCAAGTGACTCACTCATGACGAAAAAAATTCGAAATCTCCTTGCACAATCATCAATTAGCATTATTGCATTCATGCGAAAATGTCATCTCCCAACAGATATATTGAATTTTTTTTATATTACAAAAGGAATATAATATCTAATTATAATTATTTTTTTGTGTAAATCAAATACATTGCTGACTTAATAATCAATAGTGCAATTCCACGTTTTTGCTAAAATATATAATAATATATTAGGAAGTAGGAATAAAGGCATGGAGATTATAAAGAAAAAAAAAAAAGAATAAAGGCATGGTTCCCCAAAATGATTTTGAAGCCGTGCAAGCAATTTGGGCTCGTAATAAAATAATTTTTTAGCTGAAAGAATGCTTAGCAGCATAATTATATTTGTTTATTGAACCAACCCCAATTCATAGCATCGACTGCATATATATATATATATATATATATATATATATATATATATATATTATTGTATCAAGTCGTGCTCTATGAAAAAAAGTATTTTTTTTCAAAATAAAATAAAAAAAAGGATGGGACAACTTGACATGCAAACAAGAAATTATGATGTGATGATACAAGTTTTTATTTATTTATTTATACATAATTATTCGATATACAAAGTTCAATGACTCCATTAATTCGATTTTACACCAAACAAATTTGCAGCACTATCTTCTAAATATTTAAAAATATTATATGCTCAAAATTCAAACTTTTTTATTCCAGAAAATAATGTGTGAAGGATGACCCTAAGCATCACTATATTCTCAATTTTAGACTAATTGGTGAGGGGAGGAGGAAGGGAATCTGAATAAAAATATTCTTTAGAACTTCAAATTGAGCATTAATTAATTTTCCTACTTCAGAATTCGATTCCGAACATAAAGAAGTCGGCATTAATCTTCATTTTCTTAGATACCAAAAGTACTGATCTGATGTATAATTAAGTTACAAGGACAAGACGCACTTCGTTATAAAATTATGGTAATTACGTACTTTGTTTTATGTCTTATTCTGTAACTCTTCCATCAACGGGTCCTCAGATTTCAATTAAATCTACCGTAACCATTACATGTTACATTTAATTAATAATAGACCGTTACTTGGAATTCAGTAGCAACATTAGAATTTATAATTAAAAAATTTATAAGTTATACTTAAACTTCAAAAATAAGTTGAATAAAAGTGGATCAAAACAAAATTTTATGTGACAAAAAAAAAAATATATATATATATATATAACTAAAAAAATTTCAAAATTGCCCACTTTTTCATGCATGTGGCTGCACCACTGTTGGAATTAATAGTTCAATTTATTTCATAAATTTTTTAAAATTAAAAAAAAAAAATGGCTAAACTCTAAATAAAATTTTTTATTTTTTTCTTAAATATTGACTTGTTGCCGAGTTTTTCATATTAGAAACCATTTTAATATATTGGAACACATAAAAATGAACACATGCATTAAATTTATATAATGCAAATTGATAGAGGAAAATGTGTTTTATTTTCTAATACAATGGGATATTTTAAGTTGACTTATAACTAAACAAATACATGTTAAAAAAAAAAAAAGAAAATTTGATTTGCTGATCTGCTTTCGATTAAAAATTTTAAAAATTCTTAAATTTAGCTTCGTCTAATAACTTTTATTAATTAGATGTTTATTATTTCCTGTTTTATACAAAAAAGAAAATTAAATAAATTCATAAATGCAAAAGATTGAAAAAGAAAAAAAAAACTAGGAAAAGGGGTTAGGAACTTAGGATGAGGAGGGCATTTTTGTCATGGGAAGAGTAGTTCGAAGAAACAACGGAGAGTAGCTTTTGCAGTCAGTTAGCTCAGCCTGTTTTATGGCATTTCAGTGAGCTTGGGGTTTCTCCGGAAATGTGAACAAAACAAAGAAAAGTTGTAAGATTGAAGAGGAAAGTGAAAAAGCCCAAATGCTTTTTGGGTTTCGTTCCTCTCAATCTCAAGGGTTGGTGCCATAAAGATTAATCCACACTCCATTTTCATAATCATTATTCTCTACTTTTTTGGATTTTCATTATCAGATCTTTTACACCTAAGTTTATGCTGCTTTCTTTTCACTCCTATGCTGCTTCTGTCAAACGTTTCAACTTCAAGATTTGAATCATTTGTTTTTGAAAAAATGTATACAGTAGATGGGTTCTTCTCTTCTCTTGTTTCTTTGTATTTACCTCCTTTTCTTAAGAGGGAAACAATGGTAAAGATGATTTCTCTTTTGTGGTTCTATTCTTGGGTTGTTAAAGTTGAAATGCTTTACTTCTCCACTGTCCACTGAGAATAAATTCTGTTTGTACATTGCCGTTGTTGCCTCATTTTTTCTTCATTAATGTGCTTTGATCTGTGTGGATGCTTTGTTCATAAAGATTTTCTGCTTTTCTTTATATATAATTTTTGTCACTTTCTTTGTCTATCTTTGGCTTTTTTTTTTTTGTGCCTTTCACTTTCTAATATTTTCTTTAGAGGTTTCAGACGGTGTATAGCTGGTGCAAGCAATAGTTTTTGATGTGGATTGATGAGTTACATTCCAATTTAAGCTTCTTAACTCCTTATAAATAGAGATGATCTGGTTTTATTTTCTTTATTTCAGGAACAAAAGCAAAACCATTCACTAATCATCAAGTAGCTTGCGCTGTGTAATTTGTGTATTGGAATATAATGAGCAACAGTTCCTCCAACACTGCTTCTGGTTGGTTTTAGCTACTAGGCTTTCTAGTGTCTTGATTTTGAGCATTATGATGAGATATGTATGTATTTTCAACTATTTGATTGTGACATTTCAGGTAGTAGAATTGCTACGAGAACATTTGAGTTTGGAAGGACCCATGTGGTCAGGCCCAGAGGACAACACCAAGCCACCATAGTTTGGCTGCATGGTCTTGGTGATAATGGTTCCAGGTAATGCTGCAGTTTTTTACAGCGGTGTTCATATTTTTGTTTATGAAAATTCTTTTTCTTGTCCTATGTAGACTTTTAGTTGACAACAATAGATATGCCATTCTTTGTCATTGATATTTTTTATGGGTCTGCGTGGATTGTCTATGATAAAAATTAAGATACCCAGTTATTAATATTTTTCTATAGTAATGTGCTTATTGCTTCTACACCGAGCATCACTTTCTGAAATTCTGTTACCTTGCCTCTATCTCGAGCAAATGCCTCGAGTAGGATAGTTGACTTATTTAGCTCCAGGAAAATTAAAGACAAGGAGTTATAGAATATCAATTACTTGTCCTGTTGTGGTGGAGAAATTTATTATTCAATTAACTTCTAGAACTATGGTTTTTTCTAGAAGATTCTTATCATGCTGATTAATGAGAGAGAGCACCTCAACTATTTATTATAGCATGTGATTACTTGTCTTTTTCTGCTTCTTCTTTATTGATCTAAGCTATATTCGAGTATCCTGGAGTCCAAACATGGATATGCCAAGGCTGTGGAATAGGGGACCACTGCTTCACTAGTTTGACTAACCTTCCAATTTGCAGAGAAAGTTATATTATTTCTGGGAGATATAATAGGAAGGCCAGTACTTTTCTAATTCTCGGGATACGGCTATGTCAAATCGAGATAACACCTTTAGATTGTCATATAATATGATCCACGCCATTGCTGAGTCCTGGTGCTCAACTTTAAATGTGGTCCCATAAACTTACAAGGCATTTTTTAAGTTATAATAGTTTTCAAGCTTATTGACGTGTTTTTACAGCTGGATACTGATTTATTTTGTAAGCAACTTGATCATTTAGGGTGACTAATGGATCTATCCATAATGCTTTGTTTTGTAGTTGGTCCCAACTCCTGGAAACCCTTCCTCTTCCAAATGTAAGGATCTGTTTTATTAGAATTCTAGGTAGTTTCTATATATTTGCAATAAAAACATGCATCACTCCAGGCGGATATATTTGTACCACTTACTGGAGATGTAATCTTCTCATTCTGGCTCTTTTTGGTGGTAGATTAAATGGATTTGCCCAACTGCTCCAACGAGGCCAGTAGCAATGTTTGGTGGATTTCCTTGCACTGCATGTAAGCATTCAATGCAGATAACTTTCTTCTGGTTCAAAAATTTTAATTGTGATAAGAATCTAAATGGCTATAATCTTTCATACTTATTTGCTAGCCTAGCGTCACAACAAGCAAGTCCTTTGTCATGATTGAAAAGAACTTAAACTCTATGTTCATACACTTTAGCTAGTCTAACTGTAATGAAGATAGCCTGAATAGCTTAACAATTTGTTCCAGGGTTTGATGCGGGGGAGATTTCAGAAGATGCTCCTGATGACTTGGAGGGCCTGGATGCTTCAGCAGCACATGTTGCCAATCTGTTGTCGACAGAGCCTGCTGATAGTAAGCAACTTATATCAAAGAGCCAACTATTTCTTCATGAACTGTCTCATTTAGAGGGTCTTGCACATTATGTTGCAAAGTTTGCACTTTCACTCTCTATGTTGTGATTTTATGTGGTGACAAAGCATTAAAGGTTATAGGTAAAATGCATGAGGTGCACTCATTCCTAAAACCACTTGACTACAGTTTTGTTGCGTGAATATTCTCATTCAGAGATAATGGGAACTCAGGCACCTTGCAGTCAGCTAGACCAAATTGATTTCCAAGGTTTTGTATATCTGCTATGCTATAACTAGTTCTCAATTTTAATTCTGGAGCAGTTTTAAAACTTGCTTTTGTTATAACTCTAGCGGGGCCACTTTTTATCATTCCTATATTTTCGAAAGTTATTGAATTGAATGTTATGAGCAATGGTCCTTGTTCCAGTTATATCATCATGACAATTTCCTTAGGCAAACTGTTACATGAGATTGTTTCATGTTTTCTTCTAATGATCTTGCTGTATCATGCCCCTATCATGATTACAAAATCGTTTTTATATGAGAAATCAGATTAAATCTCTGTCCATATTTCCTTTGCCAATGTGATCCTATTTGCATTTCGATTTCCTATGTATTAACAAAAGCTACCAGATACTCTAAGTGCATTTGCTGCATTGATTTGTGCTATCAACAACGTGGTTTTTAGAGATTTATAATTTATTAGCTTTTAAGGTTATGAGAGGTTGGCATGTATCTGCCAGATCTGTGTTTTATATTACAAGATTTGACTTAAGAGAACTTCTGATTATTATGTCAGTATTTTGTAATTTTTAAATATTATTTTTCAGTCAAACTCGGTGTTGGTGGCTTCAGCATGGGTGCTGCAACTGCTCTATACTCTGCCACATGCCATATTTTAGGGAGATACGGAAATAGAAACCTATATCCTGTAAACCTAAGTGCAATTGTTGGTCTAAGTGGCTGGCTTCCATGTTCAAGGTGTGGAATTGAAATTTTGACAAGTGAATAAGCACATCTATGCACAAAAAAAGGCACCGCCTTCCTCTGATTCCATGTAGTAAGCAATTAACTTAAGAAAACTGCTATTTTCATGCAGGACTTTGAGGAACCAGATGGAAGGTTCACATGAAGCTGCAAGGCGTGCAGCGTCCCTGCCCATTCTGCTCTGTCACGGTTTAGGTATAACCATTTATCTCTAGATTTTAATGACATGAAGTTTTGACTTCTAATATTGACGCCCATTATTCTCTTATTTATTTTTTATTTTTTTGATTTCTGCAAGTCAATTAAAGAATTTCCGAGTGCGGTTCATTTACCAATATTTGATTTCAGCCATAAAAATAGGAGCATTATTTTTAATTAAACATCAATTTCACAGATTTTTCTAATGAAAGATGTTGTCATGCACGACTATGGTGATGGATGCCTTTCTTTACGGATGTTTTCTGTCGGATTCTCACATGCAATAGTGTTGTCATTTGATCTCGCTGCTCACAATTAGCATTGGAAAATTCACTATAATCTCCGTTAAGTAAATAGTTCAATTGTTGCTCAAACGCTCGAAGAAGTGTTTAGTGTCACTCACATAGCCAAGAATGTGTGTGAAAATGTGCTAATCTACATAATCTGTTAGCAACTTCAAAGCAAACTGCTTGTTAAAAGGCAAAATGCTCATGTAAGCTGTTTTCAAATCCATGATAGTTGATAAACAAAAACTAAGAGTAGAAATTTGAAGCATACTTCAATCTCCAGTAAAAATTAAAAATCTGAATTGCCATCTTGTCGACAGGTGATGATGTGGTTGCCTATAGGCATGGAGAGAAATCAGCACAGACCTTGAATGTAGCTGGATTTCAAAATCTTGCATTCAGAAGATACAATGGGTATATATTTATATGTGTATATATATATATATATATCTTTTTCACTTGAAATAGCTACATCCTAAATTCCCTTTGTCCTTTACAACTTCGATCAAGGGAATGTTAATTCTTCAATCTCTTTCTTTCACACACAGGCTTGGTCACTACACAGTCCCTGAAGAAATGGATGAAGTCTGTAAATGGCTAAATGCAGTGTTAGGGCTGGAAGGGCGTTGAGCATAAAAGGTGAAGTTTCTGAGGCAAGGCACTGGAGAGTAGATGTATGGCTTGGGGTATAGGGTGCATGGTTAGTCGATCTTGTTCATGCAGTCCTGCTAAATAAACTGTTGTGCATTTTTTATATTTTCATTTTATGCCCTTAGGATTTAGATGGGTGGATATAATTGTAATGTTGTCTATTGGGTTTTGGCTTAGAAGAGTAGTGGAGAAGGGTAAGCTTAGATCACTTCTATCCTTTGCCTTTATCCAAAAAATTTTGTGATATTATTTAGATCAGAATAAGTTTGATGCCTGAATTACTTAATGCTTAATAAAAGATGGCCTTGGCTTCCTAGAAGTATTCTACAATTTTATTTGTTTTTTAATCATCATCTTGTATTCAAAATTTACTAATCTAACTAATTTAAATTTATACTGAATAAATACATAATGGAAGATAAAACGCTCTCTCAAAATGTCTATAACTCGTTAAGTATTTAAAAATATTTAATTTCTACCAAAAATCTTTTGGATTTTCAATCTCAGGATGGAATTAAAAGGCGAGTGAAATTCGGGAATTCATAGGCAACATCCAAATTCAATAGTGGAGTTGTGTTTCACTTATTCACCAAAGACATTGTCTTGTAGACTTTAGTTTTGTGGTTTTGAAATATCATTTTGTTTAGTAAGGGCTAATCAATACTTCAGTGAGGCCCATAGAGATGACCCTTAGACTGTCTCGATAAAAGTCTAATCGAGACTAGGCCTCACTAAAGTTTGGTCCAATTAGAAAATGAAAGCCCAAACTTCTTCCTAAAACTTTTTGGTTAGCCTCTTAAGATTAAGTTGAGCTTTAATTAATATCAAATTTACTCTCCATGGGGAAAATGTGGTTTTGCTGATAAAACCAAATAAAATGACTATTAAAGCTAACTTTTTGCAATAATAATGCATAAAAAAATAATTTCAAAGCAACCTAACATCACCAAAGTAGCTTTGGAGACATTTGAATGGTAAAACTGATTCTAATTCACTAAAACGTCTCACGTTCAAACTCTTTGCTAGCCCAAGCTGATATTTCATTTGAGGCTCATGCAGGAATCAAGAATTTAACAAGATCTCACATATCCAAATATATCCATTTTATAAGATGAACTAGTGCTTGACAGCAATTTCTTTGGATAAATGATGAAGTATTTGCCCAATTTTGACATGCATTGAGAAACAACATACTAAAGGACAGGGAATAGTCAAAACAATAACTGTTAAAGAGGCTAAAATTTCAATGGTGAAACTCATCTAACGTTATGAGAACTAAAATTTTTCTCTAATAAACAAGGGCAGAACTTAAGTACTTAGCATCAGCTACAAGGAATGCAATCCGATTGATTAACAAGAAGACAATTCTTCAAGGAACAAAATGAAAAATATAATACAGCAAATGATATTTCTCGAGCAAATTCTCTTTGGCAATTTGACGAATAAACCATCGAGCATGTAGTCTTTCATGTACCCACCTGCCACAATAAGATAGCTCTGATGATTATGCATATAACTTAAATGCATGAATAACCAGAACAAATCCACATTCAAACCTGGAACTATTTAAAACCTTGAATCTCAACTCGATTGCTGCTTTCCAAACCAAACTGTATTATTGAATGCCATTGCAATCTGAATGTGCAGAGTCAAGCCAGAAATTGCAGTCTTAGTATGCAAATGAATAATCCAGATTTTAAAATATTATAGAAAGACAATAAACATGAATACTAACCTTCAGTGTTTATTTGTTGCTTCCTTTATCCATCTGTGCTGCCTTTGGATTTTTTGCAGGGGGTGAGAGATGGGGGAGATGACACAGCCGTCAATATGAACTTGCGTCCACTTTTCAGGCCGACTGAAGAGCTGGACCTAAGACCATGAACATGATGGTGAGGTGGAGAAACTCGCTTTTTATTTGGGGAACTTGCTTTGACAGGTGTGATGGAAGTGGAAGCCTCTTTCAATATTTCGGGTGTATCATCTCCTAGACTGTCAGAGTCATGCCTCTTTTGTCTCCCATAACCGAGGCATTGGGGTAACTGGTGATCCGCGCCACATAAGAGAGCCACCTGATGAGAAGCGACTAGTTCCAGAGCGCAATTTGAATCTTGAACCACTGAAATAGTCTCTTGTCTTAGATGAAGCAGAAGAAGCCATCGTGATTATTGAAGAATTTTGAGGAGTGAGCTCACAAATATCAGCAAGTGCATCGCATCTTGGTGAGATTTGGCCTATTTCAGAAACACTATAATCCATTCCTTGACCAGAAGAATCTATATCCACAGTTTCTTTGTCTATTTCTGGAATCATGTCATTGCTGAGTGAATGTCCTGGAGATCTTATAGATCTTGCATAAGATGGCAAAACTGAAAAATCTGACTCAGGTGATGGGACATATCTACTGGAATTGAGTCGGGATCTGGGATCATCGTTTCCATGGCTACAGAAACAATAAACAAAACAAAAGGCAGCCATACGCAACTAAGAAAAATGATTTCTTGAGAATGAAACTCATAATCAAGGAAATCTTACTGCGAGTGCTGGAATGGAGTGGAGGGTGTAAGATTGTGCAGATCATATAATTCAGCATGCAATAAATCTTTGTTGCTTGCTAAAGTTCCCACCTTATCTTCATCTCTGCCTTCAAATCTTTCTTTGTTCACTCTGCTGCTTACATTTTCTTCACCTGTACCATATTCTGAGAAAAACCACAAAAAAAAACACTCTTAACTATCATTCTTTACTTGTGTATTAGCGATCTATTCCCATTTCTTATTTCTCGGTGCATGCAAGCACAATTGTTATGATACTACAGGGTGTTCCACTCCCTCACCAAAATAACAAAAGAATTAATGGGGTTTTCCATATCATACAATTTTGACTAACGTTGCAAAGTGCATCCAAAAAGCACATATAAGTAACTGTAAACATAAAGTTGCGCACCTTTATACATAGAGGCCAAAGAATAAGTGAAGTAATCTGCTCTCTCTTTTCCACCAAAACCAACAGTTCTCCAAATTTTTATTCTAATTTATAATCATTGATGCTGCTGTAGGGAATTAAAGAGACTAACCTTCTTTCCTCCCATAGACATTTTTGCACCCCTCACAGCGGCATTCACTGGAGCATCTAACGTTTGCCTTTATAACATATAGCAAAGAGAAGAAGAGCAAGGAATTATTGGAAAAAAAGATAAAAATGGCACAGATCATGGCACAATTCTGATTGAGCATAAAAGCACACCTGATAGCATTCACAATACTTTTTCAGACACATGGACTTTTTGCAATTGCAACCTCTTTTGTGCCTAGATAGGGAAGACACCTGCCCACTTCCGCCTTCCTGCAAAAACTAAAAATCACAATGTCGACAACTAAAGAAAGGATTAGCAAGAAACAAGCGTTAAATACCTTGCTCACTGCTGCATACTGCGTAACATTTTGCACAACTTTTGGAGCAAAAGCAAGTGGGTTACGGGATTCAATTTGTTGACGTGTCTCAAGAACTGTATCTTCATATTCAGGTTTATTGAAGCAACCTTGGCAAGCACAAGATTCAGCACAATAGATTCCAGCAGCAAAACAATCACAATATCTGGCCAAAAGGTGGTTAATTAGTGAATGTGGCATGCGGTAATAAGAATATATGAGTTCAACAAGGGAGAAATTGAATGCACCCACAGTTTCAGGCATTTAGACTTCTTACAGTTGCAACGCTTGCAACCGTCACTGTCGATGCTTGAAGATATCTTCCTGAAAATATCACAAAAAATTCAGATCATATAATATACAGAGAAAATAGCAAATAGAAAGGATGAAAGCCAGCATACAAACTTGCCTTTTCTTTTTGGTTGGGCTCGACTGGCTAAACTCCTCAATATTCTCAGCATGCTCTGAGCTCAAATTTCTCTTATTTAGGGGAGTCACATGATGCTCAAGTTGTCTTAAGTTATCCAAAGGTTTCAAAGTGTAAGATGACTCAGAAGTGACAGCACTATCTGCTAATGAAGCCTTCGCCTCAATCATCTCATCTTGAGGAGAAATTGCAACTTTCATGACTAATTTTGACAGCTTTGCAGAATAACTTTTAGTGTCTATATGATGGGAGCTCGTGATAGGTGTTGATTTATTGATTGCCATTGCATTATGACCGCCGATTGGCAAAGGGACACTATTTAGATGCAAGCCTAGACCTGAGGGTTTGGACACAACCATGGGAGACTTTCCAGGACCCCGAAAAGGAAGTGTAGAATTTGATAGTTGGGATGGGTTAACCATTTGCTTCTCATTAGAAGAGGCATTTAAGTCCACATGAGGCAAATCTAGGCTCTCCAATTCTGTTGCAGAAGTAGATCCTAAACCAGTTAGACTGTTTGTTATACTTGAAGAATGGGTGTTCACATTTGTTTTTCTTCGAGCTTCTTCAAATTGAAGGCAGCGTCTGCTCAAGCCACGTTGCAGTTGACTGACCTACATTTACTGTTGCAATTATTCAATAGCAAAAGTGCAGATCCTTGTGGGATTTCATAACTGAAGGACTAAAAATGCTCAATTCTTTCTCTATCTTTTTTTCCAACGGAATGCATGTCCATTTACCAAACATGGGATTTGACAATTGAAAATGCTTAAAAAAGCAAATACATTGCACATCAATCCCATATCATGTATGGATAAAAATTACAAATAATATATTAAGGATTTTTGTGTTCGCAATTGAAGTAAATCATAAATGGCTGTTTACACATCTTACAAGGGTGGTTCAAGATAAACTAGTTTCTACCTCCAAATCACATTGTGCTACATTCTGAATGGATCCCTGTAAAGTGGTTCTGATATTGTTGTCATACCTCTCATTTACCTGAACAATACACAAACATTTGGGCAGCAATAGACATTAGCAAACCACACGTATTGTGCAGTTTAAACAAATACCACATGTCCTATACATAATTTCACAAATAAAAGCAAAAACCTTAATGTTACCTGATTCACTAAAGCATCGCATTGTTTTGTTTCAGGATCAAGGTCCAAGGATAAATCAGAATCATTATTTTGGCATTCATTATATGAATGTTTACTACCATTTTGCTCCTCTTGAACCTGTACTGGCTCAATTCCATATGCAGACTGCTTCTGAGGATTCTGTTCAGCTTGCTTACATGAGGCTGGGGATGTATCCACTTCAGCCCTCATGTTATTTTTGTCATCAGACTTTGAGTTGTTTAAACTACTTATTGACGATTGGACCACATCATTCAATTTTTTGGCATTTTGCTCTATCACAGTTACAGAATTTGCACAGTCCACATCTACAGGATCATTTAGGTATTCATCGATACAGCCTGAGGAACTGCCAGGTTGGTCCTGGGTGGTGTTTTCAATATCATTGTCCTTCTGGCTGTCAGCAATCAACCTCTTGCAGTAAGTATCAGATTCCTCCATATCCACTAAATGATCAATTAATTTCTTGCTTCCATCATCCTTCTCAGGTGTCTCTAAACTGAATATCTGAGAAAGTTGTGATCTGAAAAGGATAAAAACATTCTCATGTAAATAGCAATTAGGCCACATTCTTATATCCATGAAATGGTAGAGAAAACAAAACTATGAGGTAAGAGGCACCAAACCTCTGCAAGAAAATAGTTTCTCGATGTGCAACTGTGCGGGGCGACGTGAATACAAGAGGCGGAGAACTGAGCCCTAGGAATCCTTGTGGTACATGTTCAGATTTAACAGGGTTAATGGGAGATAGACTATGTAATTTGAAAATGGAGATTCCTGAATTCAGAGGAACAAAGATAAATACAATATCCATAATTGACTATGCTGCAGGTAGAATGGTCTCTTCTCAAGATGTTTAATTCAAGACAATGTACATCCTATTCAAGATAGATAAATAAAGCGAAAAAACCCCTTATATTCTTCAAAAACACCGGGAATAGGGAAACAATAAAAATAAAAAAGAAGAACAAAAAGCAAGATAATATACATTCCATTCAACAATAAGCAACTGAATTTTGTTGAGTTTCATGTGTGCTGATCTGACATACAAATGAACATAAAAGCTTATAAAATAAATTTTATGTAACTTGGTTCTGGAGGCTTCAAACGCTTCAAAATGTGGAATGGAATGGAAAACTTTATGCAGTGGAGATATGCCGTGCAACGCCTTTGAAAGCATCTCTCCAGAACAGGTGCAAAAGCAAATGATCTCAGCAAATTCACTTCAAATTACATCCCGCCACCAAAGCTAAGACAAAAATCACATCCTTATGGAAGTTTATATCGCTATGAATATACTGTTCCATCAGAATTCTCCCTACCCACTTAAAACGTCATCATTAGTGATAACACATAATGTTATCTTCTATCCCACATCGGCTGAAAATGAGCTGAAAGTGGACCTTATAAGTTCATGGACACCTTCTTCCTGTGTAGGCATTTTGGGACAACACCCCAAAAACAAAACCGTGAAGACTCCGGCCCAAAGCGGACAATATACACAGAGTCCGATCGAATCCTCCTCCCCGATCGGATCCTCCCACCATCGAAAATGCGAGACAAAATCTCCTACCGATCGGTCAGCGAGCGATCCATCATTTGATGCTTTCGTTGAGAGCAAATATGCGGTACTCTACCACTGAGCTACGAAAGGTACTCAGATGGGAATGAGATTTGGAGTAACACAAGATGTCTCCCACCGTAGACCTCCCGGGAGGGAGAATAGTGATAACACATGATGTTATCTTCTATCTCACATCGACTGGAGATGATCTGGAAGTGGACCTTATAAGGTTATGGACACCTTCTCCCTATGTAGACCTTTTGGGGCAGCACCCCAGAAACAAAATCGTGAGGGCTCCAGCCCAAAGCGGACAATATACACAGAACCTGATCGAATCCTCCTTTCCGATTGAATCCTCCCACCATCGAAAATGCGAGACAAGATCTCCTACCGATCGGTCAGCGAATGATCCATCATTTGGTGCTTTCGTTGAGAGCGAATATGTGGTGCTCTACCACTAAGCTACGAAAGGTACTCAGATGAGAATGAAATTTGGAGTGACACAAGATGTCTCCCACCGTAGACCTCCCGGGAGTGAGAATAGTGATAACACATTATGTTATCTTCTATCCCACATCGGCTGGAGATGAGCTGAAAGTGGACCTTATAAAGTCATGGACACCTTCTCCCTATATAGGCCTTTTGGGGCAGCATCCCAAAAACAAAACCGTGAGGACTCCGGCCCAAAGCGAACAATATACAAAGAGCCCGATCGAACCCTCCTCCCCGATCGGATCCTCCCACCATCGAAAATGCAAGACAAGATCTCCTACCGATCGGTCAATATACAGGAAGAAGGTGTCCATGGCCTTATAAGGTCCACTTCCAGCTCATCTCTAGCCGATGTGGGATAGAAGATAACATCATGTGTTATCAATTAAGAACAATATTAAGCAGCAAATAGCACAAAAACCCTAACCATATTATAAAACAAGCAAACTCCACTAACTAAACCTGCCTCCAACAAACCAAAAGCTTTATCACACCAAAAACATAATCGAAATTCACAAAAGAGCCCAAACAAAACGGAGAGATAATAAAAAAGCAATTATACTAAACAAAAATTTAATAAAACAAAGGAAATGTAAACACCAACAACAACCCTAGCTTAAGAATAAAGTGCGAAACAAACACAAAGAATCAAACTGAAACAGAAGTTGCAAATGCGATTACTTGAACAGTTGGGGAATCGGATAAAGTGGTGAGGGAGGCAGAAATGAAAGTGGCGGCGGCAATGGTAGTGTTGGTGTGAGCAGTTTCAGGTGCATCCATGGAAGATAACCCTAATTGTGTTCAACCTAAAGGCCAATTTCTGCATCTTCTCACTCTCTCTCTTCCATCAACGCAAGTCACCCACTTCTCTCTCTGTGTGTAGAGTAATTGATTGTTGAGAAAAATGTGAATACGAAATTTTGCCTCTTTTCGCCTGTATTTTGATTAATTCGATTTTCTACTGAGAGTTGTCAAAAAATAAAAATGAAAAAGAAAAGAGTGGGAGACCGCAAGGCTAAGAAGCCGAAGGCGGGGTTTCAAAAAACAGTGAAATACGAGCGGGAACTTTCCTACTGGGCCTTCTATTCCGTTTATTTTATGTGTTGGGCTACGCCTCCTTATTTATTCTACATTTTTCTCTTAATGGGCCTATTAGCCCATTTTATTTTCTCTGACAGGCCCACAACAGCCCAATTCTGTTAATTTCGTATGATGAACCTCTATAATGGACTGCTCATCATCAGTTTCTTGTTGATGAATAGAAATTGCAAAAAGAAAAAGAGGATCACTTGGTCATGGGCTTCAGCCATATTCATGGTAAGAACTTAACGTAATTATGCATTCCTTAAGCCCAGGCCTAAATTAGGCCCAGAAACCCACAGACTCGAAATAAAACATATGTTAGGCTGGAGTAATTAACATGCTAATAAATTATATTGATTATATATTAATGTTGCATTCTAATTGATGACATGCTAGTTTGCACAGTTGTTATGTGGAGCAAATCCAGTAAATTAATAATAGTAATTAAAAAAAAAGGATATTAGAGGACTGAAGCATGGATTGGATGGAGTAAAAGGATATTAGAGGACTGAAAAGTGAAAGAAAAGAGAGAACTTTTATGGTTTTGGTGACGTCATCACTCGAGATCGAGTATGCACATAGATTGATCGTACGTTGTATGTATGGGACGTGGCTTGAAGTTGCATGCACGTGAGTCTCATACAGACATAAATTTATAACACAAAGCCACTTAAAAAAAAAAAAAAAGAAAGAAAGAAAGAAGAAGAAGAAGAATCCTCATAACAAATATTTGCATGGTAACTAAAATCATAATTGCTTTTATATGTTATGATTTTCTTTTTTTTTTTCAAATAAGTGTCATATTGTCTAACAACTTAATAAAAATTATTAAATTCAAAACCTTTTGTAATTTTAATTGAGTATTGATCAATAAATTAAATAGTTATTTATTAATAGCTTCATGCATTGGGTATATATAAAAAAAAATCAGTCAACATAAATTATTTATAAAACATATAATGATTTTTCTACTCAGCCATCTAAACTTGAAATTAACTAACATTCAAATTAGTTTCGAATTTATTTAAGAATTAAATCCATTATATTAAAATTGAAACAAATTGATCTCGCTACCATTACTATAAATTATAAAAAAATAAAAAAAAAGCAATTTTTGCATATTATAAATGGCATCTATATATTAATTAGAGCATAGTGGCAGATTTTGATTGGGAAATTTAAAAAGAGAGAGAGAGAGAAAGTAAGTAAAAGAAAGAAGTATACGTTATAGAGCAGAGGGTGTAGTCATGGTCATGCATGGAAGCATTTCCCAAAGAGAATCGAATCGGTTCCCTTTCTTTTTGCTTTTTCACAGTTTTGCTACAGCCTTCTTTACCATTCCCCAATAAAATCAAAATGCTGGATCATCATCTCTTCTAGGTTTTCTTTCTGATAATAATAATCCGTATAAAAAATTTCCTTCACTCAAGAAATTTCAATATTTAAGTCAGTAATAAATTGTATAAGAAAAAATGAAATCGAGAAAGAAAATAGTTAGAGAATTTATGCAGTAGAACTGAGTAACAGCAGATTATCAATCACAATCAGCGTAACGTCTGCCAACTTAATTCATCTCAAATGCTTGTAACGTTTACGCATCCAAGTTCAAGAAATGCTACCTTTACAGTTGGGTTATTAGTTTCTTTATTTTATTTCAAATACATTCATTTTCAAGAAGGAGCAATTTTAAAAAAAAAAAAGAAAAGAAAAGAAAAGGATGAGAAAATGAGAGAATTATGAGAAGGAAAAAAGAAAATGACAGTGAAAAAGCCATTACAGATTGAAGAACAAAAGAAAAAGAAAAGATGGTCAAAATATTCAACCAACCTCGAAGACTTCTCTTCCATGATCAGCTTCGACTATCTTTATCGAAACTCTGCCATCTCCTTTCTTTTTATTTTTCAAGCTTATAATTATATACCAAATAAATCCTAATAATTAATATAAACTTTAACTCTGCCATCTCCTTTCTTTTTATTTTTTAAGCTTATAATTATATACCAAATAAATCCTAATTATACACCAGATAAATTCCAAATATGAAATAATCGGACAAGCACGCTTTAAATAATAAATGATTATATATATTAAAAAAATGTAATTACGTAATCATATATAATTGAAATTTTTTATATTAGCATTTTCTGGAAGAAGATTGTTTTTCAACGCTTTTTCTCATGGACTGTGATAATTAATATTTTTCTTTTATAAATTTATTTACGTAGAACGATTTTGAATAAAAAAAAATGAATTACTGGCTATAAAAAAGGTTGACAGTAATGATGAGAACAAATCTAAAGACTACAAAGGGAAGATTATTTGCTAACAGTAAATTACACAGTGAAATTTATTTATTTATTTGGTTTGAAATAGAGCCCTTTTGACTTATTCCAAGTACAAATTAAAGGAATATTCAAAAATGAAAAGTAAGAACCATTTTTAATCTTATATATTGTTCTCAAAGTATAGTATTGAAAGGAGACATGACCCTTAGGCTGTTAACCTCAGGTAAATTTAAGGGCATGCAGTGGGGTACATCCTTTTTCTTTTCTTTCTTTTTTTTCCCCTTAAAAATAAAAATAAAAAATGTGGAATATCCAATTTGTCTGGTAACATGTATTGAATTTTGTTCTTCCTTATCTAGTCCTAATTCAAACATTCTTATTTATCCTTGGACCCCAAATTTTGCCGTAGTCAAAAGGTTTTTCTTTGTCTAGTTTTTCTACAGTATTAAAAAGATAATTAGAAGTTTATGTAGTCCTTAGAGGTTACAATGCATGCTTTACGTAGGGACACAAGGCATGGAGTCTCATAGCTTCACTTACTATATCTTCTTTATTTATTTTGCATGATTAATTTATCACATTAAAAGGTCGAGTAATGATATATAATTATTATAATTGTCATATTCACGAGGCACTAGGTATGTTTTCAGTCGTATTTAACATATTATATCAGACCCAGCATGCATGCATGGTTTGAAAATGCTGATCATGATTAGAATTTGTACTCAGTCGATGCATATATAGTAATTAAATATAATTGGATGCTGATTAGTGATATATATATATATATATATATATATATATATATATATATATATATATATATATATATATATATATATATATATATATATATATATATATATATGATAGTTTACTAATATATCGATTAGTGAATTATAAATATAGTTTGGAAAAATATATTTCCAATAAATGCTATGTTTGGGAAATAATATACGTACGATAGAGGGCATAAATGGAAAATTGAGTGTGGGTAATTGTACTCAATTGCTCATGCACTTGCCACGTCAAGAAGCCCTAAGAGAATCATGAATAATTGAATATAGCTAGAGCTTTTATCAATTATTGGATTTCTTTTCCTATTATTATTTTTTTTTATTTGGAATCTAAATTCAAATTTTTCTTTATCTCTTTTTCTAACTATAGTCTTTCTTGTGATTCCATTGTTCAAGGAGACAACCAAAGTGAAGAATATGAAAAAGAAACCCTAAACCTCCCTTACTCAAACAAGTATATAAACAACCTTAACCCCATGTCTTAAATCACAACCAAACCCATTTCTCTTGCTCTTCAAGGTAAGAAGTTCGAATTCTCTTGTTCTTGTTTGTTTTACTACAGTTTGAACTCGAGATCTCGTAATTCTGAAATAATACCAGTGTTACTAAACTAAAGCTTGGTGCAGAAAGAAAGACAAAGAAAGAAGAAGATGAGCAGACCAGGGGACTGGAATTGCAGGTCATGTCAGCATTTGAACTTCCAGAGAAGAGACTCATGCCAGAGGTGCGGCGAGCCGAGGCCTGGCGGCGGTGGCGGTGGCTCGTCATTTGGATTTAGTAGTGGCCCAGATGTTAGGCCTGGTGACTGGTATTGCAGCTTTAGCAACTGTGGTGCTCATAACTTTGCTAGCCGATCCAGCTGCTTCAAGTGCGGTGCTTCCAAGGATGATTCCTCCGGTGCCTTCGACGGTGACTTGTCTCGGATGAGAGCTTATGGCTTCGCCGGCAGCTCCAGTCGCACCGGATGGAAATCTGGAGACTGGATTTGTACTAGGTTAATATATTTCTACTTAGAAGAACCGTACATATTTAGGGCTTCACAAAATAACTGGAAAAAAAAAATCAAAAATTAGTTTAATTGATTGCATAATTTAGTCCAACTACAATTATCAAGAAATCGAACTCAAGAGTCCTTACACATTAATATCGGTTCCTAATTTTAATGGTATTTATTATGTAATTGAGTGGTTTTTAATTTTGAAATTTACAGGCCCGGCTGCAATGTGCATAACTTTGCTAGCAGGACAGAGTGCTATAGGTGCAATGCCCCAAGAGATTCATCAGCAAGCAAGTCGTCGTATTAATTTTTTTTTGGGGTGAGAAATTAGTATCTCCATTTTTTTAATGTAAAAACTAGTATATAATTATAATAACTATGAAAAAATAAAAGTGGGATTAATTTCAGGTACTGCTTTAGTAAGGAATGAAGAAAGAGAGCTGCATGCAGATGGTTCCACTATTTTTGCTTCTTGAATTTGAATATTTTTATCTCTCTTTTTTTTATTTTTTTTTTCTTTTTCTGGTGAGGAGAGTTTTGATTAGAAGGATGATAGAATTGGAAAAGAAAGAGAGGGAGAGAGTCCATTTTGTGACCCTTCTTAATCAATATTATATAAGTTAAATAGAATTAAATGTAGTTCTTTGGAATCAATCTAGTATGTTTTTTGTGTTAATTGCTCTTCCTTTATATATTTATATATAATAATTAAGGTCTCAAAGCTGCTATGGGTACAACTTTCAAGTGGTCCAAGGAATATTTGACATAAAATTGGAATGACCAATGGCTGCTGCAAAAGTAATTAAAGGTTGTTATTAATGGACCAGTGTGTGGGATCTCTTGGATAAATTAATAAAGGACCTGCCAGACATCAGATTCAAAGAATATCTTTAACATAATTTAGCCTTATAATATTGTTAGTTTAATGATATAAGAGTGGAGCATATACCAATGTTTAAAAAATGAAGTGAATTTGAGATATATGGTGTCTTTGATTGCATGCTAATAATCAGACTGAACAATAATCAACAGCATTGTTCTTTCTTCCATGCAATTTCAGGGCTGTTGTATGGTATTTTAGATCCAAGAATAAGAGTGGGATGTCATTTCAATTTGTATTACCCATTTGTTTTAATCAAATTCCACATCATTTCGTAAAAAAAAAAAAAGATTATTCTTGCCTAGAACAATATAGACGAAAAAATATTTTATATATAATTTTTAAACTATCTGTTTTCGTGTTATTGTGGTTTAGTAGGTTAGCAATTTATGATCATTGGATTTAAGTATAGGAAATTTTTTTTGTTTTTGGACGGTTAATATCGTTACATTATCAATCTGGAGAGAAATTATGTTTTTGTTGTGGTTAAAGCTTTATATGAGTGAAAGTAATATGATTCGCGAAGATTGTGCCTAGAATGTTAATAATGTTTCTTGTACTTTGAAATGATAAGAAAATGAATAAATTGATTGAGCCCTAAGTCCACCTGCTTTATTCTATTCTCTTTCTGTGTATAAACCATTCACTATTTAAATTTTATTCATCCAACTAATTTAAATTTATATTAGATAAATATATAAAGAACATAAAATTTTTCATCCCGAATATTTAAAAGTGTTTCATATCCAAGATATAAATTCAAGACCTATCTAAAAAGAAACTCATATTATTACCTTATTCCATTTATCAAAATTGTTTTATGGTGTTTTAATTTAGATCAAATGTGTAAATTTATCTCTAATATTTGATAAAAAGATGCAATTTTATCTATAATATTTTAACCGATGCAATATTACAACCCATGTTTTAAAATTAAGAGAATTTTACTAATTTTTTAAGTTTCTTGATATATGGCAATCAAACAAATAGACATATGAAATAACATAGCATGACAGAAGCAAATTTCTTGAACAATAATATTACACTAACTGAAATGTTACAAAATAAAATTGTATTTTTTTAATCAAATATTAAGAATAAAATAAAATCTTACCTTCGACCTTTAATTTAAGGGATAAGGTTAACTTTTGCCCAATCTAATGAGGTTTTGAAGAGAAAAATAAAATAAATTAAAAGCATAAAAAATCACATAGGATTCCGAAGCTTTTTATTAGCACCTTTCATGGGTTCCCTCATTGACCTCTTGGTTATGTTCTAACATCAAGATTAAAATTAATGGTCAAAAAGTAACCACACATTCATTAGTGTCTGCTAGAAACTACACTCCATTATATAGCTTTTAGCAAGATTCTTTGTTTCACTTTAAGCACGTTGCTTTATGTTACTTCATGCATGTTCTTTGTTGATTTTAGCGATGTCCAAGTACATATGCTTAGCATATTTAATCATGTCAATCTCTCTGCCTATTTGCTTTTTTTTTTTTTCTTGTTCCTTATTAGAGATTTCTGTGCCAATTTTCATAGCATCATAACATGATTACTTACTGTTAATTGTGGAAGATATATTATCTTTTGCTAAATCCGGTTCTATTTAGAGCTGTTTTAGATCTCATCTAACCTCATAAGGATATGATTAGAATTTATTAGGCTCTTCTAATAAGGATATGTTGTGATATTGCTGTATTTTCAAAATAATCTTTTATCTATTTTTCTCTCTGTGTATATATTTATAACCAAATGTGTATAAACTTGACGCACCAAATTTTTAATTAAACATTACAGTTTTAAAAAGTTAAGGGTAACTAGGGGTGTACACGGGTTTGAATCTTTTTTGTACCTAACCGAAATACCGAAAAAAAAATCAGAATCGAATTGTATCGTTGATTTTTTAACTAGAACTAAACCGAATTGTACCGTTAACTTTATCGGGAATGGATTTAGATATTTTATCCAGAATCAGGTCGAGAACCGTATTGAACTGTACCGAATTATTTTGTACCGAATTATACCGAAAGAACCGATATTTATTAATTATTATATATAATACTAATATTATATATATAAATATTACTTATAATTTTTATTCTATATGTATTATATAAATTTAACTTCATAATTATTTACATTATATATTTTAATATATAAAATTAAGATAATAATTAGTTAATAAATTAAACTAAATATTTTAATTATTAAGAATAGAAATTTAATTATTATAATAATTATTCTATTTACATGAATATGAATATATAACTAAAAAAATTGCATTTAATTTAATTTATCTTTAATATCACTCTACTACTATTTAAATTTTTTTTTATAAATATCTATATAAATATGTAAGTTAAGCAATTTATCACATAAATACTTTATCAATTAATTTCATTTACTATGAGTATCAATTAACTAATATCCATCTATTTTTAAGACAATACCTATATGAATATCTAAATTAATAATGTAATTAAATATATTTATTGTATATAATAAAATATTACCAATTAATGTATTATATGAGTGTATAATCATTTTACCAAGTAACGTCATTTATTTTTAGTGTCATTCAACTAATATTTATATATTTTCACATAATATCTATATTAGTAATGGAGTTGTAAATCAATAATGTGATTATATATAGTTATTATATATAATAAAAATATATCAATTAATATAATTATATGTAATTATCTTATCAATTAACTTTATTTACTTTTATATCATGAATGATTGAATGTACCTGTATGAGTACACAATAATCTTATCAATTAATTTTATTTATTTTTAGTATCACTCAAATAGTATTCATTTATTTTTGACTCAATGAGTAAATAAATATAAACATTAATAATTTAATTATATAGTTTAGAAATAAAATAAAATTATTTATTGTATTATATGTATGTATAAAGTGATTTAATATTATACTAAAGTTATATTTTTATTTTTGTTCTCTAATGTTTTTTGAAATATTTATTTTCATAAAATATGATTTATCTGGTAAATAATGATATTTGTATTATCCCTTATCATATTCTAATAGTTGCAGCTTGATTTTTATTTTTATTTTTGGTTAATTCATATATAATATAATTTAAGCCCTATTACTTGAATATGCAATAGATAGCAGTTAATTTTTTTTATGTCCCATACTTCAAAAAAAAATTTTATTTCACGAAAATAACTTAACGTTTAAATATCCATGGGGTGGCATATCACTGGTAGTGAAAATAAAATATGCCACAATAGAGATACAATTAAAACCTTTAATTAATCAATTAATCATATCTAATAAATATTTATCTTCATAAATCCAATCTCATTTTTATAAATAATGGTAAATATAAATTATTTTTGTAATGGTAAAAAACTGAATTTATGATTAAAAATTAAATTTAAAGATTTTAAGAGGGAAAATTTTTTTATTTTGGATTTTCGGAGGGAATGAAAAATTGAATTAAGTAGTTAATAATTTTAAAAATATTGAAAATAGAATTAGGTTTACGTTTCTCTTCATTCACTCTTTTCCCTTCTCTGCCTCCTCTCTACTTTCACCATGCTTCATCTGCTCTACCTCTCGTCACTGTCCCTCACTCTACAAATTTGAGCTTGTCAGTCTCCGCCTCTCCCCCTTTATACCGATTACTTAAATTATTGTCTTCTCTCATTTATCTTTTCCTTTGAATTCTTTCTTATTTATTGCCAAAATTGGTTGAGATCGGCTACACTTTTGGCTTCAGAGGCATCAACCGAAGAATCTGCAAAATTTAAATCAGGTAATTATTATATTCGCGTAAATTTTTTTTTAAAGTTTCTATTTAATGTTTATATTTTTTTTGTGATCTAATTATTTAAAATCTATGTTCTTTTTTTAGATAATGATCAAAATTCTAAAATCAATGTCAGCATAAATACAGAAGAAGACTATCGAATATTAATTTTTAAATATCACTTAAATTTTAAGTATACTTTTTGAGATATTTTAATTGTATTTGTATTTATTATTGTGTGAATTTATTTTGTAAAATTTTAAAAATTTTAAACTATCCGAAGTACCGGATTGTATTGTACTATATTATTTAGTATCGAAAAAATCGAAAAATCATACCAAATTATTCCAAATTTTTATAGAATTGTATTAAATTGTTCCGAAATTTTTCAAGACAATACCAATACTTAATTTTTAAAATATCCAAATTTTTAAGATAATACGAAAATTTACAAATTTTCGAATTTTACCGTACCATGTACACCCCTACGGATAACCAATAAACACAATTTTTATAGACCAGTCCAATATTAATTATTTTTCATATAAATTATTGTTCATCTATATATAAATATACTCAAAACCTTTTAACGTACGTCATGAGAATATAATATATAAATGAAGTTGTAAAGTTTATAAATTGATAAAATTTATTTGATAATTTAGCATTTAAAGAGAGAGAGAGAGAGAGAAATAAAATAAAAGCTTTCAATCATAGATTGCATAATCCCTAAAGTTTTGCTAGCCGTCTGATGGAGAAACATCCATACAGGCACCTATCCTAATGACCTAATCCATAGCATTTAATTAGTGTTAAAGTTTCATAAACATCACTAAATTGAATAAATTAGTTGAGATATTAAATATAGTGTCTTAGTAAGACTCGCATCGTGAATTCAAGCACAAAAATTCCATGAAATATACTTATATATTTAATATAAGGATGATTTACAATTTTTTTTTAAATTATTACCATTTAACATATTATACTATGAAATAATCGAGTGTTAAATTATTTACTAAATTTATTAAAAGTATAAATAGTATTTCAATACCATTGGTACTTGGCTTGGGAAATTTTCTTGTCGTTCCAATAATGCAGGGTCATTTTTTCAGAGTTTTGGACAGTTAAACAGAGTCTCCATCTAACTTTGTGGTGAGCAAAAACCGAACCAAACTGACCGATTTTTTAATTTAGTTCGATTTTTCGATTTTTGATTTTCAATTTTAAAAATTTCGGTTTTTCGGTTCGGTTCAGTTTTTAAAGGAAAAAACCTCATGGAGACCGAACCGAACCAAAATTTATATAATTATATAATTTTTTTGATTTTTTATTGAATAATTATTTTATACATGTAAATTATTTTATTTTTAGTTGTAAATTATATGAGTACATTTATCAATTATTAATATCTATTTTTTAGGTGATAATTTAAAATTTTGACTATTAAATTAAAAATCGATTAAATATAAAAAATTTATTTAATTTTTTGTTGTATTATTTATTATATATTTTGGGATTATTTCTTTAATTTGAACTTTTATTTGTAAAATTTAGATGTTTTTACTTTAGTATATTATAATTTATAATTTTTTATAATTTTTAGACACAACATTTTTTATTTTTTAAAAAAATAATTTTAAATTTCATTTTTCGGTTAATTGAACCAAACCAACCAAAAATTTTGGTTTGGTTTAAATTCGGTTATTTTAAAATTTCGGCTCAGTTGATAAAAATAAGAAAACTTCGGTTTTCAATTATTTCGGTTCAGTTATTGAACCGAACCGATCATTGCTCTTCCCTACTTGGTCCGACCGCTAGAGGAAAATTGTTGTTTAAACCGATTGCCTCAAAATTGTTTTGTGGTTAACCCACAATGACGATGTTAAATCATATCTTTCTGATGTCGTTATTGATATTAGAAGAATTTTCAATCGTGATTGACAAGTTCGTTTCTCTCACATTAAGCAGGAGGCTAATTATGCAGCGAATTTTCTTGCTAGGAATGCAATGTCTCGAGCTTCTTAATTCATCTGGTTTGATATCCCTTCTTCCAGTATTAGGGAGCTTTTATCTTACGATAGTAGAGAGTTATCTACCGGTGGATATTTTATTTCTTTGTAATGTTTTATTTTCTCTTATATATATATATATATATATATATACCTTCTAAGTTTATATAAATTATTAGATTATCTTCTATTGTATATATATAGAGAGAGAGTTTTCGTGCACTTTTTTATGATATGTCAATTAATATTTTCAACAAATTTAAAAAAAAAAATTGATGTTGGATTAATTTATAAAATAATATATTAAACTATAATAATTTAAAAAAATTATATATTATCCCTGTAATATATTGTTTTCAAAAGTAGAATTACTATATGGTATTATTTATGGGTTTTAAGATGTCAAGCTGGGCCCAGAATTGGCATCAAATAATAATAACAACAACAAAAAAAACCTAGCCTCCTTTCCTCTTTAATCTCCTTTTCTTTCTAGCTTACTCAAAAAAATCTAACTTGCTTTTCTTCATGAATTCAAAGATTTTTATTATGTTTATCTAATTTTGGAACTATCGTATATTGCTATTTTACTAAATTTATATTTATATTTTTCAATAATAATTTTTGAATCTGTATAAATTTAAAATTTTAATTTTATTCATTATTTTTTATTTGTTTTTAATTTTTTTTTTGTGTTTTGGTTTCAAAAAATTCAGATCTAAAATTTTTAATTTTATATTTGATTTTTGTGTTAACTAGATCTTATTTGTGTTTTTAGTTTTTACAAATCTGATTTATTTAGCTAATGTTGAATGTAATTTAAAATTTTTATCGTGCAAGTTTGTTCTTCATATTTAGATATTATTTTCTTCCTTTATATAAATTTTTGTGCTTTTGAAATAAGTTTTCTCGTAAATAATAGATAAATTGAAGTTTTCGCTAAAAGTCATATTGCGCGCTATGTTACTATTATTTACTATTTTTGCTGAAAAAGTTAAGAGATATATTATAGCGATTTCATTAGTTTTGCATATTTTATATAATTTTAAATTTTATTAATTTTTTTTGTATTTTTCAGATGTATTTTTTATATTATTTTACATAATAATAATAATAATAATAATAATAATTATAATATTATTGAGTGAACTAATTAATTAATGACAAGAGTTGAGAAATTTAATAGTCACTGTGATGGTCAATATGGTAGCAAAAACAAGGGAGCTTTCTATCCAATTCAAGGCATGAAAAATTCACTTAAAAAAATAAAAAGAAAACCTTTTTAAAAAGTTATAATTTTTGGAACTTTATAAACGGAGCATGCCCTAGTCTACTAAAGTCTCTTCCTTTTTCTTTCCGTTTTAACCAAACACTTTCAACTCTTTTTATAGACCTTTGACAAGTTTAGCGAATACATTATTAGGATTACATATTTTTTTCTTTCCCTAACTACTCCTCGCTTTGGATCTAATTAACAAATTATATGCATTTTTTATGTTAAGTGATAATAGTTCCGATAAATCAGATTGTTATTAAAATCCGACTTGAGTCAAAGAGTTTTTCAATGTTTTAAAGATTCCTGAAAACAAATAAATTTTCAGTTGGATTTTTGACGGTCAAGTCAATAAAAATTGAAAAAATATATTTAGTGTAAGATTGACTGAAAGAGAAAATACCTGATATTTCGTTTATTTATAAGTATCATTGTCCTGCTCTAATTAAGCTTTCCAAATAAGAAGTTTATCCTATTTAGGTGACTACTAATTTTATCCATGGATAACTTATTAAAACGATATCAGTTCGGATCCTGGATAATTCGGATAGCTATAAAACCAAGCTGTTCGAGAGAGCCCATATTTTACATGGTATTATCCAGATTCTATTCTCTGATATATAGCCACAATAATAAAATATTGTGATTAAAAATTAAATATCTTCAAGAAGCATACAAGATGAGAAAATAGTGGCTCTTTTGTTAGTGTTGTTAAATATATTTTTATTTATTCATTATTAAGTTGGTCATAAATCCAGCATTTTCTGTTTATAAAAGTAATATTTTTTTTCCTCCCCTATCTTTTTGCAATTCATTTGATATGATACGTTTTCGAGCATAATACACTATGCTTTATAGTTGTATATCGTATGATATACACAATTAAATTAGAAATAAAAAAATGGAAATAAATTTATTTATGATTCAATTGTGTATACCATTCAGCTCAACTGTAGTAACTTTCTTATATGGCAATTCAACAATATTTGATTGATGTAGAATATTCACATACATTAAGTAGGGGCAAAAATTTTCCCTGTTTGAATATGAAAAATTTTAAAAAATGATTGAAATTGCTAATAAACTAATATTATAGTGAAAATCACTTATAATTTAAACAGTTAAAAATATAATAATTTTTTGAAATAATCAGATATTGATTTGTATTTTTTTCCGTAAAGATATAATTATTAAAAAATTAATATTAAAGTGGGAAATTATTTAAGCCAATAATATATTGTATTATATTATAAAAAACATTAATCATTACTTTATAAATGTAAATAAAAATTAGTTTTAAAATGCCAATTGTCTTGCTTTTTTAAATAAAAGTATCCGCTAGATCAGGGGTCTATTTCCATCACTTTGCAAAAAATAAAAATAAAATTAAATTCCCATCACAAAAAAGAGTGGTCCAGCATCTGTGGCCCAAAACGTGGCCCATCAATCAAATAACGGCCCAAAATATGATCGATTCACTTTGTTAATTCAGCCCAAATCTTAATCTCCCAATCGACGGTGGGAGATTTCTGCGAGATAGCTTTGCCGCTCATTTCACAAAACTGTAAGCAGGCTTCTGCACTTAATCTCAGTTTAATTCTTGATTTTGAACTACATTTTTTGAAAATTTATGCTTGTCTATGTGATTAATTAATGGAAAATCGGCCTGTTATGTCTAAAATTCTACAGGAGCTTATGTCCACTGCTTGTTTGATAAAATGTCGCAATGAAGTTTGTTAATTTGCTTGGAAGTATTTGGGTAGTAAAACTAATGATCTATAGACATCTACAGAGGTTTTTATATGTTTCAAAGTGTTTTATAAGCAATAGAAATGGAGCTCTCCGCTTGCATTTGATGTCTTATAACTGCTCAAGAGAACCCGAGGAAGAGACTTTGCCTTTTCGATGGTATGAAAAAGCATTCCCACATATAAAAAAATTGACCCGCCAGTTACAGAATTTTGATATAATTGATGGAAATTTAGTGAATATTAATGAAGGTTCGATTATAATTGATGATCGTATTGCACGAAAAATGCAAACTTTTAAGTCGCTTGTAAGGGTCTTTATTGGTTCTCCAATGGTTCAGCAAAATTTGAGGGAAAGTATGAAGGCATTGTCAGATAATGTGAAATGCAAGGCAATTGATTGTTTTGGAAAACCTAGTGAAAGAGAGCCCATGGTTGTGAATTCACTCACCAAAGTAAGCAATTTTCTTAGCATATCTGCCCAACAAAGGAAGGTGGTGCGTTTCACAATATGCCCGCAGGTAACACAGCATCGTATATGGGTAGGTGCACTTGAGGAGATACTAAATGGTTTAAAGGCAGAGATGGACTATTTGTGTGATGAACATTCAGGCAAAGGGAGTAGCATAAGCCGGCAAATAGTTTGTAGCTGCTTAAAGTTCTTAGCTGATATTGACAATTCGGATCAGGATTGCACTTCATGGATGCAGCTTAGGCCCCCAAAACATGTCGATTCACCTGCTTCTAGTACATGGGAAGATCTTCTTGAGATGTTCAATGATCTCATCAGGTGTCTGGAAAGTGAGAAAGGATCACTCTATCATGGGAACAAGCTCGAGGTAATGAAAGAAGGGTTGTCTCAGGTCAAGGATGTGTTGGTTGATAAAGATATTGGATACAAGGAGGCTCGACATCAAGAAAGCCTGGGGCAGAAGAAGCTCTCCAAGACATTGGGTCACTCATCACCTTGTTTGTTCACCCTTTTATTGTATTACCTCTATGGACATGTTAGAGACATTGAAGTTGATTTATGTGGTGGAATTTATAGTGGTTGCTTGTGCATGGGGAGAATTTTGACTTCAGACAGCGAGAAGACAGTTTGGAGTGGGGTTAAGCAGTTGGACAGGGCTCTTGGACTGTATAAGTTTGTGTGGGAAATAGCTGGAATGCAAGGAGTTCTGTTACTGCAAGGTCATCTGTGGTGTGTTGGGGCCAAGGATAGGACGCTGTCATATAGAGGAAACTCATTCATTTTACATGGTATCAATTTTTGATAAATGGAAACAAATATCTCATGATGACATTTTGTCATGTTACTGACTGCAGGATACATACCATTCCATGTATTCCTTTTAGTTTATTAGATTTGCCTGCAAGTTAGATGTTTTTCAAAATTAAGCAACTTGACACAGATTGTTGATTATGATTGTCCCATCTTTAGGAATATGTTTTCATACAAGGAGTTGCTGCTGTTTTATCACTCAAGTCTCCTACCAAAAATAAATAATTGTAATCTGCTATTCGTTTCTATCACTTGTAATGTCAAATTTGGCTATTGCAATTGGATGCATTTGCATTTGAGGTTATATATTCTTAATGGATTGCCTCATCTAACACTGATAAAGACACATAACTACTGGTGAAGATAATGGCACTGTTATAAGCCTTTTTTTGTTCAGGCATCGAGATATTTTTGCTAATAAATTTGATCGTTTCAACATGTTCCCAGTCCATGGATAAGACTCGGAATATCTACTCTTTTGGATTAATATCTGGTCAGTAGTAAATTTTCATTTCCTTTCCACCATTTCCAAAATATTGAGAGCAAGATAATATCTCCTTAATATTCCTCAGTTTCCTAATCTACACACCCCGCAAAATTTAAATAATATCAAAAGTAGTTTGCGTTCAAAAACGAATTTTGAAGAAACACACATTAAAGTTTCAACTAGACAGGTTTTGAACTCATTTCAGCTTTGATTTTGAAGAGCTTTGCAGGGGCTTTGCAATGGGTCGACCAGGAGCACTTCTCACAACCTTCTTCACATCATATTTCACAGATGAGAATGCACAGATCAGGGCAAGCAACATCGTAGGGTAGACGTAGACAGCTTTAGTAGGATCCGTATTTGCCGGCTTTCCAAGGATTCCTTCCTTGACAAGGCCCCAAATTACCAAAAGTGTACCGAACATGCTCATCCTACCAGGTTTCAAAATGCCCACAAGTGCTCCTGCCACGGAAAAATAGCTTCCAGCAAGAACCTGGGAATAAGAACGATCAAAGATAGATATGAAAAGAAGACAGGGATATCATTGAAACAGCAAAAGGTGGAAGGGATCATAATGTGAAAATAAAGTAGCCCAGAGGCACTTCATTAAATAAAGGCTAAAATTATAGACTAGAAATCGCGTTACCAAAGGGGAAAAGACTGCAAGTTTGGGTTTTGCATCAAAGCAAGCTGTTTCATCCAGAAGAAAGAGTTTCAATTCAAAAGTTCAGCCAGAATAGTTTGTAAAAATCAAAAGAAGACTGGGTATTTATGGTTAAAAATCAGTCTGCTGCCATCAATCCATATTTACACCAAAAATTAATTTCTGAAATTCTCAGTTTCTTAATTTACATCATTTATACTATTATTTCCCCGAGCTTAATTCAACATCCAGAGAGGTTAATCATACCAGAAGAAAATGACAACAAACAAATCAGTTTTTTTACTTTCATAAATATTATGTGGATTGCAATAAAAAGGGAGATGAGAAGAAGCAAACCTCTAAGCGCTGCAGATCCATTACTGCAGGAGCTTCTTTAACACCGGTCAAGTTATATATATCTAGCAGGTTGTCCCAGGTTGGAACAGTCATGTTCCTGACAAGACCATTTGCAATAGCCCCAGGATATAGAAGAGCTTTCACAGCAGGAACAGGAAAAATCTCACTTGCAATCAATTGGGAAGATGTGACGTGGATTGGTGTTGAACACATGCCGGATCTGCACGGGACCCTGTACAAGTACAAACAATTTTTATAAAAATTATGCTTTTGAATTCTCAATTCCATACAACCTATTGTATGTTTATTGTTTATCAATCAACCAGTGATAGTTAAATAAGGACATTTCCGTTATTGAAGCAATGAACAGGGAAGCTATAAACAGAAAGCACTTCAAAGCAAAGCCAATTAGTTGAATTATATGCAATATTAGGCCTCCCCAAGTTCAATTTCAGAGTTTCACCACTTAGACCTAAGTTGCATTCCAATCATATTTTTAATTTTGCAAGAGAATCCAGCCACGGACATGTTCACTGCCTTTCATAACTGATAATCCAAATTGAGTCTTGCTCGTCTTTCTAGACAGCAAAACGAGCAAAATACCAAATCATGGATGAGAAAATGAACGAGTCTTGGATCTAAGCTAGTCACGGTATCAGCTGATTCCCTTAACCTTATTATAATTTGATAACTTCCTTTCAGAAATCAATTCAGAAATGACGATTTAGCTAAAAAAAATACAATCACGAGATTTTATATTCTCCTGGAAGTTAGAGCTCTGAATCCAAGCGTAAATCAACAAGCAAGATAACATTTAATCCAAAATCCAAAATCTAAAAACAAAACTCGACTCACTTATCTGTAGATGAAAATGTCAGGCACGAAATTACTTCAAGTCAACCGTGATTGTTATATTTATTTCAAAAAGAACAAAATTAAAAACACTAGAATCGCACAAAGGTAACAATCAAAGAAGGATTTGAAGAGAAAAGGAGTAGAAATCTCAAAAAATGAAAAAGCCGAGTTAAAAGTTAACAAGAATAATTACCTGAAAAGAGGAATCTGAAGAAAGATGAGAAAGAAATAGATTCGAGCTGCAATTGAAGGGAGATGGTTGACCCATTTCCTCGACGCTGCGGTTCTTTTTGTTGTAGGTGCTGAAGTTGACGATATTGCCATTGATGAGAACAGAGAGAGTGAACACCGCAAGAACAGAGGAGACAGAGAGTGTGGACCTGGTGTTTATGTACCCACCGGAACATTCATTGCAGAATTATTGCCAAAAGTAGATTGAAAAAACCAGTAAAAAATTTGTCCATAATGGGAAATTAACATGCACTTTAATTAATTTGGCTATTTTTTTAATTAATTATTTATATTATCCTTTTTATATATCATTTAAATGTACATTACAATTTAAATTCGATTTCAGCTCGAATTGGAATTTATTCTCATGGTTTCTCGGGAAAAAAGAAAAAGAAAAGGGAATTTATTCTTATGGGCTCGATCAAAGTTTAAATCTTGATAGGCCCATATGAATCCGCCTGAACCCGGCCCGTTTCCACTAACAAAAAAAAAAAAGGAAAAGATAAAACGGTGCGCTTCAAGAGAGCTCTGGTATCTGCAGATTTTTCCTGTGAGCGAAAATGGCAGTCGCTTTATCGTCTTTGAAGGCCGTTGCTGCTGTCCAACTGGAAACTGAGCGAGTCTTCGCCGGTAGTTTCAGGCCGTCCAGTCTAGCTCTACCGCGCCATCCTCTTGCTACCTCTCTGATCGCTTTCTCTCGCCGTCGAAACAACAAATCTGCAGTTTCTTCTTCTAAGAAAAAGAAGGTGAGGATTCGAAGTAAATTAATCAAATTGCAATTTTTTTAGCAGCTTTACATAATTATTTTATGTGTAGTTATGTTATTTCCCCTGCTAGTTCACTTGTCTTATTCTTATCTCTCATTTCCGAAAGAAAAGTTCGTCTCTCGAGGATTCAAGAGAGGAGGAAGATGACATAGATGAAGATGCCTTTGAGGCACTGTTTAGCATGCTTGAAGAAGATCTTAAAAATGACGAATCTTCTACAAGTGATGAAATTGATGATGATATAACTGAGGAAGACATCGAGAAACTTCAACGTGCATTAGAAGAGGTGCTAGGAGTTGGTGGGGATGATGACGTAGAAATGGTTAACTTAACTGGAGATGATGCTGAAGATGGTAATGATGTCGAAGAAGAGGACGAGGATGAAGAGGAAAGACCAGTAAAGCTTAAGAATTGGCAGCTCCGAAGACTGGCTCGTGCTTTAAAAAATGGACGCCGCAAGACTAGTGTGAGCTTCTTATTGTGTGTGTGTGTGTGTATCTTTGTCAATTGCAATTTTCTAGTTTAATAACTTGGAATTTTACTCGTTTTCAGATCAAATGCCTTGCTGCTGAGCTTTGCCTTGATAGAGCCATTGTTCTCGAGTTTCTTCGTGACCCTCCTCCGAGTCTTGTTATGATGAGTGCTACTTTGCCTGATGAGCCTGAACCGATACCATCACTGCCACACACTAAACCAATTGAAATTGACTCTGCGGTTGAGCCAATTGCAAACGATGTGAAAGCTAAGAATGAGAAAGAATTGCCAATTCATGTTATGCGGCAGAGATGGTCTGCGCAGAAGAGGCTGAAGAAAGTCCATGTTGATACTCTTGAAAGCGTTTATAAAAGATCAAAGAGGCCCACTGTATGTAATGCTTCAATTACACTCGTAAAGCATTTTTTTTTATTTAATAGGAATACTGCTTATCATTTTCCTCTAAATAATTTGCTAAGCGAAAATCAATTTTAGCAAACAAGTCTCACTCGCACTGACCTATGAAATCAGATTCAATGCTGGTTCTTTCTCAACAATCAAAATTTTCCACATCTCAAGTGAATTTGAAGATTCACTTTCCTAAGTTTCAAAATCATTTATTTTAAAAGCAATGCTTGGTTATGCATGCTCATAGTCATAGCATCAGTCTCGTCCCCTTCTACAATTTATGTTCCTGTCTAATGTGCAAACTTTAATGATTTATTGAGATTCGTAGTTCTCGGCAATACTGCGGATTTTTAGCTGCTTAAAGAACATCTATGCTGTATTTATTTTTAAGATATGGGTTCTTATATTGTCTTTGCATTTTTTGTGAATGGTGCAGAATGCTATGATTAGCAGTATTGTGCAAGTGACAAATCTGCCTCGCAAAAGGGTAGTGAAATGGTTTGAAGATAAACGCAGCGAAGATGGGGTTCCAGAGCAGCGTGTTCCATACCAAAGATCTGTTCCTGAAGCTGTTTCTTCCAACTGATCTGTATATTTCCAGTGAATCATATGATGGTACATGGGGAGCTTTTTCTACATAGTGTACACCTTTTCCATGTTTTTCTTTTTTTTTTTTTATGAAGGCTAAGCATCTTGGTCTTTGCACCACCAAAACTTGAGTTTGAAATAGAGATATTTTCTTTCTACATTATATGCTCTGGCTCATTTTTAGTTCATAATCATGAATCCTCTTCTGCATAAGGTCTCCTAACTTGCTAAGCAGTCTTATAGCTTGTCAGTGTGCAGTCAAATGAACATATGAATTGTATAAAAAGCTTAGATGTATTTGTGGCATGATTGTTAAAACTGTATATCTACATCAGAAAATGAGTTTTGGAAATGAATCTCATAATCTTGTGATGTTGGCACCAGTGTGTTGCAGGAACCTTCACATGTCACTGCAATGGCTCCCTGTTTCACACGCTGTTTTATCTGCATGGCTCTGTCTGTTGTTTACATGATCAATATTTGGTAAATTGGTGCTAGCCTACTCTTTTCTGTTTTGTCACTTACAAGTAAATAAATTTTAAGCCTAATTGGGAAAAATTTGTGAAAGGAATGGGCATATAGTAGAAATGAACTTCATTCACTGAGGATTCATTTGATTTGTCTGTATCATCACTGTTGACATTTGAAACTAGCACGAACTCTGCCATAATGCGATTCTTTGCCATAAGAACCAACATTGTAGACCTGATCTAGGCAATAGAAATTCAAGATATAGAACAATGCACAGAATATCTGCCACAATTCCTAAGAACTTCTTTGACTTGGATGCTGTTTGTTGAAGAAGCTTGACTTTAGATTTGCAGTATTAACATATGAATGCCAAATTTTGGCGATAGTAATAGAGATTGTCATGGCCATCCAGAATCCAAACAATAACTACAAAAAACTTCACAAAACAACAACAAACATAATTTGGTACATTGTTTACTTGTGCAAGTCTACATAGATTTGTTATCATTAACAAATACTGCCGGCTTGGTATCTTCTTTCCCAAAACCATCCCTAAGCATGAGTACATGATCCAGCAAAATCCAAGTCAAGAAAATTCCCTCCCTTGATTCTTCTGTCTCCTCCTTCTATATATCCCGTAAAATCAACCATTTTTGCACCACTAGCTAATATCAATTAGAATTGAAGGGCATGGCAACATTGCAGAGGTCTAAAGTTTACAGAAGGCAAGGATCATCAGGGCCAGTATGGGATGAAAGAGATGAGATAAAGCATAGAGATCTAAGGCCATGCCAAAGTAGCTCAAACATCAGAAGCTCCAATTTTGCAGCTCCAATAATTTTCCCTCGCAGCTTCTCAACCTCCTCATCACCTAAAGTTACTGGGAAACCTTTGGCCATCCCTAAATCCAAATCTGGGAAAAGAAAATTCATTTTAGGATTTCTTTCTTCGGGCAACAAGTAATCTGTTATTTGACATCTCTCTTTTATGAATTATCAATTTTATGTCCCTTGTTATAAACAGAATCAGCTATTTCATTTTCAGGCGTTTTATAGAAAAGTCATATGATTGTCTTGTAGAGATGAATTCAAACAGTTGTATTCAAAATTGAGTCCAGGCCAATTTTGATCGTATTTATGCATATTTTAATGATGTTCAACATAAATTTAATTAGATCAAAATTGCATTGAATTCAGACGAAATTATCATACTTCACGAACTAATATATAAAATACCAACAACCCCATACGCACATATTTGGCTTTCACTAGATATATAATCACCCAAGGAGGACAAGACGGAATGAGCAATAACCCGAGGGGCCATCAAGATATTATTTCACATCAATTTATTTCTAACATTCTACATTTCTAAAAATTGGTCTATTGAACTCTTAAATATATAAAATATGCAACAAATTTTCGATAGTAATATTCATTAATGATCATAACAGTTAAATATTGACTTGGTGATGCTTGTACAGTTGTTTCAGTATTTGAATCCATTGAACACTTCACTTATTTAAATTTAAGATAAGAATGATTTTCAATTTTAAAAAAAAAAAGAATAATTTGACAATTTTTAATTAAAGTTTGAATTTAAAATGAAAGTAGGTTGGTTTGAATATAAAAGACTCCAATCGTTTAAACAAGTAATTTTGAATTTGAATTTTTGTGAATACAATAAATTTCATTGTGATAGATACTTATAATTACGTCTGACAGCATATTAAATAAAAATTAATTTGAATATGGTATATCTTAAAATATATTTTTCGTCAGTACGGATCTGTTTAGGGTGTCACACTTTATTTTTGAATTTGGAGATTTTTTTTTTTAAATTTATAGATATTTTTGTATTTATTTCTGTATGTTAAATTGATAACGTGAAGCACTCCAAAAATACTTTTTCCCAAGATTCAAAGAAACAGCAGCATTTTTTTTTTCTTCCAGCCACCACATACTACGGTCCCAATCCACTGCATGTCTGTTCGCACTTCCTTTATGCGTCCGATCAAACAGGATCCGATGGACCGCATATCTCCACGATTCAATCCCATATCCTTTGATTTACATAGTTCAGCATGGCTCATATTTCTCCACGATTACTCTTCTTTGACCGTTGGATTACAATTAAATCGGACGGATTATAATCACCCTGCACACTTCCCTCTGCTATACACTCTCACTGTACCAATTAATATCCCGCTCTTTTTCTCTTACCAGAGCTCAATAAAAAAAATAAAAAATTTCTTTCAATTTTCTCGTATCTGGAGAAGAAAATGCAAGAGCAAGCTACCAGTTCACTTGCAGCCAATTCTCTGCCATCTAGCAGCGAGCGATCTTCTAGCTCTGCTCTTCAACTTGAAATAAAAGAAGGTCTGATCTCTTCTTCATTCAAATATTTCGTTTCTAATGATTTATTTTCCTTAATTTTTCTGAAAAAAATTTTCTAATTTTTCTATCTGGGACTTCTGTAATATTAGATTTCTGTTCTGGGTAGAGTTCAGTTTCCTTTCTGTTCACGATCTCAGTGGAATTTGAAAATTTTCTTCCTGGGTATTGTTGGAAAGTTGTGGATTTCCTTATGCATTGCCTCTGTTAGAATAATTTAGACTTTGTTTTGCTCATTAATTTCAGGGATGGAAAGTGACGAGGAAATCGGGAGAGTGCCGGAGATCAGCGGGGAACCTGCCGGAACTTCAGCCTCCGGTCGCGACGCCGGTTCAGTTGCTGGTAGAGGAAGAGTTCAGGCTCCAGGGGAAGGTCAGAGTCAGAGAAAGAGAGGAAGGAGCCCAGCTGACAAAGAAAACAAGCGTCTAAAGAGGTAGGAAATTTTCACCCTTTTGTCGCCAATCTGCTGGCGAATGATTATCGGTGATTATAGTTTAACGGGGATAAAGATGGGATTTTCAGGTTGCTGAGAAACAGAGTTTCAGCTCAGCAAGCTAGGGAAAGGAAGAAGGCATACTTGAATGACTTGGAAACAAGAGTCAAAGACTTGGAGAAGAAGAACTCTGAACTTGAAGAGAGGCTGTCCACGTTGCAAAATGAGAATCAGATGCTTAGACAAGTATGTCATTATCGCATAACCTTAATCATCATTTTCATTACAGATTATTATCGAAATTTGTTGATCAATCTAATTATTGACTGGGTACACGAATGATGAAAATATGTGTTGATCCAGGCAAGCAAAAGCCATGGAGATAAAATTTCCCAAAACACATCATGTGATTATCAAAATTACCTTTAGAAAGTTAAAATCCAATCGATTGCTATGAGGAATTAAGTGCATTATCAGCACAAACGATTGGTTAGTTAAGTTGTCGTTTTATGAAATAGAAAAGGGAAAAAGAATGGAAAAGGAAAGGTGATGGGGCATATTATTTATGGGTTATAGAAATGAGCCCACAGCATCCACATTTCCATATCTCGATGGCCTATCTTTTGTTTGATATGGTATTTGCTTAGGTTAGCTTAAGGCTAAAAGGCATGAGTGAGAAAAAAAAAAGACCAAAATCTACCAGATGTGCTAAACTTGCTGTCCGGCCATGTCCAATTGCCATCAATGCAAATTCTTATCATCTTTGTCAATTTATACAATTGCATTTCTGCTCTCCATATTTGCTATCAGCCACAGGATACTGAAAAGCGAGCTTGAAGGTTGCTATATTTGTGGGGTAGAGACTTAGGCAAGTGGACCTGGCTGCAAGGGCAAGCCATTGAATAGCTAAAATGGATTCTTATATATGTTATGTATTTTTGAATTCATGAATTTGGATAAAAGAGTTTTGGAATTTTTTCTAATTCCTTCATTGCTTAATCACTTAAAATGAGGAGATGGGTTTCCATACCATTCCTCGTTTTAATATGCAGGGGTTCTACTACTTTTTAATTTCTTCAAAATATCCCTTAGATCCATCGATGTAGCTTTGCTTACTAGACAAAAGAGACTGAAAAAACTCATAAAATTCTCTGAAAACAAATTAGGTTCATAATATTGTAGATAGTTGTGTTTTAGCTTACTAAGCGCCTCTGTCCTCAAGTTCATTCACAATCTATGCTAGCTAAGCATTTAAGATCCCATCAGCAACGCCTTGTTAAGCATTTAAAGTTCAAATCTTTCTCTTTTATCCCGTGTTGATGGGTGGTTTGGTTGGTTTGCTGCAGATACTGAAGAATACAACAGCTAGCAGGAGAGGAGGAAACAGTAACACCAATGGTGACAGTTCTTTATGAGTAACAACATTTTAATGATGTTGCATTTTTCAGTTTAGCTTCGTGAATCTCAAGCCTTTTACCCTGAAAGCATATGGTTCCGTGGCATTTTCCTACATAATTTATGTAGCATAGCTTCATGGAAATTCCTCTGCATTCTGAAGTCTACAACGGCATTTTCCCATCTGCTCAATTCACGGTAGCCGTTCAGCGAGGAAATGGCACCGGAGATAGTAGTCAAAAGATGCCGGTTATGAGGTAGGCATAACTATCGTGTTTTAAACTTGAGAAGTTGTTAAAATGTAAATTAACTAAGATAATGAAGGAAGAGGGTAGTGAATGGCTACATCACTGAAGTAGACATTGCAAGTAATAAACAGAATTCTAAATCGGCCGCAGGTCACAACAAATGAGAAAAATCTTGTTCTTTTCAATTCTTTCCTGTTTTTTGTGAGGTTTACAAGGGCGTTTTTATTTTCTGGGATTACAAAAGTCTTTAACATTTTCACGGATTGAAGACATGTTTGCTTCATCCTCAATGCATCTTTATTTTAGTTTATGCTGCAAACAGGAGAACTGATTCTCCTGCAAGCATGGCCCATTGATTGGTTACTATTTTATATATATATATATATATTTAAAAGAATTTTAAAATGTATACACACTTTCAAGACAATGTAGTTCCGTTACTGCTTTTGAAAATATATATATGTACTCGATTTTTCACTCTCACTTGCATATTTCTCGCTTGAATTTGCACTTTATAGAAAAATAACAGCTGTAATAAGGAGTTAATGTGATTGATAACAGTTCGGAAATTAATGGACTGCTATCAGGTTGTTTGATTTGATTGCAGCTTTAAAGGATTTTGAAAATAGCGAAACTCTGGTAGGATTGGGCGATGGAATTCTTCGACAGTCAAATAAGTAAATAGTTAAAGGATGATTTTAGTAAAAAATGGCTAAGAGAGCTCAATATCTGGTGATCTTGACTATTTATAGAGATAAGTTTTTTACTTCGATTAGGAATTTTGATGATCATAAGTCCTACCAGAATAGGAAGTTTTGTCAGAAGGGGAATTTTCATCCGAATAGAAAGTTGAAATATAATTTATGTACTACCGGACTATTGAAAGTGGCGTCATTAAGTTATAATGTGGATTCTAGGTGCTTTGAATAGTTAGGAATTCGGGTTATGAGCGTGGATTCAAAGCTTGGTTCGGTAATTAGTGATACAACTGCTATTTAACACATTCCTTAAATGGAGACATGGTGTGACCTAATTTGTTAATGATATATGTGTTTAAGAGTCAATTGTGATCGTGATTTTTCCAATTTCAGTAATAAGGAACAAGTGATGAATCTAATGAAAATGGAAGGGATCAATAAAAAAATCTGTGCCTGAATCAGACTAAAACAATTATATCATGTTAGTTGATATTATGTCGCCTAAACCGCGGAAATTGACCTAATACCCGCTAAGATAATAAATTGTGACTAAACAGGCTGGAGGGTAGCAATGTAAATTTGTCGAAAAACCAATCTTCAGAAAAAAAATCAGCAAAAAAAACAATTAAATTTAATCCACCGACAGCCACTTAAGTGGCGAACTGAAGCTACCGACAATTACCGGTAACTCATTGGGACAGGCTGTTAACAACAATGAAATATTCAGCTGTTGTCCTTCCTTGGCTAAGCCACGTTGCAGATTCTAATAGGAGATCTCAACCCAAAAAAATTTTGGAAACTGGACTTTCATTAAAACAGCCAATGGATTAATTACACGTCATCAAGCTCACATAGAAGTACAATACATTTGTTTGGACAGGAAAGCGATATTCTAGCTGCTTGAGGTGTCTCTCCCTTGGCATGGCTTGGCTCTAGCGCAAGCTTTTCTCAGCTGAGCTGCTTCTAAGCTCTTTAGCAGTCAACTATTTTCTCTCTCTCCCCCCCTTTTTTTTTTAATTTTGATTTCTTTTTTTAATGATTTTTTTTTTGGTTTTAAATTTTGAATGGGAGACTTAAATCTTCTTAAACTATAATTGATATAACTTTAGCTGTAATTATATAACTTAAGATATTAAAATTTTTTAAATTTAAATAAATATTCTGTTTTTGAGACCTCTATTTTTTTTTCTTTTGCTCTTTTTATAATAATAAAAAAAAATTAACTACAATTTTATAAACTAATATAGCCCTCCAAGGATTTAAAATGGGTATAGAATATGAATTATTTGTTAATATTAACTCGCATATTCTTCAAATTGCATATGTTGCTATTTTTTAAAATAAAACCTATTTCATTTTTTATATTAAGATTTTTGTGATTGTAATTTTATTTCAAAATACTAAGCATAATCCATGTTGAACCGAAATATGAATAACATGAAAAAAAAATAGACCGATTTTGTTTTTTTTATTATTATTTTAAAGCATACTAGAAGGAAATATTTGAATATTAACTTTTTTTCTTACATTATTTTTCATCTAATGCTTAAATTAATAATTGATAATGTTCATTACTCTGACCCAATTAACGGGCCCCAAGATCTGAAAAATGACAAAAACTTGATTAATTAAATTATCTACTTGCCTGGGAATGTCCATCCGATCAAACTGTTGGCAGCGCTGCTTACCTTGTCAAGTCTCTAACAAGCTCCTTTATTGGTGTATGAAGCCGGCACGAGTCTATCAATTTAGACATTCGAATGCCTACTGTACCTATCAATTATTTTTACCTATATATAGTCTCACTTTTAAAAATATGGACGATGTCATTCTGAAACTTTTTCTCTCTACACTTTATATCTCTAAAATTCTCACTAAATTAATCGTCAAAATATTTATTCCGATTTGATCGAACAATTTTTTTTTCTTTCAGGTCTCAAGTGGCCTCTCCTTGATTTGATCAGCTTACCTCTAGCTACCTCCCTTCTCTCTCTTTTCTTTAGATGTTTTATGGAACATCTATAACAACATTTTTAAATTTGGTGAATAATGTACAATTTTATCAATAATATACTCATAAATTAGGGGTTTATTGATGTTTTTCTTTCATTAATACTACAATGTAGGAATATTAATCGATTTAAGTGATTTGTAATTTATTTTATGTTAAATAATATTTCAAGTGTGAGTTTTACAGCGATTAAAAAATAAATTTTAAAAAAATTTTATTTCGTATCAATCCAGCATGTTTCGTATTTGATTTTTCAAAATTTATGCTTTTCTATTCTACTACCAAAATAAGAAAAAAAAAATTCATAAAAATAAATGATAGACAAGCCGGCTCAGCGGGTCAGCAAGGAGCAACCGGTTCCGCCAGTAAACTTGCTATGCAGTGAGACGAAAAATATATCTTAAGGAAAAAAAAAGTTGCAAAGGAAGAAAATGAGAAGACAAGCATTGATAGCTTAGAGTGATAGCTGGAAGGAGAAATAGGAGATGGCGTATTGAGTGGGCGAAGAGTTCACACAGACACCATCATTTCCTTTTTTCTTCATTTTCCCCATCAATTTCGGATCTGCATCGTTTGAGATTCCGAAACAATCAAATCCAGCATGGAAGCAAATGCCGGAATGGTGGCCGGGTCTTACCGGAGAAAAGAGTTGGTCCGGATTCGCCACGATTCCGATAGTGGGGTTTGTGTTCTTATCTCAGCTTATCCCTTCTCAATTTCACTATTAATTGTGCGCACCTGCATTTTTTTTACTGTCACTCTTCTTGCATTTTGATTCGTGGATCTAGTCTCCGACGTTGGCGTATTAACTCGAAGCGTTAGGTGGTGAGATTGTTTTCGTGGACTTGAAAATTGGGTAGTGGGTCTTCGTTGATTTTCGAGGATATCAGCTTTCATTTTCTGACTGATTGATATCGGTTTTTATTTGAATGCATGATCATGTTTGGATCTAGCTTTTATCTGGGACAAGTGAAATCTCAGTTCGATGCTTGTATTTTAGTTGGATCAGTAGCTTGATTTTATTTTTAACTAACATTCGTGAAAATTTGCTCGGTTTATTGCGCAATGGATTTTGATCTACGAGTTAGTTGGGTTGAGCATGACTTTTGGACTAAGTTTTTGCCATTGGGGTTATTTTAGCTAATATTTGGGATTTAATTTGGACTTGAAGTTTTTTTCTTTGATTACAGTCGCCTCTGGATTATCTTGTGTTGTTTACGTGAAACATTGAGTTGGGGAAACGTCAAAGTCATAATTGCGATTGATATTCTTTGGTCGTTTTAAGAAAGTATCTTACTTATGGTTGTTCTTCACTTTATCGTTTAAGAAAGTATTTCTTTTGGTTGCCCTCCACTTTTTTGTTTGATAACTAATCAGTCCCGATGTCTGTAAGCTGAGATCATGATATTTCATGTTACTGGCATGTGTTTGGTGCTAGCCATCCGAGATCCACTTCAAGAAACAAAATATAGCTATTACTTTTCGGTTTTGCATTTCTTTTTTCCTTCTGAGCAGGATTTGTCTGTAGGTTTAGTGAGATATATATAATTTTCCTTTGGTGAGGTTTTCCTTTATAAGACCAATAGAACATATCGTTTTAGTTATGCAAGATAGGTGAGGTTCCCATTGTAAAGGAAGATGTTAGGTGGGGTTGTGGAGGTCACTGGTAGAGTTCCCAAGCTGGGTCGCAGTTCAAACTCATGTCATTTTTACCATGTGTAAAAAGTCTTAATTCATTTTTGTTTTTATCGGGGAAAAGTAGGGTTGCTTATTTATGAATTGGAATTTTCAATTGCTAGCTTCACTATGGACTTTGGTTTGTTTCATGCGATGGCCTATGGATTCAATCAGCCTAATTCATTAGGCATTTGGGGTTGATCATCTTTGTGCAAGCACAATTGGAATACAATGGGTATTTTCTCTTCATTGAAGTTGCAGCTGAAAATTTTCTTACAGAATTCTAACCATCAGATTGTTTGTGACATTTTGCAGCCCAAACCCCTCAAAAATCTGAATGGCCAAACCTGTCAGATATGTGGTGATAATGTCGGGCTTACAGCTAGTGATGATACCTTTGTTGCTTGCAATGAGTGTGCCTTTCCAGTTTGCCGTCCTTGTTATGAGTATGAGCGGAAAGATGGGACACAGTCTTGCCCCCAATGCAAGACTAGGTACAAGAGACACAAAGGTTGGTTTCTTCATGGTTTGCGTCTTTCATATCTTGCCTTCCACAATGTTATTTTGTCATGAATCAGCAATGGGTTTATTGGATATTTCAGGAAGTCCTCGGGTGGAGGGAGATGAGGATGAAGATGACGTTGATGATATAGAGAATGAGTTCAATTATTCCCAGGGCAATAGCAAGACAAGGCGCCAATGGCAGGGTGATGATGTGGAACTCTCATCATCATCCAGGCATGAATCTCAACAACCAATTCCGCTACTCATGAATGGGCAGTCTGTAAGCATATTCTTTCCTTAACGTGGACATTTTTGAGCATTATCTGCTGGAAATTTCATTAATGATTAATATTGCAATTAATATTTGGTGAATGCACTTTTTTTTTTCTCTTGTAAAAAAAAAAAAAATTTCTAGAGATAGTTCCCAGCTTTATAGCATGGAACAACTGTTTTCCTAAAGTATTTCAGCACATGAGATTTTAGTTCTGTCATTTGGATTTTACTGTAATCTAATAAATGATGCGCATGCTATCACTAGGTTTCTGGTGAAATTCCTTATGCTACATCTGACAACCAATCTGTCCGAACTACTTCTGGTCCTTTAGGCCCTGCTGAGAAGAATGTTAACTCATCTCCTTATGTTGACCCAAGGCAGCCTGGTAATCAATTACCTGAATATACCTTATTTTTTGTCTACAAAGTTTCCTTGTTACTGTATGGATTCTATGTATTTTGCGTTGATCATATCACCTGCCATTGCAGTTCCTGTCAGAATTGTGGACCCATCTAAGGACTTGAATTCTTATGGCCTTGGTAATGTCGACTGGAAAGAACGTGTTGAAGGTTGGAAACTCAAACAGGAAAAAAATATGATGCAGATGACCAATAGATACACAGAAGGGAAGGGAGACATGGAAGGCACTGGTTCAAATGGGGAAGAGCTCCAAATGTGAGCAGCTTTTCTTCTAAATATTTAGTTTTGCTGCTTTAGGGTTAAGTTGATAGATGCCTGCACAGGCGCAAAGTTATTAAGCATAATCATCAGGCTGTTATCATTTTACGTTTGAGAAATGTAGTGCTGGCAGTGTCGTAATTGGGAAGTATGGATTGGCTTTTAGAAGGTGGTAAAAAGGATGGGCTAGCTCTGTGGTGACTAAGCATTTGGATTTTGTATTTCTTGTGTCTCAGGGCGGATGATGCTCGACAACCTTTGAGTCGCGTGGTGCCTATAGCTTCTTCTCATCTAACTCCTTACCGTGTTGTAATCATTCTCCGTCTTATTATTTTGGGATTCTTCTTGCAATATCGTGTGACCCATCCGGTAAAGGATGCATATCCATTGTGGCTAACATCAGTTATCTGTGAGATTTGGTTTGCTTTGTCATGGCTTCTGGATCAGTTTCCAAAATGGTGTCCCATCAATCGTGAGACATACCTTGACAGGCTTGCTCTCAGGTTGGTTGAATGCCAACTTAATTGTTATGGTTGATGAAATAATCGTTATGGTTGATTGATTTAATCATCAAAACAGAGTAGGATTTTAATGAAACTTCATATTATGTGCTGCAGATATGACCGTGAAGGGGAACCATCACAGTTAACTCCTGTTGATGTCTTTGTTAGTACAGTGGATCCCCTCAAAGAACCTCCTCTTATTACAGCCAACACGGTTTTGTCCATACTTGCTGTTGATTACCCTGTCGACAAAGTCTCTTGCTATGTTTCAGATGATGGTTCAGCAATGTTGACATTTGAAGCTCTTTCTGAAACTGCGGAGTTTGCAAGGAAGTGGGTCCCCTTTTGCAAGAAGCACAATATTGAGCCTAGGGCACCTGAGTTTTATTTTGCCCAAAAGATTGATTATTTGAAGGACAAGATACAGCCTTCTTTTGTGAAGGAGCGCCGAGCAATGAAGGTGAGTCTTGATGATTGTTAATTTCTGCTATAAATTCTCTCAATATACTAATGTTGCTGTTGTGCGATATATCATGTGAACATGTTCTTGACATTATTTATGAAAATGACTGTGTCTTGTAGAGAGAATATGAAGAATTCAAGGTGCGGATCAATGCTCTTGTTGCCAAAGCTCAAAAGATGCCTGAAGAAGGTTGGACAATGCAGGATGGCACTGCTTGGCCTGGAAATAATCCTAGGGATCATCCAGGAATGATCCAGGTATTATCATCTTTCTTCTTGTTGTCAGTGTTCATGACCTGCTTTCTACATTCTTACAACAATAACTTGCTCTTTTGCTCTAATGGGGATCAATAGGTGTTCTTAGGGCATAATGGCAGCCTTGATACAGATGGAAATGAACTACCTCGACTTGTATATGTATCTCGTGAGAAGAGACCTGGCTTTCAGCATCACAAGAAGGCCGGAGCAATGAATGCACTGGTTCGTTAACCTCTTACCTAATCTCTCCTTTCATTTTGGCCTCTTTTAATCATCAAACCCATCTTTTTGGAAAAATAACATGATTCAATTAATTCTTAATCCAAAGGAGCTGTCAAGTAAATTGCCCTTCTTTGGTGAAGGCAATTTGGCACTTTTGGTTCAAGAAGATGATTGATTAGAAGATGGAACAAGATGCAAATTATTGTAACTTGGTTTTTCTTGTGTTCTTTCAGATTCGAGTTTCAGCTGTCTTGACCAATGGTGCCTACCTTTTGAATGTGGATTGTGATCACTACTTCAATAACAGTAAAGCTCTTAAAGAAGCAATGTGCTTCATGATGGATCCTACCTATGGCAAGAAAACATGCTACGTACAATTCCCACAGCGGTTTGATGGCATTGATTTGCACGATCGATATGCCAATCGCAATATTGTATTTTTTGATGTATGTCAAATTGGTTTGCTATTAATTTGCAGATAGTTTTTATTTTTTATTTTTTGTTTTTGATGTCTATTTGCTTACACTTGTATTTTCATTTATTTTTCAGATCAACTTGAAAGGGCTAGATGGCGTCCAGGGTCCTGTGTATGTGGGAACTGGTTGTTGTTTCAACAGGCAAGCGCTGTATGGTTATGATCCAGTTTTGACAGAGGAAGATTTGGAGCCAAACATTATTGTCAAGAGTTGTTGTGGTTCAAGGAAGAAAGGAAGAAATGCTAATAAGAAGTATATTGACAAGAAAAGAGCAATGAAAAGAACTGAATCCACCGTTCCCATTTTCAATATGGAAGATATTGAAGAGGGTGTTGAAGGTTTGTCTTTCATGATTTATTTCAACTCCTCCTTTCCCTAATAATATAAACCTTATGAAGAATTAAACTCAAAATTTACTAGTTCAGAAAAATGGTACATTTTTTACAACCCTTACGATAAAAAAAGTCCTTTTGATTACATCTATACGCTGTTTGTTCAACTTTGATCAAGTTTTCTTAATTCCACCAACTTGATTTGAGATTATCCTGATATTGCTTAAAATTGATTCTGATAGAAAAGTATATTCGTATATTTTATTTATTTATTTGTCACTCTTATGTTCTGCAGGATATGATGAAGAGAGGTCCCTTCTTATGTCCCAAAAGAGTCTAGAAAAGCGTTTTGGTCAGTCACCAGTTTTCATTGCAGCCACCTTCATGGAACAGGGAGGCATTCCTCCATCAACCAATCCTGCAACTCTTCTAAAAGAAGCCATCCATGTTATTAGCTGTGGATATGAAGATAAGACAGAATGGGGCAAAGAGGTGAAGTGTAAATTTGTTTTACAGTCTACAATTTCCATCCTTCCTCTCTCTGCATGTGTTTGTGTTTGATTATTAACTGATCCTGTTGGTTTTCTGCCAGATTGGATGGATTTATGGTTCTGTGACAGAAGATATTTTAACTGGTTTTAAGATGCATGCACGTGGCTGGATATCAATCTATTGCATGCCTCCACGCCCAGCATTTAAGGGATCTGCTCCTATCAATCTTTCTGATCGGTTGAACCAGGTTCTCCGATGGGCCTTGGGATCTATTGAGATTTTGCTCAGTAGGCATTGCCCCGTATGGTATGGCTACAATGGAAGATTAAAGCTCCTGGAGAGGCTGGCATACATTAACACCATTGTCTACCCGCTCACCTCTATCCCACTGATTGCTTATTGCATGCTTCCTGCATTCTGCCTTCTGACTAATAAATTTATTATTCCTGAGGTAAGTGGGATTACTTTTAAGTTTTATCACCTTGATAGGACATTATGTGGACATATCTCAATTGATGAAACTGATGGAATAAATTGTGACTTTCTCAGATAAGCAACTTTGCAAGTATGTGGTTTATTCTGCTTTTCGTCTCCATTTTTGCTACTGGAATTCTTGAGCTCAGATGGAGTGGAGTTAGCATTGAAGATTGGTGGAGGAATGAACAATTCTGGGTTATTGGTGGTACATCAGCTCATCTTTTTGCCGTGTTCCAAGGTCTTCTCAAGGTACTCGCAGGGATCGACACCAACTTCACTGTTACCTCAAAAGCTTCAGACGATGATGGGGATTTTGCTGAGCTCTACGTTTTCAAGTGGACATCTCTTCTCATCCCGCCCACCACTGTCCTTATCGTGAACATGGTGGGCATTGTGGCTGGTGTTTCATTTGCTATAAATAGTGGCTACCAGTCATGGGGTCCGCTCTTTGGCAAGCTGTTCTTCGCCATATGGGTTATTGCTCACTTGTACCCTTTCTTGAAGGGTTTATTGGGCAGGCAGAATCGCACACCAACCATTGTCATTGTGTGGTCTATTCTCCTTGCTTCCATTTTCTCCTTGCTATGGGTTCGGATCGACCCCTTCACATCAGATGCAACGAAAGCTGCTTCAAATGGTCAATGTGGCATCAATTGCTAGATTGTTTCAGAAGCAATTTGATGAGGTTATACGTAAATGCCAATCTCTGTCCTTAAACCCCATCCTGGTGTATATAACAAGAGACAAAGGTACCGAAATGGTATATCCTAGTTAATTTATGTAATGCTATTTTCATGTGGAAGAGGTTTAGATGGACTAGGACATTGAACCTTTTATTTACAACCTCTTCTGCTCATTCTGATTGTAAAATGGAAACTATAACTTTGAAATGGTTTAGGTACTCTAAGCAGCATGCCACCACCTTGTATCATTGACTGGACTTTAATTGCTCCGGTCTACACAACTTTTTTTTTTAATTATTATAATAATATAAGAAAAGGATGAGCAGAAGCTGGAACTTGAAATCTCTGAATAATTTAAGACTGCCAAAATGATTAAGTCTTCTTTTCACATTGTTGTGATAAAAAGAAAATGGAAAAAAATTGAATTCAGTTGTCAACTGCTGCTATTGGAAGTAGATTAATGAATCATAAGACTTTATGGTGTAATACATTCACCAAGCCAAATTTAGCATTCGCCAAGTAAATAAATAATTAACTATGATGTAAGAAAATTCAATTGTAAATTATTTTTTCAATTGATCAAATAAAAAAAGGGATTTTCTTACTCATGGTGAATTTAATTATGAATGAAATGGGTGAGAAAACTTTATTTACTGGTATAAAATTCTGTTGCTTGGTTGATCCACATGATGCAAATTTAAACTAAGTTTTCACATAATTGGACTATAATATATATCAGTTGGACTTTCTGAATATAAGCCCAAGATGAGATTATTTGAATAGGAATAGGGTTTATACAGAGAAGAAACGACAGCGTTTATTGAGGAGAAACCAGCAAGGGTTTTTGAGGTATTTACAGCGTCTGGCACCTTCTACAATTGAATGAGAGGGAAATTAAGAGATTGGAAAGTGAATTAGGGTTTTATTTGGTTTCCTTTCTCTACCTGCAGCATCTGTATTATCCATAATAGAATAATGGAGGGGATAACAGAGGCAGTAAACAACTTGAACATCACTGATTCAGTTTCTGCCAACAGGAAAAACCGCATCCAAGTCTCTAATACTAAGAAACCCCTCTTCTTCTACGTCAATCTCGCCAAGGTCATATCTTTTCTCTGTCCTTATCTTGTATGCATATCTTTTGTTCTTTTGCTGTTTGCTTCGCGTTCTTCGTATTAGATCTATATCAGTAAATCTGTGTTCTATTATTGGTCTAGGCTTTTGTTTACTCGTTTTGTTTTGCTTCTCTTCCCTGTTGGAAATTTCAGCATCTTCTCTTTAATTGCCAACTTTTTTACTTACTGCTTGGTTTTTGTAGAGATACAAATGGCGGTTAGCATTTCAGATTTTATGACTTAATTACTGTTTAATTTGCTTTAACCTTACTGCAAAGGCCAATAATGTGGAGTTATTGCGTTTTTTAGATTAATTGGTTCTTTTGCAAAAATAATAATAACAATACTAATTGCAGTTGGATGGATTGTCAGTAAAAGGGTCATTTATTGTTTTGGTTAGCCATTTAGAGTTTGATGGTTGTCTTTTGCAGAGATACATGCAGCAACACAATGAAGTCGAACTCTCTGCTCTTGGGATGGGTATCTTGTTTCTTTGGATTATTATTACATATATACCCATATTTTGTTGTTTCTATTTAACTGCACTAGCCTTTATAGTTCCTTTCACTTCAAAATTACAATGGAACTGCTGCAATATATGTTTATGTTATGTCTTGTGTATCTTGTATTCATGTCCTTGCAGCTATAGCAACAGTTGTTACTATTGCTGAGATCTTGAAGAATAATGGGTTGGCTGTTGAGAAGAGTAAGATATTTTTCCGTTCTTACCATTCAGTTTTATTTCTAGTTGAGATTGAGAGCTTGATAACTTATTATTGTGATACAATTGATCAGAGATCATGACTTCTACTGTTGACATGAGAGAGGAAACAGGAGGGAGGCCTGTGCCAAAAGCAAAGGTAAATCCAAAATATAGCCTGTTGTTGAACAAAATCTAGATTTACTGAGGGGATTCATTATTTTGTATCATGTATTGTGCTGAATCCTACAAGGTTATGTTTTACTACAAAATTTTTGCCTAAATTGACATGGAATTATATGGCACAAACACTTGGAAACAGCATGGTACATGATAACATTATTGAGCGTGCACATGTTGAGTAGGAGTGATATTCCTAGGAGTATGTGACAAGTGCTTAGAACTTATCAATTTGAAATGAATTTTGTATTTTGCATCGTGCGGATTAATGATTATAGGTTTCTCCAGATGGTGTTCTCACGGATTAGTTTCTATGCGTATCTTTTTTACCCAACGTCCAAATTGAACTAATTGTGTAGTTAATGATTCTTTCTTTCCAAAATTTTTTTGGGAACTAAAGGACTGACCATTTGCTTGTTTGTAGATTGAAATATTGCTAGGGAAGTCAGAAAAGTTTGATGAGTTGATGGCTGCTGCTGCAGAGGAAGCATTAGAAAACGAGGAGCAGAGCTAGGCTTGAAAATACTAATTCAGTTGCCCTATTGAGTTCCTTTGCTGTGAAAGTGTATCTCTGAGAGTATGTTGAGATGGGATTTATCAAGTTTGTTATAACAGATGTGACATGCTGTCATAATATTCCTTGTAGGAAGTTTTGTAAAAGGATCATTTTGCTAATTCATAATTCAAATTCATTTCGAGGTTTATATGGGTAAAATTTACAAATTGTGCCGTTTTCAATAGCTGATGTATGCAAGTCATTGTGAGGAATTCTGGGTTGAGTAATTCAATGCTAGAGCAAGGCAAGGTTTCATAATAAATCCTCCAATACTGTAATTAACACCTGATAATTAGTAGTAATCAGCTTCAAAATGCTATCTGTTGTTTATTCTTCCAAACAAAAGGAGTTGACCGAAAAACATTAAATGTCACCTTCTGACCTTCAAATAGAGGAGGTCAATGACCAATTATGAACCCAAAGAAGGGGGGGAAAAAGGCTCGTCATGGCAAAAAACTGCATAGTGAATTCAAACTCTAGGAAAAGGGAAAAAAAATTTTAAGTATTTCTCTTATCTCTCTCCTTTTGCTTCACATAAGAAGTAGCTTGCTATCTTATTGCTCTTCATCATCATCCTCTACGAGTATCCTCTTGCTTGCTTCATAGCACATAAAAGCTATTCCAGCTGCTGGTACCAGCTTCATACAGCTGGGCCCTAATCCTTTGTATAAACCCTGAACTCCTTCCTTCTCAAGTATGCTTGCAAGTGCATGAATTACATTCTTGTATACCTGTCTTCCACTTACTGCTCCAACCTGCATATGCTTGCGAGCAACCTCAAGCGGGAATGTTGCACTGCTTGATATAGCTCCGGCAGCTGATCCAATTAATAGGGTCTCAATGTTGCCAATTTTCTCTTGCTTGAAAATCTTCCGATAGGTTTTTCTTAGCTTGTCGTAGGCAAAGTAATTTGTTGCAGCATATGGAATCACCCCGATAAGGCTAGGTGCGAGTCCTCTATAGAGTTCTCCAGGGCCCTCTTCTCGTAGTATTTTTAGGAAGGCATCTATGATACCATTATAAACACCTCTCTGCCAATTGAATAACTTCCCTTTAAAAGACAAGATACATGCTCAAGATCTCAATCTTTAGGTATGGGTTTTGAATATACCTGTATGGTTAATCGAGTCTTTACCAACTCAAGTGGATATGTGCACAAGGTTGAACTCACTCCAGCACAGGCTCCAGCAACTAATGAGGCAGGAATGGGAAGTATAGGTTGCTCCCCCGGTTTGGGTGACAAGTTCTTGTTAACTGTGTCATATGCAAACAGCTGCCAGTATAGCCAATCACATGTGAGATAATCAAATCCACAACTAGATCATCGTTTTGAGATATGCAATTACATAGCATCATTTTTCTTATAATGGGCAGCACGAGGTCATGTTCCTCTCAGAAACTGAAATTATCATAAGAAATTAATCTAACTGCTTCAAAGAGATTTCAAATGGGCAGACAATATCTATTCAACTGATAATGTGGGCATGTCTGAACTAGCAGCTCTTGTAATTTGCTAAACGTGCTTCTATCAATCATCAATGATAGTCAAACTAGATTGATGCAAAATATTCCAACACGTAGGTGCCTTCACTAGTGTGTGAGATAATCTGCGGCAATTTAAGATTTAAAATGCACCCCAGAGGAACTAACGTAATTAACTATTACCAATGTGAACAAGAAATCCAAAAACAAAAACAAAAAGAGAAGAAAAGAAAAAGTATAAACGGATTAAGTTTGTTGATTCCAGCCAGTAAATGAATAAGAACTTCAAGAAACACTGTGGACGGTGGCATAAAAGGAATCTAAAAAGAGAAAGAACAGAAACATATGTTGTATAAGGGCAAAAAAAAAAAAAAAAACACAAGGAATCATTTTGGAAAATATATGTTTATTTGACCATCACCACCAATTATATGATTCAAAGAAACGAGCAATCATTGTTCTACGCATGGATCATGACTCCTTTGCAGATGGTATGTTGACCAGGTACTAATAAATGCTAACAAGAAGAATGATAAAAAAGATGAAGAAAGAGAATAGAAGTCTACTTTCATCATCACAATTTTCATGACTGTAAATACAAAGCCAAATATATTTAGAATCATAAGTCCTTTTGAGAAAATATGAAGAAAGCAAAGTTAGTATTAACAAGAACTAGCAGGAATTTAATATATTAAAAAAGAAATGGAGGAAGAGGAAACAAAACATCAAGTGCTCATTGTTATATATATATATATATATATATATAAAAAACATCACTAAGAAAAGAAAACACAATCATTGATGGACAGATATACATTTAAGTTGAGGAGAAGGAAAATTATACTCAAATTCACCCTCCTAGTGGCGCCCTTAACTAGATGATCAACTAGTCCCCATTGAACAGTTAAAGAAAATTATAGGATATTAGTTTAAAGACAGTAAATTTGTATTAAATATCTTTTTCACACAAAGCCAACGGTATCCAGAAAAATTTGTAGCTACATTTACCAAGTTTCTCTGCTTAGCGGATGTATTCAAACTTTTGCTTCAATGATTGTACACGGCAGTTCCTTATGAATTTACAAAATGACTTTCATCTTTAAGTGAATTCCGAATAACAGAACAAACAATTAAACTATGAAACTTCAGGGTGACAATTAAACATAATGGAGAATGCATATTCACACTTGCAACCAGGTCAGAAACAAACAACCGATGCCGTTTCATTTCGTCAGTCATCCCATAAGGCACTCTTAGGCTTAGCCAAACTAATGAACCAACAATAAAAACATACACCAACGAAAAAGCATTACATCAATGAAACAGAACGTGGAATCATTACACTTGTCTGAGACCCGAAGCAACAAAACTAGTCTACAGAGAATATAGTTTAGAGTGCATATAGTTGCAGAATGGGTTGACAAACATTACTACGCAGCAAATAATTAAGCGATCGATATCTAAAAACAATCATGTAACCAACAGAATTCACGCCAAGTAATCAATTAAGAACTATTAACATATGCATGATTACAAGAAATTAAAGAAACATGATAGCACTTATTACCTCTATGGCTTTGCTAGGAGCAACCCGGATCACATTCACCAAATTGCCTCTGAACAAACCCTTCCATCCATCAGTCTTCATTATATTATTGAATACCTCAGTGGTAGAATGCCCACTGCTACCCACCATCAAATGAGTCCTTATGGTCTCCAATGGAGCCACGGCAGTCCTCGATACAGCCCCAGCTATTCCTCCACTAATTAACCGTCTCATCATAGGATTTTTAACCTTAATCTTCAATTTAAGCCCACCTTTTTTCTTCTTTAAAGTCCCTTACTCCTCCTGGAACCCGACAAATGACAAGTACTTCACATACAAATCAGAGTACAGAGATTTTAAGCTGCTATTGTCATTGGAGTTTGGGAATCCCATTCCCATCTGATTAACGCTAGCAAAAAGACCCCCACCAGGAAGATATTGCCCATCCTGAAAGCTCCATTGAGACCCCAGACCAGATATTGAGAGAAATCCATCGGTTTTATCATCAAAAACCTTAACTTCTCGCCTACCCATTAATCAAAAGCGTAGAAACTGAACTTTGCTTTAGCTTCAATGAATGCCTCAACCTGTTTTTCTCATTGCTTTACAGGCAAAGATTGGATTTTGGGAAAAAGGGTATCAAAAAGATCCATTGCGAAATGAATGACTTATAATCGAGAAAAGGATTAAACTGTGTGGATTGATAGGAAATTCCAATAGAAAAGACGGTGAGACCAAGAAGGAAGAAAGGGAGTAGAAATTGAGTAACCTAAAAAGCAAGAGAGAGATGGGGGTAGGTAAAATTCCTCTCTTTCTCTCTCTTACTCAGGGTTGTTGTGGAATCTCAGGGTTTAAATATTCATGGAGATGAGTTGGTGGGCAGAGGCAGGAACTAGGTTTTGAGCTGAGAAGGGAGTGCAATGGCGGAGGAGACGGTCTATTAATATTAAAAATGTCTCCCTCTATTCGATATTTAAATTAGGATCTCTTCTTGTCAACTTCACCAAATACCATATGTTATTGGTAACCATTTCTTGGACCAAATTGAAAAATATTTGGTATAGCTTTTTTTCTGACTTGTATAGCAAAATTTCAATTGTTCTCCTCGGCTTTGTTTTATTCACAAAAACAAAATTAAAAAGGTTTATTAGTATTTACAAGTAAAAAAATTGTTTAGCTTTTTTTTTTTTTTTTCCTTTTTGTAAGCTTGAAACGAAATATTCATTACAGAAAATCCGAGTCAAATTCGTCTTGTATGGAAGTAAATCTCTTTCATTATTAATTTTCATCATTTAAATTATGCAAATTTAATATTTAATTTAAAATAAATAAATATTAAATCACTTAAATCAATCAATATTAATAAAATTTTTATATTATTTTAATTTAATTTATTAATACTGATTTTATTTTAAAGTTGAGTGATCTCCAATTGGTACTGTAATCGAATGTATCATAATAAAATGATAAGTTTTTTCTTTATTCACTTGTATTTAATCATTTTTTTAAATATTTTGAGTAAATTAATTGATAGATTTGAGTAATATTAAGATTTGAGGAAACTCTTTTGGAGCCACCTCAAATATTAATGGCTAAGTCCAAATAGGTAGATTAATTTAAGTGTGATGCCAAAAATCAAAATTCATAAGAATTTTAAATTAATATTTAGGATTTTATTTACCTTTATTGTCTAGATCAATGAATCTGGACTGCTAAAGTGCCAAAATTTTATTTATTTTATGTATCAGACGGTATGGACGTATTAAAGTTTATGCAAAATAAAGAAATACAACATAAGATTTGAAAGGCTCCCATTGCCAACTTCAGCAGCCATTCCATAGTTGTCGTAAATTGACTGACCAACCACAACCAAATCTTCAAAATAAACAACTATAGTAATAAAAACGATTAAAATATGTATGTATGCAACGAATGTTAATTATTTTTTATAATATATATTTAGGAGCCATTTAAATTCCAATCAATTAAAAAAAATAGTTAGAGTCTAGTGAATTTTAAAATTTATTTATTTTTTATTTTGAAATGTACGTTACTACGAAATATAATGAAATAGAGTCATTTTGAAATCTCCTCTAAAATGAGAGTCATTTTGAGATCTCCTCTAAAATGAGGCACGAAATGAATACACTACGAAAAATTTTGAAAATTACAAAATAAACTTCGAGTTCATGTTGGTCATGGGTTGAGAGCCGGAATTGAACTCTGTGAGTTCCTAACCCCATGGAAAATTCCGAATTGGATCTAATATGATTGGATTGTATGTTATTGAAAACATCATGAATGTGTGATTTGGAATTATTTCCTTTTAAAAATTTTGACTATCGGATAATATGATTTTCTATTTGGTAGTATTTGGGAAAACGAAAGGTAAGTGTAGAGAGGTGAGATGGTGAACTCCTTGAGACTCTAACTATTCATTCTTGAAGGTTTGTTATTTCCTATGATATGCTCTTTCATCAAAGCATGTGTCCCTTGGGATGGGACCCACCTCTTTTTTGAATTTTTATTTTGCAAAAATTATTTTTTAAATTAAATTCAGAAAATTGAGCTGAGGGCATCCCAGTCGTTGGAAAGAAATAAAAATTGTTACTTACATGTTAGCATGCAAATTTGTAGAAGACACTATAGAGTTATTAATATATTGCGCGGTACTAATCATAAGCATCAGATATTTAAAAAATTATTTTTTCTATTTTATTTTTAAATCTTTTTTAAATTTAAAAAATAAATTTATATTTATATCCTTATTTATTATACGTTTTATTAAATATTTTTTATTATTCTATACTTTTAACTAGAATTAAATGAAAATTTTGAAAATATAAATGATATTTTTGTTAATAATTAAAGTTTTTTTTATGAAATTAAGATATTTTAATTAATTATTTAATTTTTATAAAAAATTATCTTTTAAAGTGGAACGGAGGGGAGTTATGATTATTTTGATCCTGAAATCTCATGAAAATCACCCATTATAGTTGTTGAATTAGATTGCATTTTGTAAAATTAAGCAAATATAAAGGTAGAAAAAGAATACAAATTGCGTGATTCTTAATGGAATTACACAAATGCTATATTATATACTATTGATTTTTTTATGTTAATTTCTTGGGCCATGAAAATGTAAGAATCGATACCTAACATGGACTTTAATTGATAAAAAATGAATTAAAATATCCATTCAAACCCAATTTGGAAAGCCCAAAACAAAAAATTCAGGCCCAACTCAAAACTACAACACAAGGTTTATTGTGCGCATGAACGACAACTCTTATGATTATAATGTCTCATAAAATTTAAATGAATTATCATCACAACTTGAAGTTGACCTTTAATGGAGTTTTAAAACTAAAATAAATCATTATTATATTTTTATTAAATGGGAAAAGATTTAGATTCCAAATAGAATACTGTCAGTTTTTCACTAAAAAAAAAGATTCCGACAGTCAAATTAGTATTCGTTAAATAATAGAATAATTTTGACAGTTACAATTTACCTTTCAATACAAATAATGTTTAAACCCAATTTTAAATTAGAGGGTTTATATATATATAGTTACGGGTACAGCAATATAGGCATACCAAATGTATTTAATTTGCTTAATTTCTGTTAGCTTTATCATCTTAATATTAATAATAGTAATATCCTAGCATTGAACTCGTGAAATTAATGATAATTAGATAACAATTGTTTCAACAGAAGCTTTGATTACTTCTGCCAATTGGGAACTGTGTTTGTGCAGATTACATGGTATGCCTTATCTTCTTCCACTAATCCCATTTCTATATTAATTAGCTTTATTTTATTTTCACTAATCTTTAGATAATATCATCTAACCACGCATTAGCAGCCTAAATATGTTATTTAATTTTAGGCTAATCTAAGCATTCGTTGGTGAGATCACTGGAACTTGTAGTTTCTTTCTACAAATATAAACTTGTTTCTTTTTGCACATAAATTAATTAGTTTAATTTAAAGACAAAATTTTTCAGATATTTTTTCTAATATACCCTCAATTAATATGTAGTTTTTTTTTATTAACATAAACCAAGATAGTTGTTTCTTTTATTTCAAAAGTCGTAATAATAAAAAAAAAAAACATAACATTATGATTCCCATAGATATAAAATATTTTAATAAATAAAAATAGAAAATATAAAAATTTAATAAATTTATTGTCGATTGCAAGACAATTAAATAAGGGCATATTAGACAATTCATATGTTAATTACTCCCTCCGTTTTTTTTATCAGTCACTTTTGTTTCTTTCACTAAGATTAAGAAATAATAAATAGACTTAAAATTAGTATTAAATTACGTGATTAAGATTAAATTATCAAATCTGATTGGTTCTAACTTTATTGGGAAAGAAAAATAAATTGAAAAAGCAAATTAAATTACATTGAAAGTCTAAAAGTGACAGATAAATAGAATTTGAATTTTACTCAAAAGTGACTGATAAAAAAAAACGGAGGGAGTATAAAGTAGGCAGGGGAGTTCAAAGCACAACTATAAATATAGGCAGATTAGTGTAATTATCAACCTAAGACACTCCATAGATAATGAGCATGGCTCTCTTAGGCATAGCAATGCTATTATGCTTCATTAGCAAAGAAGCAAACCTTGTCCTTGGGGATATTGGCACTGCTACTGCTTATGGCCCCCCTTATATCCGTAAGTTTCTTTTTTTTTTTTTCTTTTAAAGATTTGAATAGTCGATTTCATGGTCGTTACAAATTAAACCAGACCACTAGTAAATAACAAAAAATTATATACATATATTAGCTATTATTAACATGAGCTCTGAGCAGGGCTGATAAGCATGCATGACTAGTGTGTTTTGTAATTAGTTTTTACTCTCTTAATAAATCTGGCATAATTTGTGTGCAGCTACAAGGTGTAATGGGAATAGAGAAGACCAGTTCCCTGGAGGGAACATGTTTGTGGCAGTGAGTGAAGGTTTATGGGACAATGGGGCGGCCTGTGGAAGACGTTATAGGCTGAGATGCCTAAGTGGTAATAGAAAACCATGTAAAGGTGGTACTATTGACGTTAAGGTGGTTGATTTTTGCCCCAGGTCACCATGCCCTTCTACTATCCTCCTCTCTAATGATGCCTTTTCTGCTATTTCTCGTTCTCCTACTTCCAAGATCATCCTCGAATACACCCAGTTTGGCCTCCTCCTATCTTTGTCCTTAATTGTTTATATAGTTCTGTGCTTGTCTATTAATCATCTTTTGCTCATTGAAACTGTTAATATCTGCAGGATTTGAGTCTGCGTGTTAACATAGATAGCCAGCAATCTAAATGCAGATATGAAGAAAGGAATTGAAGATATAGTTCGGTTATCAGAAGTCACCGAAGTTGATTCCTTGTGTGTCATCATAATATTAGTGACTCGGTCTATGAATAAAACCATACAACTGATCCAGGCATGTAAAATCACTGTAGTACTAGTAATAGAGTATCAGATGCAAAGAAAAATCCAGAGGCTTGTCATGTAGCTGTGCAAGTATTCAATAAAAATAGTCTCGTGAAACTAATACTTGTTACTCTCTTCACTCCAAAACAATATTAATTTATTATCACGTTTATTTAAGAAAAATTAAGTTTTGTTGTTATAAGACATAATTTTAACTAATGATATAAATAAGGATGTTTGTCTGATCAATTTTCAAGTAAAATTCAAACTACTAATGCATAGTAGATGATGATGATGATGATGTGAAGTACAAGCCATTAGCAATAATCAAACTCTAAAAATAAGTTGCAATACATAATTCAGTTGATAGCCAATTTTGGGGGTTAAACGTGAAAATATATACAGGTACTTTATAAGAAAATTTGAACTATCATATATCTTTGTCATTAGCAGGCTTGTTAAACTATTTTATGTACTAATTAAGCTAAATTTAACCATTAAACTAAACATTATGTATTTACTTAGATCCTAGGGAAAACACATTATCTTAAAAAATAAAAGGCGAATTATTACATTTGATTTAATAGAAGAAAGGAAAACTAAACCTTAATTTGCATTTGTGAAAAATAATTCAGCCATACTTGATCGGAGATTGTTACCCACCTTTAATATGAAATATGAAAGGGATTGTTTTCTTTTCGGGATATTTTTGAAAAAAAATTAGAGTTTTGGTGCAACAGAAAATATAATTGAAAAACTAGTGTGTTAAAAAACGACATTTAATTTGCCGTTTTACATTAGCATGGGTCCCATGTCTTGATTTGCAAAATTATGATAAAAAATGACAATCAAGGTTGCCATTTTTTATTGTGCTGAAACGACTCAAACATTTTACAATCTATTAGTCCTACTAACATCAACACCTAAATTTAGAGATCGGTTTTCAACCTTTTAACATATTAATTATGTATCGGGTTTCCTAATTTAAAGTATATAATGAAAACAAAAAGTAATTCAAGGGAAAAAAAAAAAAAAGGCCATACAATTCTAGGAGTGCACCCAGAATTTCACAAACTCAGTATACTTGTAGTTGGAGAGAGGCGATAGCCGCCCATGCTTTGGCTGCATGCATATATATAGAGTTGTTGAGTGGCCAAATATCATATTTTATTACACTTTGTTTAGTGCATTATGCCTTAGTGGCCCATAATAGAATATGCTAATAACTCAGACGTGATGCAGCCATTATCATGCGATTGATGACTCAATGTCATGTTTTAATTTGCCCAAATAGAGCTGGCTGAAAGGATAGTGAGATCCATCACGCCTCATTTTCCTGCCAATACCAAATTCATAGGCTAAATGAAATGGTTTTAAGTAAGACAACAGCTCCACGCGTGCTTGAGCTTTACCTATTTTATAATTCTAATATTCGGTCCAGCAAATGATTATCTAAATAATAATCAACACACTTTCAAGTTTCAAATTTCTACCTGTTTTCACTAGTCCCAATCCTCTATATGCACTAGTTTCAGAAAACCAACTGATGAAGTTACTTGGAGCCTGAATTGGATGGTTCTGAATTGCATCCAGCATGTCAATGTTTAAAACATTATATCTCTAAACACAAAGAACATATATAAAATTTGCACCACACGTATGGCTATGCTTCGGTCTTGGAATAGGTATAAATACAGGATTTAATTAATGGATAAGTTGCTCAATAATAAAATTTCAATCTTCTAATTGACCTTGTGCTGATTCTGTAACACATTGTTTAGCCAAACAGAAACATTTACTGCTGCAATCCTCCATGATGCTGTTTATTTGCTTTTACTTTTCAGCAAAAGAATAGCTTATCCTAGAAAAGGATAAAAAGAAGAATCAACAAATGGGAGAAATGAGGCACTGACCACATTGTTACACTATTGGATGAGGCTCATTCATGCTGCAAGCAAAAAAATTTACTGTTTAAGGTAACGCTTGAGATTGGAAAGTGGTTGAATGATTGCCAACAAATCCTTGGTGTTGCCTTTGGAAATAAGGATGAAGCAGTTTAACTCCTTCCAGGTATAAAGGTGTTTGCATTTCGATCAATCGTGAAACCTGTACAGATAGCTTTCCTGTAAAATGATACGAAAAATATCTCCTATCTACTACAGCACATAAAAGCAAGATATGAAAACAAATGACCACTCACTTTCCTTACATGTCTCCACAAATAGATATCACTATTACGTTTCTTTTCAAAGAAAAGAATTGAAGCATCAAGCATCCAAAAATGTAGTGAAGAGTCAAAGTTTGAACAGCACTTACTGCTCGATGGAAAGCAAACATCTCTTCTTGGCCCGAGAGCATGGAAACTATGCCAATTGGTGCACCCCCAGAGCTAACACTGCCTTCAGCTAAAACATTTCTGCGAAGTTTCCCACCTTCTGCCTCCGTTTCAAATTGAAAACTGGACACCAAAAAGTAAAAACAGCAAAATTAAGTACACCTTGTTGATAAAAGGGAATAACAGAATTATGATACTTCTGAAAGAAAAATATGTTTGGTTAGGAAACTAAATGGAAAAAAAGAGCCAGAAGGTTCAAAAGCTCCCTTAGATTATCACTCATCTCATGACACAATCTACTGATGCTGACAACAATCAAAACAAGTGCAATCATAAAACACTGAACTACCTTTCCAAGTCAAAAAGTGTACCCTCTTCAGTTCCTTGAAAAAGGTCATCAATGGATGCAGCTGCAGAACACAAGAGGCAGCAATGATGATTGTACAGCTCATCTATGAGGGTGATAAATCTGCGAGCCTGAAAAGCAAACCATGGGGTTTTCACAGCGAGCTGATAATATGATTTGATAAAGGTTCTGAATCTACCAAAATATTTACAAAAGATCCAAAGTTATTACATATAAAATCTGCACATCAGTTTGTGTGCATATTTAACATATTTGTATAATCCAGCAGAGGTGGAAAGAAACAGGAATCATGCATATCTGCAAAATCCCCATCCTCCCCCCCCCCCCCTCCTCTCTCTCTCTCTCTCTACACAGGACACTTATTAGTTAAATTTTCATGCCTTAGGTCTGTCACCCTCTCCCTCCCCCCCTCAAATCTCGCTTCCTTTCTCCCCTTCTCAACGGAAGTCTGCTATTAATGAAATCTGGGGTGCAGATTAAAGAGAATTGAATTGGCTACATAATTTAGGAACACACAACACAACAAATCGCCAAGTTTTATGCCTAAACAATGTAGTAACATGCTGCACTGCATTAATAAAGTTTTATGCTTTCTCCTAGCTTTGCTTGCAGATCAATGCCATTTAAATTTCATGGTCCACATATGCAGTTGAATTTCTTCAGGTAGAATTAAAAAAATAATTGCTATCACCTTGTCACGGATTCGCATGCTCATTATTGGAATATCAGAGATGAAGACAGTGTGATAATTTTTTGCAACTGCAATATAATCCGCTGCCCCACGCTGCATATAATTAACATTGAGGCAAATCAGCACAGAAAAGTGGAAGGGAAAGGAAAGGGTCAAAAATTGAAAAACAATAATCTGCCATCTCAAAATGAAATAAACATACAGGATTTCAAATTTCTTGAAATTGTCAGCAACAAGATAAGAAGAGGAACCACATCTTCCAACACTGACAACTTTCAAAATCCAAAAGAACAAAGTTAAGCAGGGATCTTTTGATCAAGGAGCATTGAAGAAGTGATTTACCACATTTGAGTCCCAATTTTTTGAGAGTGATTTTCAGCCTTGCTCATCTCTCTTATGCATGGGCAACTAAATTTGATATTAGTACCCTTGGCTTCTTAGATTTATTTTAGCATTTGTTATTTCTTTTCTTATCTTTTCACTAATTTTCTTTAAAAAAAAAAATCAAAATCCTTGGTACTCTTGTACTTTCAGCTCAGAATGTTAAAACACTGGATAGATTTGCAATCAATTAATGGGTGCTATCACCGAAACTGTTCACTAGGTAAATGAGAAAACAGACCTGGCACAACACATTATCCAATGAGCATGTAAGACTACCATAAATATCAAATACATTGTTCATTTACTAAAAGGGAAAAAAAACCATAAAGTATGGTACCGGCTGACCACATAGATACTCAAACGGGAACTTTGCCACTCCTTTACAGCTTTTGGGAATCTCCAATTTTCTAATTCAAAAAAGAATGTCTTCTCAAAATGGTTCCAAACATGTACAGATAAAGAAAATGTGTTTGAAAAGTACCTCCCAAACATAACTGGGACAGTAGCAGAGGTGATTTCTCCTCCCAACTGGCCTGTGACCTGACACCAAATTTTCTCAAACTCCCCCGTGGTGCTACTATCCAATGGCCAGAAATAGTGAACCTGCATGTACGCAATTATAATTTCACCTACCTGAATGGATAAAAATGAAAAAGGGTAACGAGATAAATTCTACTAACTTTTTTTTTCATGTCTTGTTTGAGACAAAACTGTTGCTGGTCACACTTGCACTCCATCTCACTCCAATTTAGATAAATTATAAAAAGATTGCTAAGAACTGACAGACAAGAAGTGAAAACATCACAAGACATGAAAGCGAGAGAGAGCTGTGGTAATGGGAAATGTACAAATGAAATATCAAGTATTGTGAGAGTGGCATTTCCTCATATTCAGTTCACTGTTAAAAGGAGACTTATTTAATAAAGTAAATTGGAGAGGCATGGCAAACTAGAATCAAAATGCCTAACCACAGGAAATTAAATTTAATGACAATAATTTACATCATGGAACTGCACCCTGGTAAGAATCATGGACATAATAAAAAAGCAAAAGGCAATAGTGGAAGTTCATAATTCTCAACATTTTGTGGACTTGACGTGCATGCACAATGCTGATATTTCATTCCAGAGAATCTGAAGATACTTAAAATGGAAAAGTAAATATTACTAGTTAATGAAGTTTATTGCATCTCACCTGGTCTTTAGATCTGTGAGCTATAAAACGTCGATAATCAATCTCACTTCCAATCAAAATTATTTCGCAGTGCTCCTCCAGCTTTGAAACTAATTTTTGGAATATCTCTTTCTGCATACCATCCTACAGATGCAACAACAAAGATAAGAATCTAACTCTGGCAAGCTTCATTTGCCATGCTTAAACCCAATATTTGGCTTCAGTATGCATGTGTAGAAAGACATTGAGGGGGTCACCCAACAAGATTTTGTTATATATCCAGAAACCATTAGAATGTCAGTATGATTGAGTTTGAAGCAACAAAATTGAAGGTATGAAAAAGATCTGAAAAGATATTAGTTAACAAATAGACACCTACCTGATTCAAATCCTTTGGTGCCCGATTACTGGTAGCCACTAGAACTGTTCCAGTAGACAACAATCTGCTTAGAATTCCAGATAAGGCCACAATAGCAAATACATCAACTGTCTGTAATATAAAACCACAAATTGAAGTCATCAAATGAGTTAAAAATTCAATCAGGCATGTCTCAACCTTATAAGTTCCAGCATGTAATGATCACTTTAATTGTCCCCCGGATGAATTGATGGGTGAATTTGAGGACAGAAAGTTACAGAAATTTATACAGAGAAAATCCAATGACATACAAAAGATACATCAACCAACAGCACAAGGTGCATAGAGGCCAGCATAGGACATCTGAGCAATGAATTATGAAAGAATCAAAAGTTTACAATGAAATCAAATTACAAAAAGGCCATTTTAGGACAATTTTTCTCCTTATACCTGTATCTCATCAAAGCAAAGAACACTAGCCCCTTTTCCATCTGATTCCCAGTCTACTAGAAACTTATCTGCTACAGCAGGAAGAATGTTTTTCATCTGCACCTCTTGCTTATACTTTTCTTCTGCAGCTAACCATTCCTTGACTTTCGTATCAAAAGGAAGATTCAGAATCCAGCTGGATATGCTTGACTGCATAGACTGTTCCTCCACTTGATTCTTCCATATCTTATGCATTTTTTCATTTATATTCAGCATGGCCTGCAAGGAAGTACGGAAAAGACTTTTATTTCATTAAAAACAGCATTTACAGCTTGAAGAAGAATATAATAAGGCACTCAGTAACACAAAATCCAACTGCACTTCTGGAACCATTACAGTGCAGCATTGTTTCCAAATCCTCTCTCCCCCCATCCCTATGTCTACGTGTCTGCATGCACATGAGAGCTTTCAATTTAGCTGTCAAGCCCAATAAAGATGCCATCTACAAAAGCTGTCACAACATCATGCAATCACACTAAGAGATTGACCTCATGAAAGTGAAGTCTTCTTCTATGTTTAACAATTCCTTTGGTGGCACCATAAAACATATCCATCAGCATAGTCTTTCCTGCAGTATCAAGAGGTACTTTATTCATATGAACAAACATATTCCAGTGCAAGTTAAGAGTTGAGAATGCAAAGGAAAACGTGATATTTTGTCATAAATAGGTCTGACTTAAAATTTTGACTTCACACTGAACACAGATAGGATTAGCAATGTACCACTCCCAACATTGCCATATATGTAAAGTCCCTTTGGGGCTGGAGGAGCAATTGGACGACGGCCAACAAGGGAATCTAACTTCCTTTCTCTATTCAGGTATGTGATACCCATCGACCCACTCCAGGTTCAACATCAGCTTTTTTCCTAAGCCAAAGGAAATTCAACTGATAAAAAAAGACTGGAATGAAGACATGGTACAAACAGAAGCGTGCAAAGAAAGTTACAGGTGCCTCAACTGAAGGAATTACAGTGAGAAATTTACAGAATGCAGAGTATAAACTGATTTGCGTCATGATGTTTGCATGTCATGTAAAAGAAGGTTGAACTTGAAGAATAAACAAATTAAAATCCATGAAATATAGTGCCGTCATAAAAAGTGTGTAAGCTCATAAAATGATTAAGCATTAGATAGCCTGCAAATGCTCCTTTCTTTGTGGGTCTCATCTGCAAAAGTTACATGCTCAGAACATGTATCTATTTGATGAAAGAATGATGAATTCCCTCAATCCACAGCTTCCAAAATCATCCATACATGAACTACAGTGCTATCAAGCTCATAATCCAGCACTGAGATAAAAAAAAAAAAAAAAAGAAGATGCAGCAAACGAGCAATCCAACAGCCATTGCAACAGAGCAACAACTGGAAAGATTGTATGGTTGGTAGTGCACCAAAGCCAATGAAGTTGGTCCATCAGTCATCACTAATAATGGTGTAGGTATGGACGCTAACAGAACCAACTCTGTCAGACCACTGCTTTTGTATTCATATTAAAAGTAATAGTCATGAATAAAATCACCTTCAGCAGCAGTTACAGTATTGTTGCTAGTTTAACAATGATAATAGGTTAGCATTATCTCTAGAAAATATAAAGACAGTAAAATTAAGTGCTAGTCATGTGATCAAAGATTCTCCACAAACTTAAGTGAATGTACGTTGATATTTGAGGTGAAAAACAACGGCCAGTGGGAAAACAAATTGAACAAATATTCATGTTATGAAGACAAATGTATGTCTCACGTTTAACAAAATTCAAATTTGATCCATTCTCCGAGTAATATCACAAAAGAATTTGAAAAACTAAACACACATTACCGAAACATCCATCTTTCAAGAAGTCTATTCCGATGCTTATTTACTGACGTCCATGTACTGCCTTGCTGCTTCTGCTCAGCTTCTTCCATCAAAATCTTGCGCAGCTCATTCTCTCTCTTCTTCTCCCAGTTGGCTAATTTTTCCTATAGAAGATAAGCAGAAAATACAACTATCGGCAAACGAAAAACAGAAATGCAAGAGCCAGTCCAGGAAATAAAACTAAATGCATCATAGAAAGAAAGCGCAAGCTAAAAACTTTACATGATACTCCTCCATATCTTTCTCGTACTGTTCCAATCTTCCAAGCAAATTTTCTAATTGAAAAGCTATCCGTTCCTGGTAAGGATCATGCTGCAGCTTCCCTTGATCAACCATATTCTTGTAGCGTGCTAGCAGCCCTGATAGGAATAATTTTTCCCATTTCAGAATTCAAGCCTAAATAAAATTCGAATAAATTAACCGCAAAAAGAGAGAGAAAAGAGAAGGGACTTGGAGGCTTAGCGGAGGAAAGATGAGAAGGATCATCAGAGTAAAAGCGAAGGGCATTGATTTGAAATTGATTGGAGATTAATCTTGATTTACCAAACCCTAGCAATGTAAACGAAGAAATCGAAGACAATCTCCTCGTTCTATTCCAGTTTTTCCCTACGAAGTGTGCTTAGTTGAAGATTTCTGTAACAGACTAGCTCGCCGGGGAATGGTCATTAACTGATTATACGTCTGCTGGAGCAGGAATCTGGATGACGTGGCTGCTTAATGGATCAGCCACGTGGAAAACTCATCACGTGAGTGACGTGGACGAAAATTAAGCCGTCGGATGAAGGTAGAAGAAGTTTCTTCTTTTGTTGAAAAAAGGATGGAGGAAAAATAATTGATTGTTTATTTATAGGAAATTGTTATATTTTTTAAAAAAAAATTATAGAAAAAAATAAAATTAAATATAATTTTAATTAATTTTTGAAATAAAAAAATTACAGAAATAATAAAATATATATTTTTTAATTTTTTGAATATTTTAATATATATGTGTGTTTGTATGTGCATATATATATATATATATATATATATATATATATATACACGAAAAATAAATACTCTAATTTTTTATTTATTAATAATAAATATATTTTTATAATTTCCTAAAAAATATAAATGTTTCAATTTTTTAAAAAAATAAAATACATAAAATACTATTTTCTATAGGTGAACACCTCCTAAATTTTTAACCCTAAACTCTGAAAAATTATTACTATGTGCCCTTAATTGAATTTTTATCCTTTGAAGCCACTGAAGTTTCATTTTTTATGCTATTGCGAATTTATTAAGCAAAAATATGAAATTATATCGCATTATTGAATTATTGAATTTATATACTTGCTTCAATTTCTTTAGCACTTTAAAGCAATGAATAAAATATTTAACTAAGGCAATAAAATAAACTTGAAAAGTTTGAAAACTAATATACATAAATATATACATAAATCCTTTTTTTATTATTAGAATTCAGTTTCACTTCATTTGGATGAAAATATTAGTTATTTTTTGTTTAAAAAATATTCTTAATTTCTAACCAAAAAAAAAATCTTAATGTAAATAATCAAAATTTAATGGAAGGATTCAAAGAACAGAACTAAAAAGTTCAGGGATAAAATATTCATTTCCGGGAAGAAAAATAATAAATAAAAATTTGGAACAGGTTGCCTGTTTTAACCGTTAAAAGCTGTTAATTGCTAAGCCTTTCCGATGATAGTCTCTCTAAATGCAATACCCAGCAAACCAAACCAAGCTGCTTCGCACAGTAACTGCGTCTGCTATAACACTCGCATCTGCAATTCACCATGGTGGTAACAGAAGAGCTGCAGAGCAGAGATGTCTTTCTCTTCTTCAAGAAAGCAATTCACTCTCGAAGCTCACTCAAGTTCACACCTTTATTCTTAAATTGGGTCTCCACAACAATCCTCTTGTCCTCACCAAGTTCACTGCTACATCTTCTGACCTGCATGTTATTCATTATGCTTCCTCTTTCTTGTTCTCGCTGGAATCAGATACCAGTTTATATGATACGTTTCTCTTTAACACCATCATCAGAGCTTATGCCCACACAAGTAATTCAAAGTTTAGAGCTTTATATATGTATAATCTCATGCTTCAATCTGATGTTTTGCCTAATAAATTCACTTACCCATTTGTCCTTAAGGCTTGTGCCGGCATTGGGAACTTGAATTTGGGAAAGTCGGTTCATGGGTCAGTGTTGAAATTCGGATTTGATGATGATCTTCATGTGCAAAATACAATGGTGCATATGTATTCTTGCGACAGAGAAGGGGTTGAGTTTGCAGGCAAGGTGTTTGATGAAATGAGTAAGATGGACTCTGTTTCATGGAGTGCGATGATTGGTGGCTATGCACGTGTGGGGAAGTCAAGTGATGCAATTGATTTGTTTAGGCAAATGCAATTTGCCGGTGTTTGTCCTGATGAGATTACTATGGTTTCTGTTTTGTCTGCTTGTACAGATTTAGGTGCTCTTGAGCTAGGGAAATGGGTGGAGTCCTATATTGAGATAGAGAAGGTTCCAAAGAGTGTTGAGCTTTGTAATGCGCTGATTGCCATGTTTGCAAAATGTGGAGATGTTGACAAAGCTATCAAATTGTTTAGAAACATGAAAGACAGAAGCATTGTTTCATGGACTTCTGTGATTGTTGGCTTGGCAATGCACGGTCGGGGCGAAGAAGCTGTTGCATTGTTTGAAGGGATGGTAGGAAGTGGAGTGTTCCCTGATGATGTAGCATTCATTGGATTACTCTCTGCCTGCAGCCATTCTGGTTTAGCAGATACAGGGAGACACTACGCAATAACATTTATGAATTTGTGGCTGGAGATAAATCTCATAGCCAATATACTGAAATATATGAGATGGTGGATGAAATGGGAAGGGAGATGAAGCAGGCTGGCTATGTCCCAGCTACATCGGAGGTTTTGCTTGATATTGATGAGGAAGATAAGGAAGACACTTTGAACACACATAGTGAAAAGCTGGCTATTGCATTTGCCCTTCTGAACACCCCGCCGGGAACTCCTATTAGAATTGTAAAGAATTTGAGAGTTTGCAGTGACTGTCACTCTGCTACAAACTTTATCTCAAGGATATATAATCGAGAAATAACAATGAGAGACCGACATAGGTTTCACCATTTCAAGAATGGTCTGTGCTCATGTAATGATTTCTGGTGACATACTTGAGCACAGTTTAATAATGTTAATGGGAGGGTGGAATATGTTGAAAACTACAGATCGTTTATTCATTAATTCATTGCGTTTGATGGTAACTACTCGGTGCGTTCATGTCCCTAGATTCTTCTGCTAATAGAAATTCCACTACTTAGTGGTATCATAGATGATAACATCATAATTAATATTTTATTTAAAGCTTGTCTTGGTGCTTACTTGAAACTTTGATCCGCCTTCTTTTGATTTAATAATGCTTTTGTGGAACCATTTTCAATTTGAAGCACATAATGATCTAGTAATTGGTGTTGCCTGGTTCATTATTCCTGAGAATGAAAGCCTTGAAGAACTGCTGATGAGCAGCAGTACCAGTTCATCGTCTCCAGGACGATGAGAATACTTGCTGAATCCAACGGCTTACATTAGTTAAAAGTAGGGTCCACCTCTATATTGCATGGTTCATAACAGCAAATTATATCAACTCTTAGATCGGTGTGGTACTGTTCTGGCCGCCAGAACCGTAGTAGTTCCCCAAAAATGGGAAAACAGAAAAGGCATTGTGCTCATAATTTGCTGACGAGATATGAAAGAGCCATTTATTAAAATTGATGGAAGATGCTAACTGGCCGGCCATGTGCTGATTCTTCTTGTGTTTTTATATGTGTCTACTTTACCTAACCTTGCAGGTTAGGTTGGGCAAAGATAACGATCCGCATCTAGTATGAGCATAATAAGATAATGCATTGACTTTCTACAAGAAAAAATGAAACTGCTCCAATTTTACCAAATAATAATAATAACAATAAAAGTAATCAAGATATTTATCCTAAATGACACTGAAATTCAATCAGAACCGATCCTTTCCAAGAAGCAACAGTTCAAGATAAGGTATACTCCAAGGCGGTTGGCCGAGCAATCTTCTCCTTAAAATGCGATTTTGTAGACATAGGACCTTATCTCTATTTCACAAACTAGAGTACAATTTCCGTTACTTTGAATTTGATCAACGTGCCAAGTAAGAACACAAGAAAGTAAAACGAGTCGTCTTCCCTTTCTCATAGAAGAAACTTTGACAAACTAAAACGCAAGGCAGCAGCTTTGGGATATCAGAAAGAAACTAGTTGGAATTTGCCCCAGGTGTAACATTGTTGGCCTACTCCAATTAAAGCAAACGGTTGGTTAGATCCACAAGCAGAAAAAAAGAGAAGCTTAAAGCAATTTTACTGTAACAACAAATGGCTCATAATTTGCTGTCGAGATGGGAAGATCAGCGATCTTCAAACATGAACCTTGTTAGTGTAAAAGGCAATCTAATTGCCAGGGAAAAGTGAAGCTTTATGCACTACCTATCGTATTATTATAGGACCACTACTTTATGTTCACACTTTCCCTCCAGCCATCTTTCAAAGTTGGAAATCAAATGTCTACCTTTCTCCCCAAAGAAGACAAAATGTGCCCCATAGGAAAGGTAACTTAATGGCGTCAATCCTGAAAATTTTCTGTACTTTGAAAAGAACTATTCATTGTTTTTCAGTATTCTTAGAACCCACCAGGAGAAGGGAAAAGGAAAATGCTGGTCTTGCAAATCAATATTTGCTATTGTTAAGAAGTATGTCTGTTTCATTATGGAGCACAAAAGAACAAGAACCAGAAAGATTAAAATCTAATCTTCTTCAAAATGTAAAAGACCCTGTCAAGATAGGAACTAAATCAAAGACACAGGCAATTTAGAACCCTATTCTTCACCTGATATCCAAGGAGCAGATAAGGGGAAGAATTTTCTTTAGCATCAAACACAATAGATTCCATCAATCGCAAGATCTAAGTATATCCAAACAAAATAAAACAAAGATGGATCCAGATTTTATATGAACCACATCTAAGCCATTCTAGCTTTGAAATCTATAATACCTTCAAATCCATCACCATTTTAAAAGTTCTTGAGATGGTAAGAAAGTTATAGGGAAGAACAAAATGTGTTATCTAATTGAATACTAAACAAAGCTGCAATCTTCAACGTCTATGTTATCTTCCTTATGCTCAAATATGGTATTCAGCAACAGAAGCATTCAAAATGCTCGATTCTGAACAAGCACAATGCATTAAGAACAAGCATCAAGTATCTCCACTAGCACCCATAATTTCGTTTCCCCAGTCAATCCCATTTAACAAAGGTGGCGTTGTCTTGACTAGGAAAAAAGTTTAGATCTTTCTCATGTCACATGCATCTTCAACTTCTAAAGCTTGTGTTAACAAAGCGCACATATTAATTAGAGGTGCATAAGGTAATGCAGAGCATGATAAATTTAACCTAAGTTGACAACAACAAGGTGATAAATCTACACAGGTGAGAAGAAAATATATGAATAAATAAGCACTAAAGCTTTATAAATAAAAAGATTCCTACAGAAGCTTGGGCAATATAAATGACCAAAAAATAAAGAAAAAATAAGATATAGGTATCTGCGATTGGAATCCCAAACCCTTAACATAACTAACATCCATAACTAGCATGAAAAACATAAACCTAAAAACGCGATTACCGAATGAGCAAAAGAAAAAAGAGACGATCTGAATTCCTTTTGCCATCAATAACGACCCCTGATACTCATCCATCCCCCTTTTGCTCTTATTTCCAATACTCTCCATCATATTCATAACTAAATTATCTCTCTCTTTAATTAAAAGATTAGTTTTGTGATTCACTTCTCTTTCCAGCTCCTTCACCTTCCCTTTCCTCCAGCAATCTTCCAGCCTCCTCATCAGCTTGTTGAGTCTTCTTTTGTGACTCCTTAGCCTTCAGTGCCTGCAATTTGGCATGATTGTAATATGCAACACCCAAAAATGCAAGTCCATAGCCAAACAAGTTGATTGGAGTGACAGTATCCTTGATGACCGACCAAGAGAAGGCGATCAACAACCAATCCTTGACTACACCAGCCACATTCATAGTCAAAGCTGAAGTCTTTCCCACAAGCAAGAACACAGCAAGATTCAAAGCGAATGCGCAGAGCGAATTGGTTCCAAAGATGACAAAATCAAAATGGAAACTTGAATTCTCCTTCAAAACTGGGTATTCAACAAAAATCCAAGGCACAAACAAGAAAACCAAACAGCAAGGCGCAACATAATAAAGAGAAGTAATGGGATTAAGTGTAATTCCCTTAGAAGTAAGCAAGATTTGAATCAATACCAATCTGGTGGCCTCAAAAGCTACAGCACCCAATTGAAGAATGACACCCCAGGTGTCAAATCTAGCTTCCCCATAAGCCGCAATAGCCACACCGAGCGAGATCGACAGCATATTAACCATAGTATCAGTCTTAAAGCCCTCTCTTTTAAACAAAACCCCGATCGAATAAACCGCGACGGGCATCAACGCCTTGAGCATCTGAATGAAAGACACCGACAAGTAGATATAAGCGGAATTAGAGAGCCATAGGCTGAGAGAATACAAAGCGCCGATGGGTACGACGGAGGAGAAATAGAGATCGCGAGACATGGAGACAGGCTCGACAAGTTTGAAAACTTTGATGACGAGAATGGCGAGAGTTGCACAGAAAGACATGTGGATCATGGTAAGCGAGATGGGGAAAGGCCAATTGTACATCTTCTTGTCGAGGATGTACTTGTTGTAAACAATGACAGTGAAGGAGAGGAAGATCCAGATGGCGACATAGGAGTAGGAGAGAAGGATCTTCTTGATAACACTGTCGCTGAGAGATCCGCCCTTGCCCATTGTGGTTTGATTAGGAGGTCAAGGGAAGAACAGAGAGAGGGAGGAGAGAAAATTAGGGATTCTGGGTATGAGAAATTGAGCTTAGACAGAGAGAAAAGAGAGGTGAGATTTCAGGAAGAAGGAGAAAGATACCAAGGGAAGAAGAAGGAAGGGTTTGGGGAGGGGGCCGGGCAAAAGAGAAAAGTCTGAATAAATGAAGGACAGGTGAGGTGGCATTGTTTAACTGGAACTGTGACTTCATTTTATTCCTGAGTTTTTATTTTTTATTTTTTATTTTTTATTTTATTTTTTTTATTTTTTGGGCTTGGGCTTATAATATTATTTTTGCTTTTGTGAAGTAAAGTTAAAACATGTTTTGCTATAAGTGGCAAGCAGTTAAAATTTTCTCAAGGGATAATTTAGATTTAGTGCTTGCATTGGACATTGAGTACACTTCCTTTAGAGAGCTACCATCAATAATGAATTTAATGGTATTTAACTTTAATTTAATAAATTTAAAAAAGTCGAACACAATATTAGTTGTTATAAAAAAATTATTAAATTAATTTTTCTATTTTTTCCAATTTTGTTTTCGTCAAATTATAAGTTAAGCAGCCGTTTACCAATTGCCAATTCCAAGGAGGTCCATTCATGTAGAAATTTCTTTGAATTTATGTTTTATTAATATTAAATTGCACATAATAATTTCGAAACTTTCACAAAAATAAAAGTTTGTTAGCAGTTGCACTCTTTTGCCTCACTATTTTGTATACTATATAACAATTTATATTAATGTAATTTATAAATTTAATATGAAAATTTCATGAACTGTAGTCTGATTAATTAATTAATTTTCATCTAAATATGTTGGGATTTAAATTATAAGATTGATGAGGTGAAGGTCGCATACGTTAGGCATGGTTGACCCTACTTGAGTCTTTGGAACGTGACATGCGCTCCAAAAGTCAGGTCTCACACTTTACTAGAAATATCAAATTGAAAATTCTTATACTTGTTTATTATTTTAATTTTAATATTTATTTTATTTGCTTAACAAAATTGCATTTATTTTTATGACTTTTATTTATTTATTTATTTATTCCACTTGATTCTCTAAATAACTTGAATTCTTGCTCTAAAATTCGCATCCAGACAGCAATGGAAAGCAATCGCCATATACATTCTAAATTAAATACTAAACTATATTGCCTATAAATTTAAGATTTTAACATAATTGTAAGAGAAAATAACTTTATTAATATATCGTGTCACCGTTCAAAATTCGGATGAAATTTTATTTGCTCATAAATTATTTGAAATGAAAAATTTTAAAACAATATACTTTTCAAAATAGATAATTTCTTCTGTGCATTTGTTGGAATGGCCATATTTTATCTTTAAAGTAGATAACATGTGACGTTTTGAAAAATATACGTAATATTATGTAATTAATTGTCAAGATTAAATAGCTTTATTTTAAATAATTTGAGAGCAAAATTGATAAAGAAAAGTTCAAACGAAATAAAATAAAATCACATTTTATGCTCTTTAGGTTAAATTATAATTTTTCATTGCCGTAATTATAGCATAAAAGGTATATTTAATATTTTTTATTTTAATTTTTTTAAGGGAATGGCAAATAATTTCACCGTAGATATCTGATGATATAATTAATTTGAATTTTTTTACATTTTTAATCCAATTGATTACTTAAAGCTTATTTAATTATAATTTTATTAAACTAGAATTTGAAATGTAATGATGCACATATAAATTGAATTAATAGCATTATCGAGTGGAAGTAAATGCATTTAAAGTAATAAAACAAAAATAATGGACACAAAAAAGAAAAAAAAAAATCCACAATGAATACCTAATCGAATAATGGGTGATGCGCAATGGAATTTAAATGAATTAGTCAAATATTAGTATTTTTGGCCACCTCACACCTACCTGCAATGTAATTTTGTGTAAATTATTTTAATTAAAAATTGGAAACTTCATGGGCAGCAATTAGAGAAATTGAATACTTCTTTAATTATTGATCTGCCAAATCCCAATCCAACCAATATTTTTCTGAGAAAGGATAGTCAATGCATTTTGTCTTTAAATCTTGTGTAAATTCGAGACCATAATAAAAATAATAAGGTATAAATTTCATTCGATATATTTAAAGTGGCATTATATAGTTGATTTCCATATAAAAAAAACGATGACTTTTCCCTTTGTATTTGATAGTGCTCCGGATTTTATAAGATCCACGAGGCCCATGAGACCCAAAACTGGCTTGAGTAAACGCTCGGACGATGGAGGTTACATCCGACACAAATGACCTTTCACGTCAGTGTGTCAAAATATCGCTAATCTGATCATTCTGACAAAATTTCAGCTGTATCAAATGAATTGATATCACCGTAGGAATTGATATCACCGTAGAACATGATTAATCTAATCGTTGTTAAGTGTCTATCGATCCAACTCAAATATATCTAATTCAATAGATCTCCTTTATTATAAATTGTTTAATCTTAAAAGACCTCAGGTACACAAGTATGATAACTTTTCTTTTCTAAATTCTTTTCAAGTTTTCTCTTTCCTGAATTAAAATGCAAAGCATACACATCTGGTCCTATCAGACTAACCTTACTACAGGTTTTGAAGTTACTTACGACCCGATCGATTTGAGTGTTTACTCACTATAATAATTTCAAGATTATCAATATTGAAATATAATAGCAGAAAATAACTTTAATTTAAATAATGATAATAAAAGTAATGACTCTTTTATCGAAAAGATAATAATTTTCACAATAATATATGATGAGAACAGTAATTGAAATAAAATTTAATTCGTTAGGTGTTAAGAGGGAACGACCAGTTTCCATGCATTATTAGATATTGAAATTTTGACACAGATACTGTAAAAATAATATAAGTTTAGTTAGACGAAAAAATTTCAATTGTACATATTCTAATAATAGAAATAAATTATAAGTTTCCTTTTTCGTATTTCGTGTGATATTATTTTTATAAATTATGTCATGTCAGTATTTTTTTGTGCATATATATTATATATAATTATTAGACAAAACGTAGGACAGACGAGACTGTATACAAATAAAATTAGTATTTCAAATTTCAACGCAAGTATAAAGATATTTAAATAGTATTTTTCTTTTTTATACTATAAATGTAGGAGGGGTGAGGTGGCTTTGTTTACCTGGAACTGTGACTTTCTTTTATTCCTGAGTTTTTATTTTTTTTATTTTTTGTTTTTTAATTTGTTGGGCTTGGGCTTATAATATTATTTTTATTTTTTTGAAGTATTTCCTTCGTTTTTTTATCAATTATTTTTGAATAAAATTTAAATTCTATTTATCTATCATTTTTAGACTTTTAATGTAATTTAATTTATTTTTTAATTTATTTTTCTTTCCTAATAAAATTAGAACTAATCAAATTTGATAATTTAATTTTAATCACGTAATTTAATACTAATTTTAAGTTTATTTATTATTTCTTAATCATAATGAAAGTAACAAAAGTGACTGATAAAAAAAAACGGAGGAAGTATAAGTTAAAACATGTTTGCTATAAGTGGCAAATAGTTAAAATATTCTTAAGGGATAATTTAGATTTAGTGCTTGCATTGCCAATAGAGATTGAGTGCACTTTGTTTAGACAGCTGCCATTAATTATGAATTTAATGGTATTTAATTTTATATTAATTAATTTAATAAATTTAAAAAAATCTAACCGAATACTAAATTTTTATAAAAAAAATTATTAGATTAATTTTGCTATTTTTTTCCAATTTTGTTTTCGTCAAATATAAGTTAAGCAGCTGTTTACCAATTGCCAATTCCAAGGAGGTCCATTCACGTAGAAATTTCTTAGAATTTATGCTTTATGTATATTATATTGCACATAATAATTTAGAATGCGAGTATTTTGCTATTATAAATTGTTTTAGTCAAAAAAATTAAAAATTATATTCTAAAAAACTCAAAAATATATTCTAATAACTTCTTTAATTTCATGTATTTTAAAACTTTATTTATACTTTAAAAATATAATTTTTTTTATATTGTTAATGAAAAATTAATTTAAATAAAAAACTTTTAATAGCTTATTTTATCCACCCAGCAGCATTTTTTCCCAATTAATAAATTTTATTTTTACAAGAAAATTACACGTTTCAATTTAATCATAGTTCAATTTCCACCCTACTTTTGAAATAAATAATTATAAAAAAGGAAAAAACTTGTATTGTAAATTTGGATATAAATTGCACATAAATTACAGCTCATATCAACCATATTGAGTGTATGTGTAAATGTATGCTAGATTTAATTCCTTTATTAGAGGTTTCAAATGTACTTCCCTATTTTGTATATATAACAGTTTATATTAATGTAATTTATAAATTTAATATGAAAATTTCATGATTAATTAATTAATTAATTTTCATCTAAATATGTTAGGATTTAAATTATAAGATTGATGAGATGGAGGTCGCACGTGTTAGGCATTGTTGACCCTACTTGATTCTTTAGAACGTGACATTTCGCTCCTATCAAACCCCAAAAGTCAGGTCTCGCACTGAACTTGAAATATCAAATTGAAAATTCTTGCTTATTTAGTATTTTAATTTTAATATTCATTTTATTTGTTTGCTTAACAAAATTGGATTTATTTTTATGGTTTTTTTTTTTCTCAATTGATTCGCTAAATAACTTAAATTCGTGCTCTAAAATTCGCATCAAGACAGAAATGGAAAGCAATCGCCATATACAGTCTAAATTAAATATTAACTATTTTACCTATAAATTTAAGATTTTAACATAATTATAAGAGAAAATAACTTTATTTATATATCATATTCAAATGATTTTCCAGTTATTGTTATGTAATTTGAAAATATTAAAATTGGGAATAATAGCATTGTTGTTTCTAAAGCATTTGAAATAGAGCAATTTTGCATTTATATTTTTTTATTATTTTTTATTCATAAATTATTTGAAATAAAAAATACACATAATTTTATTTAATTAATTGTCACATAAGACATGGATTAAATAACATGTGATGTAGGGGTGGCAAATAGACGGGTTAGACAGGTTTGAATTGGATCATAAATGAAAAAAAAAAAGAAAAATAAATTAAATTACATTAAAAATATAAAAATGACAAATAAATATAATTTAAATTTTACTCAAAAATGATATATAAAAAAACGAAGAGAGTAATATTTTATTTGATAGTTTTGAATTAAATCAATGAAAATTAAAGACTATTAATTTAGGGAGCTTGCTATCTTAAATTGAAGTACTTTTGAACTCTGATTCTTAAAAAATATCTCATTTGTCTTATTTTAAGAAGCAGTTTTTTTTTTTTGAAATTTTTTTATTTGGGTAAAATATATGAACTAAACTAATGATCATTATATATATATATGGAGAGAGAGATAAAAAGGAATCAGAAATTCAAACTCAAAATTATCTGATAAATTAAAACTATTATCTATTGTTAAAATATCGACAGAATAACATTTTTTAAATTATAATTTTTCATTGCCGTAATTATAGCATAAAAGGTTTATTTAATTTTTTTTAAGGGAATGACAAATAATTTCACCATAGATATCTAATGATATAATTAATTTGAAAATTTTCACATTTTTTATCGAATTGATTATTTAAAGCTTATTTAATTATAATTTTATTAAACTAGAATCTGAAGTGGATAGATAGTGTACAATGGTGCACATATAAATTGAATTAATAGCATTATCGAGTGGAAGTAAATGAATACCTAACCGAATAATGGGTGATGCTCATGGAATTTGAACGAATTAGTCAAATATTAGAATTTTTGGCCACCTCACACCCACCAGTAATGTAATTATGTGTAAATTATTTTAATTAAAAATTGGAAACTTCATGGATAGCAATTAGAGCAATTTAATTATCGATCTGCCAAATACCAACCTATATTTTTTTGAAAAGTATAGTCAATGCATTTTGTCTTTAAAACTTGTGTAAATTTCAGATCATAATAAAAAATAATAAGGGTTAAATTTCATTCTATTTATTTAAAATGGCGTTATATAATTAATTTTCATATAAATAAATGATAACTTTCTCTTTATATTGAAATATAATAGCGGAAAATGACTTTAATTTAAATAATGATAATAAAAGTAACGACTTTTTTTTATCGAAAAGATAATAATTTTCACAATAATATATGATGATAACAGTAATTGAAATCTAATTTAATTCATTAGGTATTAAGAGGGAATAACCAGTTTCCATGCATTATTAGACGATGAAATTTCGATTGTACACATTAACATTATAATAATAGAAATAAATTATAAGTCCCCTTTTCCCTATTTCGTGTGATATTATTTTTATAAATTATGTCATGTCAATGTTTTTTGTGCATATATATTATATATAAATATTTGACAAACCGTAGGACAGACGAGACTATATACAAATAAAATTAGTATTTCAAATTTCAACGCAAGTAAAAAGATATTTAAATAGTATTTTTTTTTATACTTATGTCCATGAACAGCACTGAGAAAAAAAAATTGAAAATAATTGTCTGAATTAATTATGTGATGTGAAGTTGATTAATATATATATTAGAAAATACTTGGAAATGTCTCTTTTTCCTTTTTTTTCTTTTTGGTTGGTTGTGTTATCTTGTTAAATTTAGGCCGAAAAGTCAAATACATTTATAGATGCATGCTTTTTTATGGAGCATAGGAAAATAAATACGTTTTTTTTAATGGTTAGCCAACTTTATTCAAATTTTAATTTTAAAAAATCGATATTAATAGATATGACTAAAAAAATAAAATATAAACTAATTAATCAGTGCATGTCCATTCTTATTAAAAACACTAATTTAATGCATTAGATAGGTTTAGCATTTAATAAAATATTATGGATTAAAGTAGTTTGATTTATGAGATATGGGCACATCATATGGCATTGGGGAAGGAATTAAGAAAAGGCACTGATACCCATAAAGGGATTTTTCACTTAAAAAAGGCCCAGTCTTTGGACAAGACAGCCCATCTAAACAAAACTCAAATCAAAACATAGGATTGCCCCATCTTAACAAAATCTTCTTCCCCACCTACCTAAGCATGAAACTGAAACAATACCTCCTCTGATACCTAAATTTTATATATTCTAACTATAATTTATTCATCCATTTTTAAATCTGATTGCTTAAGCTCATAGGTATACGAATATAGTGGAAAGCATTGGATTTTTATAAGTTAAATATAAAACATTATTAGAGTAGATTCCTCAACAAGCGTTTTGTAGTCCAATGGTTAGGACAATTGCCTTTAAAGCAATAGACCCGGGTTCGACTAACGCAAACTATCTTTTTGCTCTCAATTTTTTGCTTCTTTCTTGTGCATGTGTAGAGACATTGAGATTTTAATGTTCTTTGCTCTCAATTTTTCGCTTCTTTCTTGTGTATGTACAGACACTGAGATTCTAATGTACAACCATCAATCTAATAAAAGTAAAATCTCTCTTTTATGTGATTGATTCATTGTCGAAGGGGCATACATCACTTTTTTCTGTCGACATGGTAGGATATACCAAAGAATTAACATCTTTAGATCCAAAATCAGTAGTGGTTAGAGCTGAAGAATATAGTGGTACATAGACGGATTTAGGCCTTGATTCAGGCAACTCTATTAAAGGCTCATTTGGGTTCAGCAGTATTTGCTCCACCTTTCTAATCTTTGGACGATTTGCAGGATCTGGATTCAAGCAAGCAAGTCCAATAATTAATGCTCGCTTTGCTTCTTCCTTCTCAAATTTCTCTCCAAACATCTGATCAGCTGCTTCAACGATTGCATTGTTTTCGTGCAATCTCCATACATAGTCTACCAAACTATTTTCGTTGAACATACCCTTTGTTCTTTGCCCTGTAACAACCTCAATCACCACCATACCAAAGCTATACACGTCCGCCTCTGGGGTAGCTTTTCCTGTAAAGCTCACCTCAGGAGCTAAGTATCCAGGAGTACCTGCGAGCATCGTTGTAATTCCTGTGGAATCATTTTGAAGCAATCTTGCAAGTCCGAAATCACCTAAATGAGCATTGAAATCTGCATCTAGCATTACATTGTTGGGCTTGATATCGCGATGAACAACGGGATTGCCACACTCCTCGTGAAGGTAAAGTAATGCTGATGCTAAACCAGTCAGGATTTTAAACCGTGTTTTCCAGTCTAGAAAAATCTTGCCAATGTACTGATCAAGGCTGCCATTGGGCATGTATTCATACACTAGAAGAAGATGTTGTCCTTCATGACACCAACCTTGAAGTTGCACAATGTTTTTGTGCCTTAACCTCCCTATGGTGCATATTTCTGCCAAGTACTCTCTTTCACCTGAGGATTAGAAAAATTTTCCCAGTAAATTGGAAAGCTAGATCAATGCAAATTGTAGGTAATTAATCCATAAGAATGAAACCATACCTTGGTTTGAGGTAGCCGAAATCTTCTTGACTGCGATAGCCTCAGGAGGAAATGAGGAAAAGACACCTCTGTAAACACTTCCAAATCCTCCAGTACCTAATAGGTTTTCTTTGTAAAACTTGCGAGTTGCTTTTGACAGTTGCCTATATGTAAATATTTTGGGTGCATTCGCTGCGATTTTCGATCTATTTTCTATATCGGCTTTCTCCTTTTGCTTCCTAATAATACTTTGAATTAAAGGAAAAATAATTGTTGCCAAGATCAACAAGCCTGTAATGGGAACAACAGTGAGCAAAATTATTTTCAACTTGTCATCTTTTTCATTTCCAGTCTTGATATGCGGCAAATGTTTTGATTCGAATTGCCAATTTAGGACCTGATGGCTCTCAGGATAAGGCCCTGTAGAGGCTGTGAAACCAACATAAACAGATTGAAGAACTGTAGCAGACATATCAATTGAATGGTTGAGAAAACTGATTAATGGCTGGCCTGCATATGCTACTGATATTTGGAATTGCAATTCCAAGCTGTTATAATCAATTCGAACCATTATGTCTTTTCCACTTTTTAGATCAATTCCTGTAGCATTTAGACTCAAAGCTGCAACAGGGTTTATCATACTTATTGTGTCAATACCAACATGGTTTCCATCAGGATCAAATTCATTCGCATAAGTATCAAGTTCCACAGCTATTTGTCGAACAATGTCGCCTATACACATTTCACAATATAAAAACAGTAAATTCTCGAAGAATTAAGCTAATCAGGATTATTCAGAATCAGGAAAAGAAACTACTGACCTTCAGTGGACTTATCCATGATTCCAAGATACGAACCATGGCTATTAGGAGGAGAAGGTTCATGATCGTGAGCCATGATAAAGGCAAGTCCATCACCAGCATTGCTCAAATTTGGAAACCGGGAAATCCTGACAGTGAAATTGGTAGTAATAAGTGCAGGCCAAGCAGGTACAGGTTGGTGAAAAAGGACCCTACCAACTTGATTTGGAGGTGGTGGTGAGCTTGAATTGAAAGGCTGAGTAAGTTCTAAATGCCAATCTCCTCCGCGAACCGAACCCATACAGATCAGAGTGCCATTGTTGCAGCTTTGAGGATTGAATGATGGGAAGGAGAAAGAACTCTGATTGATCCTGGAGAGTAAGGAAGCCTCAGTGAGAGAGATAAAGAGGAAGAGTAGCATAAACATTGTCGCAGTTTATGTTTCTGAACATGATCTTTCTTATTTTGAACATATAAATAAGTTAAATTGCAGTTGAATTTTCTTTTGTTCCTTGTTAATTGCGATTGGAAATTTGAAATTTCACTTTTCGTACGTATTTAGCCGATGCAAAGAATACTCAGTTGTGGCCTGTTCTGCTTGCAGGCAAAAGTCCATTCAATTACAATTACAAGAAAACAATGTTAGTTTCTTCTGAAATGGATCCGTTTATGGGCCTAATTTAATTCAAACACTAATCTGTTAACTTGTATAGTTGGGCTATTTTAGGCCCATGGAATTTTTGGAATTTCTTTTTATTTTATTGAGTTCTTAATATATATATATATATATATATATATATATATATATTCGCCCCTTAATTAATCTTCTGTTGTCTATTGAATGACATCTCATTTTTACTATTTTATTTTTGAGCTTTTGCATTTTGATTTTTGAGCATATTGATGAACTTATTTGATAGGATTAATTAATAATACATTTTTTAATTAATATTTAAAGTATATTGTTAAAAAATTAATATATTTCCTACATAGAGATTAAATGAATGTCTAAAGAACATAATTCAAAAAGGTTTATGAGAAAAAAAAAAGGGCTAAAATCTCATCTTCATCATTAGCGATCCACAAACGAGGTTACAAAAAGTTTTTATCATTAGCGACAAATTGGAAACTAGGATCTACAATTGTCAATTAGTCTTAGAATTTGAGATTGATTCTTAGAATTAGCCTAAAATTATATCTCATAAGTATTTAATTGTACCCTATACTTAAATTTGAATTCAAAATATCTTATTAAAGACAAAGAGACTTGAGGATTAAAACTTAGGACTAGCATTTTAACCATTGATAAAAATAAAAATAGATATATGGACTGGAAAGACCACAATTTTATGACATAATTATCTCAATATATTTTAAAAATACTTTTGTTTATAAGTCTTAATTAATTTAAAATAAAATTAAAGAAATGGAGACTCATTACAACATCATGATGACTTGAATTCTTAGATTCTTAGCTTATGTTGCTGACGTGGCTTGAAGAATGGGTTCGTCCACACAAATTCTTAGGTGTACACAATTTTGCTCTATTATAAACTAATCCTATATGAAAAAAAAAATATATATATATATATATATATTTTCCCTTGACATTTATTTCAAAATTTTATTTTTTCTCTTTAAATATTTTTGATAAAAAATTGCCCCTATTATTTTTTTTTAAATAATACTAAAATATCCTTATAATTATTAAAAATGGTACAAAAATATCTATGTAGTTATCGAAAATGGTACTAGTCTGTTTATAATCGATAAAAATAATAATAAAAAAATGATACCGGAATATAGAAAATCAGTTCATAGAAACTCAGTTCTTGGCACTAAAAAAAGCATACATTTCATCAGTAGATCACAAAAAAAAAATTATTACAAAGATAAAACAGTTCAAACCAAAACCAGCTGTTTATTTTTATTATTATTTATATATATATGTATTTGACAGCAAAAACAATGGTCTGAAACTTACTCTCTGCGTTCATACTTGCGAGCCCAAATGTGCTTCCCATTGATTCTAAATTTAGCAATCCTTTTCCCATTCAGAATTCTATCAACAGCAGAGATTGAATCCAAAATCATTCTTGCAAACAATGGCTGCTCATTTGCTGGATAATTCTCTTGCATTTGAACACTAAGAACACACTCTCCATGCAAGCTTGTAAAAAGATCTGTAACTTCTTCTTTTGTAACTGGAAATCCTCTGGAAAATGTTAAGAACATAGTTCTATCATCCTCTGAAACATTGTTACTAGGATCCCATCCCCACAACCCACCTGTTGGAACATCAAAATCCATGGATCTTGGGACTATGTTAACCCCACCAAACACTGGGTGTGGAAAACCAGGAATTGCCAGTGCTTGATTAGGGTTTGAGTTTGATGAGGTTGTCCCTAAAACATGATGTAATATGTCTGTGAAAATCCTTGAACAAACAGTGTTAAGGAAGTTCTTGATACCGCTAATGGCTGAGAATTTGTTCTGGTGGAAGATTTCTAGGGAAATGTTGGTTTCCATTACTCTAGCTGTGAGAGGAATAAGATGATGATGAAGGACAGAACTGGAATTGGACTCTAAACATTTTAGACATAGAACAGCTTCATCAGCTATGGCATTCAGTAAAACATCTGACAGATTTGCTAACTTGACTACCATGTTTGGGTAGCCTTTCTCTTCTAGCCATAGCCATATGGCCATCACTAGAAGAGACTCTCCTGGCTCTCTCATCAATGTTACCACCATTCTCGAGAACACTTCTCTATCTATTGCATGATAGGTGTGAAGCTCATCTTGTGTAATTGAAGCCATTGTTTGGTAAGTGTTTGTGTGTGTAGAAGAGGAATTCTATTCATCTACGGGAGAAACACTCAGTCTGCTTATCTATCTATATATCATGACAAAACCAACCTCAGACGTAGATTTTACTTTCTAAACATGCAATTAATTGTAGACGTTGCACTCTTTTTATATGGCAGCTTTCTCGGTTGAGGTAAAAATTTTCCATTCAAGCCACCAAGAAATAAAAACTTGTATAAATTTCAATTTGAAACTATCATCACCAATACATATAATGTTTTTATGCCAATTTAGAATAAATATAAATATTGTTGGGTTCCGAGTGTGGACTAATTACTTTACAGTCAGTAACTTCCATGTCCTTTCATAAAGTGCAAAATGACAATTAAAATTGTTTTGGACTTTCCTTGTTTGCTCTTCTCCCATTGTTTTCTTGCCATATTAACGTTAACCTGCCTTCTTGTAATTGGTTTGTATAAATTCTTAAAATTCTTTTCCATTTCTTATATATATTTTTTCTTTTCTCTTTCTATTTAGCTTCCTTTTATTTTTCTTTTTGATGTTTAGGTTTAATCGACTACTTGATTTCTATGAGAGAAAAAAAAAATCATGCATTGATTTTCCATAAGCAAAATTTTAACTGTGGGAAGAGCATTGGATTCTCAAATTTAGATTCTTTAATTTCACCTATAATATGAATATATTAGTTGCATGACTCATTAATAATTTCTATGTTTTGAAATTTTTTTTAAGTAAAAATTCGTTATACTATGAAGATTCGTAGTACTTTTAGCGTACTGTATAATTACGATAAGACAATATTATACCGTTGAATAACGATAAAAATATACTATAAAATATTAGATTGTTTCCTATTATCCAATATACACAAATACATGCACCCATATGTGTGATGAAAGATTGAAAATCAATGCTAATTTTTAAGAAGTGATTACATATTTTTTAAAAAATAAAGTTTCAACTTGAATGCAAAGGATGCTAACTATCACAATTTAGTCCAACCAATATATATATATATATATATATATATATATATATAGTGCAGGCTTATCTCTTTTGAAGGGACCCACATAAGCTTCAAATGGGGCCCAATACGGTTAATCACAATCATGCTATAATACAAATCAAGTGGCAGGAGTTGACTAGCATGTGAAAAAAATTCGAACAAATTTGTATTATTCGAGGAATTAGCCAATTGATAGTAAATGTAGTAGGAATTTTATTTAAGACAATACGCACTTTACATGCATGCAAGCCACGTTTAATTAATATGCATTGCAAACGGCCAAAACTCAACTTGGTACCCTGAGATTATCAACTTTTATATTTCAACAATGTTTACATTTTGTAATTGAATTTTATTTTGCTAGACATTTCCAAGAGATTAGTGTTTTTTTTACTTTGTAATAATTTATTTAGTGAAAAAGTTTGAGAAGATATTTATATGAACTCAAAATTGTTTTAGTATTATTATGAAAAATATATTGAAAACAGTTCAGACAGTCTTCAATGGCAGATAGTCGTCTAAAGGAACAATACACTTGGAGCTAAACATGAGGGAAAAACATGGACTCTAAAAAAGTTCTTTTGCAACCAATATTTCCATTCGACGCTAAAACTCCAAGGGAAGTGGGGTATAGATGTATAATGCTCAGCGGACGAATGTAAAATCCTCGTACCAAGTCACTACAAAACTCAGCAATGTCAAATGCTTAGGGGGCAAAAGTATCCATCAGGAAGGCCAAAAATAAAACTCGGGAAAGATGACATTGCTGCCAAGAATGATGCTTCAAGTTTAGGACGACCACCCTGCAATTACCCAAAGAATTTCCGCAAGAAATCTGCCTGTCGCTGAATTTTCAGTATCGCCGATCTCCAAAAGTACTCCCATCGCTAAACTGTTGTTATCAACAGGTCCCCCGTTCTGAGATTCCTATCAAATAGTAGCAACCTATTTGATTTTGATTCACTTTTCCCAGTAATTTTAGGCTGATCTACCCACAGGCATAAATTGATTTCTGCTAGATCTACCAGACACCTAAGCATGATACTTTGGTATCACTAAATTTGACACGCAAAATACAACAAAATATAAACAGGGTGCTCCGTACATGTAAATAATAATGATAGTAGTAATTAAGACCAGATGGTTAGTTTAAAGCCATCATTCTGAACTACCAAATGTCCCAATACCTATACGGGCTTTTAGTACTAATAAGCAAAACTGCAGTAGACGTATGACTCGAGCTTCACACTTGCAATGCACCTAACATCCAAAGAAGAGGCATGCCCAATTCCCGTATCATATCTTTCATATCCCGTGCTATTGCAACATAATTCTTCTTCCAACCACCTTATTTTTGCATGGTTATCTATTTTTTTACAAACATACAACCAAAATATAGTACAACGGATATCAATGCAAAATTATCACACTACCCAACAAAAAAATTTCCAATTTTGTCAAATAGCACACAACTCAACTACAAGACCACAATCCCTGTCACCTGCAAATCTATAAAATTAGTCTTTATCATATAAATTGCCGCTAGTATTTCATAAATCACCTCCCTTAGTTCTCAGTCTAAAGTAACTTCAACGTAACCAAATCCATCAGGTGGAGAATCTGCCTTCCTAACGACCAATACGTGTACTACACAGTACAATTACCAATAAAACATATCAAAAGGCTTCATGCGCATGAATTTTTTTTGGCATCAAAACCTTCATGTTGCTGACTGACTCCCACCACTAAGATGGCACTGCAACATCAGAAGAATTGAAAAACATCAATGCACGTACTTTCTAAACAGTAATGAGTTATCAATGTAACCAGAAACATCAAAGTCAGAAGAACTGAAAAACAATTAATGCACAAACCAATTATTGCAGTGATGAATCAAAACTGCATTCAGGTGATACAAAAAGCAAGTAGAAAGCATAAGCCCATGGGCGCAACTCCCCATTTTTTTTAAATCAAAAAGTATATTTTACCACCAGCCATTATATGAGTGGTTAATTTGAAATGTTTTAACATTTCATCTCGTCATTTCAGTTCTCAAAAATAACAAGGGCAGAATTAACACAAGCAGCCATTTCTGTTCTAAGCACCTCCAATTCCCTCAAATTCCAGTACCCAAACAAATAAGAGGACCAAGTTAGACAGCAGGTAGTGAAATATAGCCAGAAATACAAGCGTATGTTGCTGCCTTTTTTTTTTAATTGGGGATTTTGAGATTTTGACAAGTCCTTTTTCAAACCTTACTACCAATTCAAAGAAAACATGACAATTTTGAGGCAAGAATGAACTATCAATTACTATGCATTAAACTTACTATATGTAGATGTATCAATCTGTTCAGGGAGCTCCTTTATATCCACCTCAAATCTCTCCTGAACCTGCAATTAGCCAAAATTACATGAAATCCATATCTAACAAACTAAGTAATACAAATTAGATGACAGATAAAACAGACACAAATGTCAAACCTGATTTAGAACATCAGAATCAGAAGCAGATGAAACAAATGTTATTGCCAGACCCTTAGTACCAAACCTACCAGCTCTACCAACCTATCAATCCAGAAAGTAGAAGATACCAGTTAAGATAGATCACCAATGACACCAAATGTGAAAGACAGCAATCAGATATATTAAACATCTTAATCTTAAAGCCTACCCTGTGTAGATAGGTGTCAGCAGAGTCCGGCATGTCATAGTTGATGACAATGTTGACTCGTTCAATATCAATGCCCCGTCCAACCAAATCTGTGGCCACAAGAATCCTTTTATGCCCCTCCTTGAATCCCTTGTAACGTGTCAACCTAAAAACAGAGAACCATTTAGCTTGATACATACAAACTCCAACTTAACTACAATAAAAAAAAGCTGATCTCCTTATGACTTACATTTAATAAGTTGGACCTTGTATATGACCTAGGAAAACTATGCACCCAATGTTACCAAGGAAACTTTAAAAAAAAAAAAAATTGCATTTTCAAATATTTGATGGAAAGCTCACAATCAAATGCATGACCTAAGAGAGGAAGAAACAACTATACAAACAACAGAAAAGTGCTAAAGAAGTACAAACAGCATATCAAACCAAACAAACTAAATACACTGTACAAAGCAGGTCACGGACACACCCACTGCATGCAGAAAGGGACGTGGGACAAAATTGATGCTTGAATTGCACCAAGAATGCTACCATCAAAGAAGCCATTAAAAAACATCAAGAACAACTCATCAAGATATTACATAACAAACAACCTTTTAAGATAAGAAGTTGAACAATTGAATAAGGATTCAAACCACTGTGCCAATTGTAATACACTTAGCGTCCATGAACAATTAAAGGAACACCTAAAATATATATTTCTTTTCCAGAAACAGAATTTATACATCTAAATCTTCTATCATGTCCAAGAGATACAAAAAGGGCAAAAGAATAAGTACAAATGCATGTTAAATCTCATGCTTTCATGCACAAAACCAATAAGCTATTAGTACTGAGCAGACAGAAAACAAGGCAGGTCTATGATAATCTGGTAAGATTCCCCGTGATATTTGAGCTCACCACACCCAAGCATACAACTAATTTGAAGCAATCAAACACATTCCTCAAATGGAGCTACAGCAATACATCATGAATGACAATTAAGTCCAACATAAAACCTAGTAATAGGGATACCTCCAGAATAATTATGGTTTCCACAGATGAAAATAATAAGCTACGATCAAGAAGGCATAAGGAAATGGAAAGCTAACGACAAAAAAAAGCAGGATCTAAACTTTTTAGTAACAACATAAGAGAGTTAATCTTAGCCTCATAGAAGGAGTGTATACCAACCTTTCTTCTTGGGACATGCCAGAGTGTATGCAAATTGAGGGGAAATTGCACTCCACAAGCAATTTGTTCAACTCAGCAGCTCTGTTCACACTCTTGACAAAGATAACCACTTGATTGAAGTCCAGTGCATCGAGAAGATCATTCAACTTCCGATTCTTCTCCAGCTCGGTCAACTTGATGTAGTGCTGCCATTTAATCTTTCATGTAAGCAGATGCCAATAAATTAGGACCGTAGAAAACAGTATCAGCATTCAAATATGTACCTGCACTAGCCCATGAAGGGTCAACTTGGCTTCATCGTCGACGTAAATTTCCATTGGCTGAAAGGAACAAATGTCACAGCAAATCATATATTAGCAGCCTTCCTCAAGCTAATGCAATCCAGAAGAAAATGAATGATGGGATTCACATCCCTTGAACGAGATTCAGGTCCATCTGAACTGTCTCCTTGCAGATTCATTTCTTACAGTAAGCAGTTGCCACTGCCGCTCAACACAAACTCTCATCTTTGCTACAACTCCATCCAGAACTCTTTCAATTCTCTTCACTCCCACTCACTATTCCCTTCCCCAGACTAAATTACTCAACAACGTCTAGAAAAATGGAAAAAAGACTTCAAGAAATTAAATGAATAGGTATGCAGGATTCCCCAAGACCACCCCTGATGCCTTCCAAGCACTTTACATTAGGTGCCTTTATGACTTCTGACCCAATAAAGCTACATTTTTACTAAAAGATGGGTAAATTCACTCATGAACGACAACTGAATGCTAAAAATATACAGGACTCTCGACAAATTCTTGCATTATTAAAAAGATAAGACTTCTAAATTGAAGTAGAACTGGCCATAGGGCATTACATCTTGCATGAATTTCTTGCAAACCGGGCGGATTTCTTTGCTGAGTGTTGCAGAGAACATCATGACTTGCTTATCATGAGGAGTCATCTTGAAGATCTCCTGCACATCTCTCCTCATGTCTGCATAATGCATAAGGATTATCATAAGAAACACACAAGCTCAACAATTAAGGGCACTAGAAAGCTAAAAATACAATCAGCATATAAGAAATGTGGATTACGTTATAGAAGGCAGGAACACTCACCAAGTGATTCAAGCATCTTGTCACATTCATCAAGGATAAAATGCCTCACATTCTTCAAGGAGAGATCCTTCTCTCTTGCCAATGCCAGTATCCGCCCAGGAGTCCCAACAACAATATGCGGGCATTCATTTTTCAATAGTTCTTTATGAGTTTTGATATTGACCCCGCCATAAAAGACAGCAACCTTGGTATCAGGTAAATAAGTGCTGAACCTCTCAAATTCATGGCAGATCTACCAAAGCAAAGAATAACAAACCAATCAGGGAATAGATAATGCAGTAAATTACAATGTAAGAGGCAAAAAAGACAGAAGAGAACTTTCAGAACTCGAAGATACCTGGTAAGCCAATTCCCTAGTATGGCATAGAACAAGGGCAATAACTTGGCCAGTTGTAGGTTCAATTTGCTGGAGAGTAGACAAAACAAAAACAGCTGTCTTCCCCATCCCAGATTTAGCTTGGCAAATGACATCCATTCCCAAGATGGCTTGAGGGATGCATTCATGTTGAACTGATGAAGAACCAAAAAAATTGTACCCAAGGAACCTTGGTAAGTAAAACATAACCTCTCTGATCCTTTAATTCAAAGGTTTATCAAACCAGAATACTGCTCCAAAATCAAGATTGTGATAGTGGTATATTACCTGAAGAGTAAAATGATAGCATCAAGTTAGAAATGCAGAAATACACAAGCAATCAACAGGCAATTGCAGCAACCAAATACATTAAAAGAAAGATAACCATTAAACGAACCATATTGAGTCCCTTTTTCTTTTCAAATAAACTAAATCCAAAAGATTGTAAAATTATCCCTAGAATATATCTTGGAACAAATGACAATATGCATAGCATCCTAATTCCATTCTTAAAAAGAAGAATAGGTCGCTAACAGGCTGTAGACAATAGTCAACTTTATTTTGTGTACAAGATAAAAGCAAAAACACAAAAGACATGATAACACGTATGCATAATGCAAGTTTTGTATAAATAAAAGATAAAAATAAGAGAGTCAATAGTTTGCCTTCAGATGGGTGCTCAAATCCTGAGTCCACAATGGCACGGAGAAGCTCTGGCTTCAAAAGGAAGTCTCTGAATCCCGAACTGTGTATTCCAACATAGCCCCTAAAAACAGAAAGTAGATATATCTATAAGAATGAGGTAAAAATTCAACTCAAATTCCTTTTTAATATTGCCATTCATCTACATACATGCGTTATCATGAAAGAGGTTAACAAACAACAAAATCGCATGATACAAATGTAAGTTCCGAAATATTACACTTCAAAAGCCAAATAAATCAAACAGATCTATCCCCGACATTAAATAAATAAATAGTATTATCCAAATATCACAGTTTAAGCACTCTCTCTAACTTCTGCCTAAATTTACAAAGCTAGTAAGCTCCGATTTCATGATATATAATACAAGACCAGCATATAAACGCAAAAACTTAAAACACCGAAACAGCAGCTGAAAGCAGACTACTCACTTCTTGGCGGATTCGCCATTGACTTTGGCACCAACAGAGTCAGGGGCTTTCTCTTCTTCTTCCTCGTAGTCGAGAAGCTCCTCCTCGTAAGCATCGTTGTCCCTTGTTTCTCCCATAGTTCTACAAACAAACAAGTAGATCTCAAATCAGTTTTAGGAACAGACAATGATTCCATCTCAAAAAAATAGATATATAATCAGATCTTTCGAAATAGACATGGATAGCAAAAAACAAATCGATGAAACAGAGAGTAATTAGGGTTTTGAGTAAACAAAAACTGAAAAAACTGAGAAACAACGTAAGCATACCTGAAAGAAGTGAGAAAAGGGTAAAGGATTAAGGGTTATAAGAGTCTGCAAAGGAAAATGGTTAGCAAGCTTAAAGAAACTGGGAAAATATTTTGATTTTTGAGAGAGAGGAGACCCCAACGCAGACCTCAACGAGATAAATACAAAGAGAGAGAGAGAGAAGAGACTGCGGCATTCAAACTCAAATTATATGAATAATACACTACAGATCTTTTTCCGCGAGTTGCCCTAAATGCCCCTCTTTTGCGCTTCATTTTTTCGTTTTTTTTTTTTAAAAACTTTGTAAAAAATAGATTAAAATTTTCACTCATCAAATTTTGTCGAAAAAAAATTAACCAAATTAAAATAATGAAAATAAAATTTATTAAAAATTATAAATTGAAATTGAAAAGAATTTTAGTAGTGATCAAATTAAATCAATATCAAAACTTTTTTATATCACATGATAATTTGAAATTTTTTCTTAGATAAAAATTAGGGATGAGCAAAAAAAATTGAAAATATTGTGAACCATAAAATCGATCCAAAATCAAACCGATTTTTATAGTTAACCGATCCGATGGACTCGGCTACGGTTTTTAATTTTTATATATTTTTTAATGATTACGGTTTAAATTTTTAAGTACCGATTAACCATTAGTCAATGATTAACCGGTTCATATATATATATATATATATATATATATATATATATAATTTTTATATCTTCCATTTTTTCTTTTTCTCTCTAAAATTTACATAAAATAATATTTTAAAATATATTTAAATTATATTTTTATTTTTATACCTTAATTTATATTATGTCATTCTCTTTAATTATATAGTAATATTTATATATAGTATACGATTAACTTTTATATATATTATTTTTTATATTAAATTAAATTTATATTATGTCATTCTTTTTAGTTATATAATAATATTTATATATAGTATCCGATTAACCTTTATATATATTATTTTTTATCATATATTGGTGTTCATATTTTACTTAATAGCATGTAATTATATTTTCTTATATTTTAGAGTTTATGTTATAACATTTAATATTATTCAAAATTTTATTGAACTTAAAATCAAACATATTCTAATTGTTAACAAATATCAAATCTATTTTATAATATCAACTATTAATCTATATAACATGAATTTTGACTAGTAAATTATGTTTGTTTTGTAATTTTTATATTAAATTATTTTACACATTTGAAATTGAATTGAACTTTGTCTAATTTTTTTTAATAATTTAATGTTATAAATTTTAATAATTAACAGAAAAATATTGATTAACCAAAATAAAAAAACGAAATCGATGGACTGGTTAACCGAATGCAACGGACTGGTTAATGGTTAATGATTTTAAAAAATCGATATTAATGGACTGATTAATTTTTTTGCTAATAGACTGGTTAACCGGTCCATGCTCATCCCTAATAAAAATGACATAGTTTAAAAAATTTCAATTTTTTTTCCTTTTGCTTATTAACTATTAATAAAATAAACGTATAGCCGAAATTTATATATTTTTCAACCATATTAATAATTGAATTGAACTAATAAAATTAATTCAATTGGATTCAATTTTCATCTCTAAACATGCAAATGGTAATTTATTAATAAATGTTTTAATTTTAATTTAATTTTGTAACCATATGCTACAATTGTTTCAATTAATTCAAATTTTATCAATAAATTAAAAAATAGTTTAAAATATCTTTTTAGTAGTTAAAAATATCTTTTTAGTATTTAAAAATATTTTATATTCAAAATTTGAATCTAAAAACACTAGTTTACAACCATATCAATATGATAGAAAACAATTGCCCTATCACAAATATTTTGTTTTCTTTGGCTCTTCTTTAATAACAGGTTGCTTACTAATACGGAAAGAGCGAGAAGACATATAGCTAATTCAAAGTGTAATATCCCTTATTATACCCTAGGAGAATTTTCACTAATTAATTATTAGGTCCTATGTTAAATTAAATATAAATGAATAGAGAGGGACCTACTTGAAAAGTGAAAGGGTTAGTTTTGGGGCATAATTAGAAATAAAGAAAAGTTGAGGACAAAAGGGTAATTCTTCTATGTAAGTGATATTTGGGCCAATAGGAAAGAGGGATAGGGAGATATTTTTAAAGAGAGGTGGTCGGCCAAGGGTGAGTGGTCTTCTTCTTCATTCATCTTCATCCTCTCTCAAACCCTAAAATCTCTCTCTAAAACTCTCTCTCTAGGATCTCTTAAATTTTTACAAGAAGAAAGAAGATTTAGTTGGGTTTAATTATAAGAAGGAGAAGCAATTAAAAAGAAGGGAAAGGAAGCTATCCAAGAGTGAAGAAAAGTTGGAGCTCAAAAGGTATGGGAACTTGCTTGTTTGTATGTGTGTGCTTGAGTTTTTGGACATGAGAGATGTCCTTATTATTGCTATTAAATGTCTTATATGTGGATCTTAAGCTTGAAAGTGATTTAGAGATGAAAGATGCAATGTTTTGTTGAAGGATATAAAACTCTGTTTTAGGGATTAAAGAACCAGTCTATACTCTTTTGGCTATATCTTGAACTGTAGTTGTTCAAATGGAGAAATTCTAGTTGGTATAGAAACTAGACATCCATATCTTGATTTTGTTAGAAGGAACCAAGCACTGATTTTCACTGCATGATAGTGAAAATTTATGTTGAAATCTGGTTATGACTGTTACCTTATTTTTGTGAGCAATCTGTGGTTTTCCTTGCATATCTTAAGATTTATAAGTCTAGTTTAGATAATTTTTAGTGTTTAGAAACTAGAAACATAGGGATAAAACTCTGTAGAAGATAATTTTTTCGGAAAAAGTCTTTTAGTGTGCCTAAATTGATGTGCAAGTTAAATTTCTTACTTAGTTTACAGGATTTTGTGAGCATGAGCATTGAATATTTAGGCCATCGTTGTTCATCGCAAGCATGATAACAACGAACCTTCATTTAGACAATTGCTTGTTGTTGCGAACGCAACTAATATCGTGAATGTGACTCATGTTGCGAGCGCGACAACAAGCATGTGTCTCCTATATTTGCCTGCATTTTTCTTTTTCCACTATAATAGGTTACTCTCCCCATGTGTTGTGTCTATATTTGAACATAATTGACCTTAAAATTCAAGCATATATGAACTTATATTATAGTTGTTTATAAACATGCATGATTTACTATGAATAATGCCTATGTATATACACATTTAGCATTACTGAATTAATATGCTAATAGTTAAATTATACTATCTTGATTATAATGGATATTCACATGCATGATCTTTCTATATTATGAAATATGATAACTTAAACACCAGAAATGATACGATGATATATGAAATAAATAATGCCTAGATTGAAAGTTGGTTGTGGATAGATAGGCATGCCTATAGGGCTACAATCGCAGCTGCTATAGTCCGACTCTTATGAGTCCACAGTATGTCTCTAAATGATACCACAATTGTAACACCCTATACCCGTCCAGTTAAAAGACCCGGATACCAGATGTCACACCCGGGTTTGGATCTCTTTAAGAGTCTCAACTCTAAGATTTGTCTAAATTTAAAAAGTTTATTAATTTAACATATTACTTATTCTATCAAAATTTCGACATGATCTCCCCTTATTAATGGCTATTTCCTGTGAAAAAGAAAATATAAAACATTTCTAAGATTATATAACTACTTTCAGAATCTCAATTAATTGTCACTCCAAACGCTATTAATTTTACCATGCAATTAAATAAAATTTCGGCAGCATGACAGCTTAAAATTCATGCTACCCAAACCTGCAAAAAACTTAATTTTACACTCTCAATATCATTCCTCCAACTCCAGAACTTCAATCAACAACACAACACTTCTGTAATTTCATCTCAACACAATCACAACCACTCAAGTACAATTTATATAAAGCTCATTCACGCAACTCACTGAATTCATATAGTATTTACATAAATTCTCATTTATAACAAATTCTTATGATCCATTACATGATTTGTGCCTATATTAAAAATTTCTTTATATACATGTTGCATTAACACAATTTATATAATTGGCTTCAACATAGAAACTTAGTTCACCATAATTATAAATATTTACTTATATACACTATTATATAAATAAGAATTTCATCATCAAGATTCAATGTATCTATTAAAACGCTCATAATCATATGAACATAATTTGGTTCGGACTTGAGATATTAATTCTCAAGTTTCCTACGTATCCCGTTTAGGGAATCAGAACCACGTAGTTCTCCAATCCCAAGACTCAATATAGTACCTTAAATAAGTAACCATTAAATCTGGTTTAGGCAAGAATGTCGCTTGTCACTTTTCAAACACTTACAGATACATAATTGTATTATACACATTCCTAATTATACCATACTACTCCAGATTGTGTAACACACAATTAATCACAATATGAATATATATATTCAATACCAATCAATCCCAATCATCATTAGTTGTAATTAATCATAAGTCAAATTAATCACATACAACAGTATATGATGTACGCATAATAATTATAAGATTCAAAATTCAAAATGCATATTTACACAAGAATCAATGGGAAAGCTTCATATATAATTAAAATAAACAAGCTCTTTAAAAATATACTCAATTTCTTATAGCTTATTAAAATTAAATCGGTAACAAACATTATCTGCCCAAGGTAAAAATGTTATTAATAAATTGATATTTCCAAAATCAACTCTTGATTTACTTAATTTATTTGCTGATTAAAATCAGACGGTCACAACCAACAAATCTTAAAACATTCACAATCAGTTATAGACACACGCGTAGTTATATATATATATATATATTCCTAACTGTATTCAATTATGTTGGTTTATGTATTACTTAACTAACTTCAATATGAATAAACTATAAAATGCGTCTTTCAGTGCCTCCATATGTCTGCTTTAGAGATCATGCCGGAGCACTAGTCAATATTGTCTTCTTTGGGCGTCACATGTCTACTTTAGAGATCATGCCGACCCCGTCTTCCAGTGCCTCCACATGTCTGCTTTTGAGATCATGCCGAAGCACTAGTCCATATTGTTCTCTTTGGGCATCACATGTCTGCTTTAGAGATCATGCTGATCCCGTCTTCCAGTGCCTCCACATGTCTGCTTTAGAGATCATGCCGGAGTACTAGTCCATATTGTTCTCTTTGGGCATCACATGTCTGCTTTAGAGATCATGCCGACCCCTCAAGGTTTTATTCTGCGCAGCGGCAAAAGTTAAAATATAACTTTAACAATTGTTTTAAGTTTCCCAATACCATAATCGACAAGCCTAAAATCAACAAAATGCCACTCAAACACACATATATATATACTTTATTAATTAAAACAAATAATGGTGGCTACTTGCCTAATAATAATACAGTTATAAAACATATACACACATTGTACTGCCAACAAACTTAACATGCATAAATTTCAATCAATTCTGTTTATCTACAATCACCAAAAATCCTCTAATGCATTTTAAAAATCCATTTTCTGATACCTTTCATACCAATAATTTATTCCTATTAAATATGAACACAGAGAAAAGTCTACAGTGAATAACCATTTACTAACTTTTTCTAACCAACAATTCATATATTTAATTAAATTAAATTTTCAGAAATAACTTTGGTAATCACATACTATACTATAATTAGTTTAACTTACATAAAATCTAAGTTCTCTTTTATTAAACCATTAAATATTCTTATATCTATATCTATATCTATATCAACCATCTACCTCTTTATGCCTTTTATACCTCCAATTCTCCCCAAATAATTATGAACACATGACATGAAAAAGTTGGTATTACTTCCTTCAACAAATTCTCAGTCAACAAAAATAATTAATCATTCACACACTTTTAAAACTACCAAATACTTTAATGCATAAACAATACATTTCATGAATTAAACACATGAAAACCAATCGTTTAACTTAAATAAAATAAAAATTCCTATTCAAAATCCATATACATAATTTAAATAAGTCTTTGAAAATAAATTTGGTAGTCACGTACTGTTTTCTGTGATTTTTCCTTTAATTTTCATCCATCAATGTACTAGCCGGACCGGTGACCGGAGCTTCATCGGAGGCTCGCTGGAGATGCACCAACACTGCTGCCGTGAAGATGAGCACCCCAGCTTTCCATTTCCGGTGGTCACGTGCTCCAACACCTCTCCGTTTGGTCGGAATCTACCCAAGAACCGTCGGTTGTCTCTCTCTTCAATCCGCTCATGGCCGACGAGTGGGGAGAAACAGCGGGTATAGAGAGGACCGCCTCGACTTTGGGGATCTGTCGATGTCCTTCTTGCCGCCATCCACCGTCGTAGGTCACCGGAGAGAGGAGGCCCTTAATAGGGAGAGGAGAAAGAGAGAGAACGATGAAGAGAAGACGAGGCTGCGATTGATCGGTGGTAGGGAAGGACGGCATGGCTTTGATCGAAAGTGGAAGGCAGCGGCGGTGGTCGAAGCCCGAGCTTCCTCGCCGGCGTTGTGAGTTGCAGTGGCACCAACTCCCTTCCTTTTTTCCTTTTTCCTCCCCCCTTCCCGTGGTCTGTTCCACGATTCCCTCTTCCTTTTTTTTCTTTTTTTTTAAACACACACAACTTTCCCCTTTTTTTTTAAATCCCCATTTTTCTCTTATTTTGTGGTCCAAATAGTTTCTTTTAAAAACTCAAGATTTTTATTATTATTATTATTATTATTATTATTATTAACCATTTATTTTATTGGATCGTTACTAAAACTGGATCGATCCAACCATACTATTCGGGTCTTTATGACTCGGGGTGTTACAATAGTTCTGGCCCGAATGGATCCACAGATTTAATACATTCGAGTATTTATAGATTTGGTACCTTATGGTATCCACAACACCCGTTATTCGCACCCAAAAGAATTAAGCAGGCAATTTATATCATGAGTCATATGCATACATAGTTTGTAATCTTTTATTACTGTGATTATATGATACATATATTTCTTCCAATAATGTATTTAGTATTATTTCTTAAGGAAGTAAATGAAATTTTATTATATATTATTGTTGTATGCTTGGTGATAACCACCGTGAGTGGTTATCAACTTATTATTTTTGTTTTTCACTAAGCTTTATAGCTTAGTACGGGTGTTTATCCGTGTAGGTTCGTAGTCTAGACATTTTTCTTCAGGGATAAAACCAACAATCTCATAAGCCAACATCAGTCTAAGAAGAATCATTTTGAAGTATGAGATTCAATTTTGTGTCTTTTTGGTTATATGATAGTGTATTCTGTATTAAAATGTAATTATAGAGTTTTGTAATTAATAACCCACTAGTAATTTCAATGTAACAACTTAATCTTATATGATTTGTAAAGTATATATGTATGTATGTATGTATGTATGTATGTATACCTATATGCATCATTAACAGATGACTCGTAGGATTAATGGAATGTAATTAGTAACAGTAATTGGAATCATCTAGTATAGGCATTACACAAAGGTTTGTCCCGTGTGCAAACAAGGTGAAGAATATCTTTTGCATGTTTTAAGAGACTGTCTCAAGGCAAAAGAAGTTCGGACTGGACTTCTCAATACAAGGGAAGGAGCTGATTTCTTTTTTGGTAATTACGTGGAACGACGGGTTAATTTTACCGGTGATCATCAAAGTTTAGAGGTTGTAATGATATGGTCACTTAAGTTTAATTTGTAAAGAAAAAATCATCCATCTTTTATTTTGTAACTTAAAAGTAAGTTTAACCGAAAAAACTAAAATCCGACATCGGCGCGTGAAAAACAAGCAAAAAAAATTATAACTCAGCAAAATGGGACAGATCAACAACTGAGTAAATGCCTACGTGGCACAAATAAAAAAAATTTAACCACAATTAAATTCATTTCACTGTTTCTATCTCTTCTCACACCCACTCTTTCTCTGCTTGCCTCGGTCTGTCGATGTCCATTGTGCTAGTAGCGCAATCTCTCTGCTCCCTCTTTCCATCTCCACCACCATAGTGTCTCCCCATTTTTGTTTCTCCGTTCTATCTCAGTCGGACTCGATACACCCCTAGAGTGTCTCGATACGTGTACTCGATCTATTGATCTCCAGCGGCAGTGTCTCCCCATTTCTCTTTCTCTGATCTAGCTTACTCGGACTCCGATCTATAGTTTATCATTCTTGGTATGTATGTCTTCATTCTCTATCTTTGATGTATTTCTGCCTCTTCGATCTTTTTTGCTTTGATTGCAATTGTATTCGATAATTTGTGTTTGGCATGTCTTTCCATCTCTCATTTTTATATTGTGTTTAGCAAAGAGTTGAGAGTTTGAGGGAGTATTTACCACTTAAATTTTTGTTTTTGGTTGAGAGGGTTTATTCTAAAGCCGTAACTTTTAAAGGTGTAAGTTTTAAAGCTAGTATTGTTTATTTTCTCTGTAATGGCCTCAACACCGGGTCAGCCGTGAATAGTACTTTCCGGCAGTGAATAGTGTTTCTCGGGCCTGAAAGGACACCCGAAAGTCGGAAATATTTTATTGGACCATTTGAAAGGAATAGTTATGGTGAGTCTATGGTTGAAATTTGAATTGCATTTGAGGTCAAATAGACTTCCAAAAGTCAAAAATACGAAAAAGGTAGCGAGTCAATTTCCCTGGTAGGGAAGGGGACTTGATTTTGCTTAAATAATTAAAAATAGTAAACGAACTCCGAATATCGCCAGATTTTGCGTACCTACATGAATTTTTATGTAGAATATTTTGGTATTGAGAATGGAATTTTTCGGTGACACCGGTAGTTGTCAAATCGGACCAATAAGTTTGAATCGGACCGATAACGGACTCCGATTGAGCCAAAAATTTATATCCTACCTATTTTTGATGTTTTAAGAATGATGGAATCAAAATTAAAATAATTTGAAGTGAGGAAGAGAGAGAAATTGATTTGGGCTTTAAATAGGCCTAATTGGGCCTTAATGTTTGAGTGGGCAAAGCCCACTCATTTAAACTCTAATTTGGCCCATAAATAGGATATATAAGAAGCAAAATATCTGGAGTTTATCTCCAGAAACATCCAGCTTGGTCTCCTCCTTAGGTGGCCGAACCACCACTTCTTCTTCTTTCCCTTTTATTTCTTCTTCTTCTACCTCAAATTTCTCTTAAAACCCAACATAAGAAATGAAGTTCCAGCTCTCTAGATCACCCTAGTGATCTTAAGCAAGTGACTTGAGCAAAGGAAAGCAAGAAATCAAGTTGAGAAAGAAAATAGGGTAAGTTGGAGTTTATGAATTTTAGTGTTTTAAATTATTTCTTTGATGTTTTTTCATAGATTTTGAGGTCTAGATAATGAATATGAGCTTGGATTTGTCATTTGAGGACAAAAATTTGATGTTAGGAAGCTTGAAGATTTCGGCCAAGGAGGAGAGTGTGGATGGATGGAGTTGAGCCTTGTGCCAGGTGAAGAGAAATGAAGTTTAAGGAAGGTTAAGCATGGAAAAAGGTTAGTGACTACAAAATCCTTTAGTTTCCCTATTAATATAAATTTTTCTTAATTATGTAATTAAGAGAAAAATATGTAAAATTGTTAATTAGTGAAATTATGTTAGGGAAAATGAAATGAAACATGAGAGGAAATGAATTGAAGGCTTTAATGAAAGAAAGAAAATTTTTAAGGTGAAAAAGATTGGTGGCCGAATTCCCTAAGTAAAGAAAGTGATGAGAAAAATGCATGAAATTAATGTATGTTAATTAAAAATAATAATATACATGATAATTGATGTCTATTAATTTTTAGAGAATATTTGAAGTTTATTTGGGAATTTTTAAGATTTTGTATAGTATATGTATTAAATGAAAATTGTGATTTATTGTGAATTAAATGGTTAATTTGATGAAAAATGACAATAACCAATAAATAATGTATGAATAAATTTTATTGGAATTTATTGAAATTATTGAGATTTTATTGGAATTTTTATGTGTATATGTATAATGAAAATAATTGAATTTTCTAATGCATAATTGTATAAAAATGACAAAAGTGATGAATTAATGTGTTAGGACATTAATGTCAAATAATGAGAAAGAAAAAGTCAACCGATGGATTTTTCGCAATAATTATTAGGTCGAGAAAATAATAATAATAATGAATTATTGGAAAATAATTCATAAATAAATGAAAATGAAGTAAATAAATTATTACGTAAATAAAAGAAAGATAAATGAGTTTTGAATAGATAAAGGACTTAATTGAAAGAAAATAAAAGTTTTCGAGGCAAAATGGTAATTTTGCCAAAGTAAGTAATTAACGCGTAAAAATAAGTAAGAAATATTCAACAAGGATAAAATAGTAATTTTGGAGGCCTACGGTTCCAAAATATAAAGTTTTCATGATAAAAGGACCAAAATGTAATTTTACCCGAAATGGTAAAATAAAGAATTAAAAGATGAATAATGAAGTAAATTATGTATTAAAAATGAAAATAAATGAATATAATGGCAAAATCGTAATTATGCCTATGAAATGAATAAATCGATGGAAAAAGGTTAAATTATGCATATTCGAGACTAAAATAATAAATGATATTAATTAAGTCCCTAAATGCATAAAAGTAGAAAATAAAGACATGACTAATTTATCAGAATAAATTAGTCGACAAAAAGTATTAAAAAAATTAATGGTTATAAAAATGTTTCGCCGACGAAATAAAGTTGGCATACCGAACGATTAAAAAGTCTGAACGATAAAAGAAAAAGAAGTCAACTATTGAATGATTAAAGAATAATTCGCAAAAAAAATTATATAAAAAGAATGAAAAGAAAATTGTGAATTATTATGTTATAATTCATAATTTATAATCTGTATAAAAGATTAAAAGATTTAAGTATCTGAGTGAATTATCGAAGAATAATTCACTAAAGTCACTGGAAAAGAGACAGTGAATAAAGTGAATAAAAAGTTATTGAGTAGTCAAAGGCACGAAATAGTGCATTTGATCAAAATATAATGTATAGTGATAAACAAAAAGAAAGAAATGAAAAGTTTTAAATGTTCAAAAATGTTTGCAATGATATTGATTATGTTTGCCCTTAGCGATAGACAGGTAGTATGATTCTTGTTTTGGATATAATTGGCTAGCCATAGGGACATCTCTGTACCGCGGTGCAAGTCATGACGACTTGCTTAGCTATGGGTGGGATCTTTGATCTCCATAGCTTCTGTAAAAGTGAAAGTGTATCTGTATCTGTATCTGTATCTGTTTTGCGAGACTTGATCTTTCGAGATCATTTCTCTGTCTGCTACGTGGGACCTTCGGGTCCAGTCCCGTGTATCCTATGTGGGAAACCTGTTATATTGCACTAGGGGCACATCGAAATGATTAAATAAGTACTGTTTCATTGACTTGAATACAGAAAGTTATAACGAAACGATTCGTTTGAAATAAAATGCAAAGTCAAAATAAATCTGTAAAGATTTATGGAAAGTGTAATTAGTAATAAAAAGAAATGTTTTATAAGAGTAAGATATTAAAGAAATGTTTAGTTAAGCTTTTACAAGAAATTGAATATATCTTGATTTATGTGAGAAAGATAATTTTAATTGATCAGTAACGCTTGTACCATTTACCACTATAAAGATAATGACAACTCTGGAAAATAATATTAATTTTCCTGCTTAAAGTTAAAAAGTGATGATATTGACAAAAAGTGACGCTTTTCTGAAAGATAAGTTACCTGAAAAGCAAAACGATATAAGGCATAGGATTATGCAATAAAAGTAAAGCACAAGATATAAGATTTAATTAGATAATTAAATATGAATAATGTATATAAGAAGAAAAGAAGTTTTGACTGCAAAGTACTCCAGAATGGCTATATTGCTTTGCGATGAAGCTTATAAGCCTTTTAACAGTAATGTAATTATTAAATCAAAGTTAAAGTAAAGTAATATAATAAATAGTAAAAAGTGAAGTCAGAACATAGATTGAATAATTGACTAATAAAGCAAGTAGTAAAAAGGAGTTTATTTTGGTACTAGTAAAGACACGAGTACCAATACACATCGCTAAATGAAATGATAATTAAATTGCTATGACTAAAGGATAAAATGAAAGTACTGATAAAAAGTAAAAGTTATAGTAAAGATTAACGTAAAGAAAAAGGTAAATCTGATATTGATCTACCTAAAAAGATACTGTAGTACAGTTAAATGTTTAGAATAAAAGGAACAATGATTATCTGAATGTGAATAATGATAACTAAATAAAAGGAAATGTTTAATGAAATAAGAACAATAGAAGCATAAATTATGAAAGTATGCTTATTCTTGGGAAATTTCTGGATTAGTAGTCACCACTGGGCATATTTAATGCTCAGCACGTAGTGTTTACTGCGTGCAGGTTCTGAAGTGTTGCAGGAGCACAGTACATTGAAGGACCAAATCGGAAGAGAAGACTTTTGTGATTTTTAGTGTTAGCTTTTGGCATGTATATACTTAGATTATTAAGGTAAAGGCTCGAACTGTATTTAGATTGTATGTTTATTTGTTTTGGATGTATGGACAGTATGAGTTTCGAGATGATGTTTGTTTTAATTGTTATAAGATTGTTATTTGATTCTGGAATTAATGGAAAAGTATTTTAAATGTTTTGAATTGCTTGGAAAAAAAAAACTTACTGGTTTCGGCTAAGTTTCGTTTCGAAAAAAACTGTTCCGAGAAGGGTGTTACATTTAGTGGTATCAGAGCAAAGGTTTAGGCAGTTCTAAGATCGGAGTGGGATAAGATTAAGTGATAGGTTGTCCGTATATACATGCCAATTGTAAGTGGATAAGTGTTGACTAAATTGAAAGGTACTTGCTCCCCCATTTGTATTAAAGTGAAAAAGTTGATATTTGACTGAGATTGTCAAGTATTAAAGGATTGATTTTGCACGGTAGAAATGGTACTGAATAAGAATGGAAGTATTACTGCTTGAGACGTCATGAGAGTCAAAGCAGGAAAAAGAAAAGTTGATTGACAATATGTGAAAATGTGAGAGTTTAAGTATCTATATGAATTAGAAACAGTTAAGAGAAGCACAAGATGAACAGTGTGTTTGAAGTTATAAAGGAATTGTATTGTGAGTTTAGATAAATGGCACAGGTTAAGGAGATATTTTGATTGGATTGCCTTGATTTAAGAATGCTAATGAGCAACTTGTTAAAGGTTAAGGTTGTTTATGTAATGGTCTCAATACCGGGTCAGCCGTGAATAGTACCTTCCGGTAGTGAATAGTGTTTTTCGGGCCCGAAAGAACACCCGGAAGTCGAAAATATTTTTATTGGACCATTTGAAAGGAATAGTCATGGTGAGTTTGTGGTTGAAATTTGAAGTGAATTTGAGGTCAAATGGATCTCCAAAAGTAAAAAATACGAAAAATGTAGCGAATCAATTTTCCCGGTAGGAAAGGGGACTTGATTTTGCATAAATCTTTAAAAATAGTAAATGGACTCTAAAAATTGCCATATTTTGCAGTTCTTAATGAAATTTTATGAAGAATATTTTGGTGTAAAAAAATGAATTTTTCGGTGATGTCGACAGTTGTCGAATCGGACCGATAAGTTTGAATCGGACCGATAACGGACTCCGATTGAGCCAAAAATTTATATCCTATCTATTTTTGATGTGATAAAAATTATGGAATCAAAATTTAAGTGATTTGGAGTGAGAAAGTGGGAGAATTTTAGTTGGGCCTTTGAAAATTGGTTATTTGGCCTTAAATAAATATATTAGGCCCATTAAGTTTTGGCCCAACCTAAGGCCCAATTGGAGGAGTATATAAGTTGGAAAATCTGTGATTTTCCAGCAGCTTCCAGCCACTTTCAGCTCCTTCATCCAGCCGACTCCACCATTCTCTCCTTTTCTCAAATTTCTTCATCTTTTGCTTCATTCTTTCACCTAAATCAAGCATCTAAATAGTAGTTCTGCCTTTCTTGATGAGTTTTGCAGCCTCCACCATCTGATTACAGCAAAAGAAGCAAAGGATTTTCAAGACTCAAGTTTTGGTATTAAAAGGGTAAGTTGCTTCCTTAAAGAAATAAATTGATTCCTTAGTGTTTTTCCATAGGTTTTAAGGTGTAGAAGCTAATTATGAACTTGGATTTCTCATTTGAGGACAAGAAATTGAGGTTAGAAAGCTTAAAGATTTCGGCCAAGGAGAAATTTGTGGATGGATGGAGTTTTTCTTGATGCCAAGTGAAGAAATGTGAGGCTTAAGGAAGGTTAAGCATGGAAAAAGGTAAGTGACTACCAAATCCCTTAATTTCCCATTTAATATGAATTTTTTTTTATTATGTAACTAAGATAAAAATAGGTAATATTGTTAATTGATGAAATTATGATAGGGTTATTGTAATTAGACTAGAGAAGAGATTAATGGAAAGTGAAAATAAGAGAAAAGAAATTTTTAGGGTGAAAAAGTAGTGATGGCCGAAGTTGTTCTCTAATAGAAATATGTGAAATTTTGCATGAAAATAATAAATGATGTCCTAAATTGAATATAGTGATGATAATGGGTGCCTTTGGATTTTTAATGAATTATTGGAATTTATTTTGAATTTTTAAAGTCTATGTATTGAATATGTCCATAGTGAAAATTGTGATATAATGAGAATTAATTGATTATTTTAGTGGAAAATGATGCTAAATAATGAATAATGCATAAATAAATTTTATTGGAATTTATTGAATTGATTTGGATATTATTGGAATTTTTAGGTGAATATGTACAATGAAACTAATTGAATTTTTAATGCATAAGTGTATAAAAATGACAAAAGTAATGAATAAATATGAAAAATAATTTAATGTCAAGGACGAGAAATGAAAAGTCAACCGACGGATTTTTCGAAATAATTATTGGGTCATGAAAATAATAAGAACCATGAATTATTGTTAAATAATTCATAAATAATCGAAAATGATAGAAATAAATTAATACGTAAATAAAAGAAAGATAAAATGAATTTTAAATACAAAAAGGACTTAAATGAAAAGTGAATAAAAAGTTGGGGCAAAATGGTAATTTTGCCAAAATAGGTAATTAACGCGTAAAAATAAGTAAGAAATACTTAACAAGGGTAAAATGGTAATTTTGGAGGCCTAACGGTTCCAAAAGATAAAATTTTCATGATATAAGGACTAAAATGTAATTTTACCCGAAATGGTAAAATAAAGAATTAAAGATGAATAATGGAGGAAATTATAAAATAAAAAAATAAAAATAAATAATTATAATGGCAAAATCGTAATTACGCATTTGAAATGAATAAATCGATAGAAATAGTCAAATTATGCTTGTTCGAGGCATAAGATAATAGTTGATATACTTAAAGTTCCTAAATGCCTAAAAGTAGAAACATAAAGACGTGACTAATTTATCAAAATAAATTAGTCGACAAAAAGTATTAAAAGAATTAATGATTATAAAAATGTTTCGCCGACGAAATACACTTGGCATACCGAATGATTAAAAAGTCTGAACAATAAAAGAAAAAGAAGTCAACTATTGAATGATTAGAGAATAATTCACAAAGAATTATATGAAAAAGAAAAGAAAAGTGTGAATTATACTGCTATAATTCATAATTTATAATCTGTAGAAAAGATTAAAAGATTTAAGTATCTGAGTGAATTATCGAATAATAATTTACAAAAGTGACAGGAAAAGAGAAAGTGAATAAAATGATAAAAAGCTATTGAACAGTCAAAGGCACAAAAGAGTGCATTTGATTTGAATAAAGTATAGTAACAAATAAAAGGAAGAAATTAAAGAGTTTTAAATGTTCAAAGACGTTTACAAATATGACTGATTATGTTTGCCCTTATCGATAGACAGGTAGTATGATTCTTGTTTTGGATATAATTGGCTAGCCATAGGGACACCTCTGTACCGCGGTGCAAGTCATGACGACTTGTTTAGCTATGGTTGGGATCTTTGATCTCCATAGCTTCTGTGAAAATGTATCTGTATTTGTATCTGTATCTGTATCTGTTATGGAAGATTTGATCTTTCGAGATCATTTCTCTATCTGCTACGTGGGACCTTTGGGTCCAGTCTCGTGTATCCGTTGTGGGAAACCTGTTATATTGCATTAGGGGCACATTGAAATGAATAAATAAGTATTGCTTAATTGAATTGAATATATGAAAAGTTATAACGAAAACGATTCGTTTGAAAGAAAATGCAAAATTAAGATAAATCTGTAAAGATTTCTGTAAAGTGTAATTAGTAAGAAAAAGAAAAGAAAGGTTTTATAAGAATTCAGAATGTATTATATTTTTCGTGAAAAGGATAAATTTGATTAATTGGTATTTCTCGTATCAATCACTATTGTGAAAAGTGACAAATTTGAAAAACAATATTAATTTCATGGTTAAAGTTAAAAGTAATATGTATAAGAATGAAGGAAAGAAAATACTGCAAAGTGTCCCGAAATACTTATATCACTTTGCAATAAAGCTCAAAAGCTATTAATTAGTAATGTATTTATTGGTTAAGAGTCGAAACAAAAATAAAAGAATAAATAGCAAGAAGTACAATGAGAGTTCAAATTGAATAATTGAACATTTAAAACAGGAATGTAAATAATTTATTTTGGTACTAGTAAAGACACGAGTACCAATACATATCGCTAAATGAAATGATAATTTAATTGCTACGGCTAAAAAATGGAAGTATTGATAAAAAGTAAAAGTTATAGTAAAGATTAACGTAAAGATAAATGGTAAATCTGATATTGATCTACCTAAAAAGATACTGTAAGTACAGTAAAAAGTTTTGAAACAAAAGAACAATGGATATCAAAATACGAATTAAAAACATGAATACTGATAACTGAAATAAAATGAAATGCTTAATGAAGTAAAAATAATAGAAGCTTAAATTACGAAATTATGCTTATTCCTGGGAAATTCTTGGATTAGTAGTCACCACTGGGCATATTTAATGCTCAGCACGTAGTGTTTACTGCGTGCAGGTTCTGATGTGTTCGGGAGCACAGTACATTGAAGGTCCAGATCGGAAGAGAAGATTTTAGTGTCAGATTGTTTAAGCTTATGGCATGTATATACTTAGACTATTAAGGTAAAATACTGAACTGTATTTTGAGTGTATTTCATGATTGTTATCGAATGAATGATTGGTTTATATTATTGGATTGAAGTTATCTTATATATGTCTTAAAAATGTTCTTAAAGCTACCATTCGATTGGAAAGTTTTTTAAAAAAAAAAAAACTTACAGTTTCGGTTTAGTCCGCATCAAAAAAGACTGTTACGAGTAGGGTGTGACAGTTTAAGTTGCTCTATATATATATATATCTGTCAGTGATTTCCTTATAGGAGTGGGGATTTGATTGTATTTCACATAGCTCTGGGATGGGCTATGATTTCTGCATTATATGAGGATACTTGACAGTATTCTATCTGCATATATGAAATCATACATTCATTGCATAGCATTCCATATTGTTTGACAGCATATTGATATGCATTATACCATGTGTTTAGGCCCCACTTGATAGAATGAAACTGACAGGAGATATGATGAGCATAAGAACAATCTAAGAATGAGATATGAAATAGTGTGCTTAAGATTGTTTTCCAATTTTGATGTGGCCATTGTGAGACATTGGTCATGTCAATAAATTTGTTAGCATAGTAACCTTATTGATGAATCAATGGAAATGATAAGTGTAAATGGTTAATGATAATGTTTTGGTTTTCAAGTTGTGAGAGCCAGTTTAAGTTTGACTCTTGATGGAGCTTGTCTAACTGTAAAATAAGTGAAATTAATTTTGTACAGTAGGTAAAGACGATAATTCCGAAAGATAATGTTTATGTAGTAGTCTTTGTGAGTAAATTGAAAGATTCTTACTAAAGTTCACCGAGATAGTAATGCCTGACATCATTAGGTGTGTCAGGATTAAAAACTTAACTCTGAAAGTTAGACTGAAAGTGTGCTGTGACAGGTATAAGTAAATGTTGCATGGACGCGGAGCATTAGACTTATTTGAGAATTGCTCTGATTTGTAATGATATTTATTCAGAAATGGAATAATGTGATTGAAGAATCTGTCATCGGATTTGTTAAGTGTCAAAGAGGAAGATTGGTAATATCTCCGTATTGACATAGTGATTCACCTTTGACTAAGGATTAGTCAAAGTGAATGTTCAGATATTGAAAGAAGGAGTATGATTGAGTGTATGGGATTGTGGCAATGACTGTGAAAAATGGGATTGCAAGTTTTGATTTGATTCAAGATATAATATGATAGAATGGTATCCTCTACTCTGTTATATAAGTAAATTTCGAGGACGAAATTTCTTTTAGTAGGGGAGAATTGTAATGGCCTCAACACCGGGTCAGTCGTGAATAGTACTTTCCGGCAGTGAATAGTATTTCCCGGGCCTGAAAGGACACCCGGAAGTCGGAAATATTTTATTGGACCATTTGAAATTAATAGTTATGGTGAGTCTATGGTTGAAATTTGAAGTGCATTTGAGGTCAAATAGACTTCCAAAAGTCAAAAATACGAAAAAGGTAGCGAGTCAATTTTCCTGGTAGGGAAGGAGACTTGATTTTGCTTAAATAATTAAAAATAGTAAACGAACTCCGAATATTGCCAGATTTTGCGTACTTACATGAATTTTTATGTAGAATATTTTGGTATTGAGAATGGAATTTTTTGGTGACACCGGTAGTTATCGAATCGGACCGATAAGTTTGAATCGGACCGATAACGGACTCCGATTGAGCCGAAAATTTATATCCTACCTATTTTTGATGTTTTAAGAATGATGGAATCAAAATTGAAATAATTTTAAGTGAGTAAGAGAGAGAAATTGATTTGGGCTTTAAATAGGCCTAATTGGGCCTTAATGTTTGAGTGGGCAAAGCCCACTCATTTAAACTCTAATTTGGCCCATAAATAGGATATATAAGGAGAAAAATATCTGGAGTTTATCTCCAGAAACATCCAGCTTGGTCTCCTCCTTAGGTGGCCGAACCACCACTTATTCTTCTTTCCCTTTTATTTCTTCTTCTTCTACCTCAAATTTCTCTTAAAACCCAACATAAGAAATGAAGTTCCAGCTCTCTAGATCACCCTAGTGATCTTAAGCAAGTGACTTGAGCAAAGGAAAGCAAGAAATCAAGTTGAGAAAGAAAATAGGGTAAGTTGGAGTTTATGAATTTTAGTGTTTTAAATTATTTCTTTGATATTTTTCCATAGATTTTGAGGTCTAGATAATGAATATGAGCTTGGATTTGTCATTTGAGGACAAAAATTTGATGTTAGGAAGCTTGAAGATTTCGGCCAAGGAGGAGAGTGTGGATGGATGGAGTTGAGCCTTGTGTTAGGTGAAGAGAAATGAAGTTTAAGGAAGGTTAAGCATGGAAAAAGGTTAGTGACTACAAAATCCTTTAGTTTCCCTATTAATATGAATTTTTCTTAATTATGTAATTAAGAGAAAAATATGTAAAATTGTTAATTAGTGAAATTATGTTAGGGAAAATGAAATGAAACATGAGAGGAAATGAATTAAAGGCTTTAATGAAAGAAAGAAAATTTTTAAGGTGAAAAAGATTGGTGGCCGAATTCCCTAAGTAAAGAAAGTGATGAGAAAAATGCATGAAATTAATGTATGTTAATTAAAAATAATAATATACATGATAATTGATGTCTATTAATTTTTAGAGAATATTTGAAGTTTATTTGGGAATTTTTAAGATTTTGTATAGTATATGTATTAAATGAAAATTATGATTTATTGTGAATTAAATGGTTAATTTGATGAAAAATGACAATAACCAATAAATAATGTATGAATAAATTTTATTGGAATTTATTGAAATTATTGAGATTTTATTGGAATTTTTATGTGTATATGTATAATGAAAATAATTGAATTTTCTAATGCATAATTGTATAAAAATGACAAAAGTGATGAATTAATGTGTTAGGACATTAATGTCAAATAATGAGAAAGAAAAAGTCAACCGATGGATTTTTCGCAATAATTATTAGGTCGAGAAAATAATAATAATAATGAATTATTGGAAAATAATTCATAAATAAATGAAAATAAAGTAAATAAATTATTACGTAAATAAAAGAAAGATAAATGAGTTTTGAATAGATAAAGGACTTAATTGAAAGAAAATAAAAGTTTGGGGGCAAAATGGTAATTTTGTCAAAGTAAGTACTTAACGCGTAAAAATAAGTAAGAAATATTCAACAAGGGTAAAATGGTAATTTTGGAGGCCTACGGTTCCAAAATATAAAGTTTTCATGATAAAAGGACCAAAATGTAATTTTACCCGAAATGGTAAAATAAAGAATTAAAAGATGAATAATGAAGTAAATTATGTATTAAAAATGAAAATAAATGAATATAATGGCAAAATCGTAATTATGCCTATGAAATGAATAAATCGATGGAAAAAGGTTAAATTATGCATATTCGAGACTGAAATAATAAATGATATTAATTAAGTCCCTAAATGCATAAAAGTAGAAAATAAAGACGTGACTAATTTATCAGAATAAATTAGTCGACAAAAAGTATTAAAAGAATTAATGGTTATAAAAATGTTTCGCCGACGAAATAAAGTTGGCATACCGAACGATTAAAAAGTCTGAACGATAAAAGAAAAAGAAGTCAACTATTGAATGATTAAAGAATAATTCGCAAAAAAAAATTATATAAAAAGAATGAAAAGAAAATTGTGAATTATTATGTTATAATTCATAATTTATAATCTGTATAAAAGATTAAAAGATCTAAGTATCTGAGTGAATTATCGAAGAATAATTCACTAAAGTCACTGGAAAAGAGACAGTGAATAAAGTGAATAAAAAGTTATTGAGTAGTCAAAGGCACGAAAGAGTGCATTTGACCAAAATATAATGTATACTGATAAACAAAAAGAAAGAAATGAAAAGTTTTAAATGTTCAAAAATGTTTGCAATGATATTGATTATGTTTGCCCTTAGCGATAGACAGGTAGTATGATTCTTGTTTTGGATATAATTGGCTAGCAATAGGGACATCTCTGTACCGCGGTGCAAGTCATGACGACTTGCTTAGCTATGGGTGGGATCTTTGATCTCCATAGCTTCTGTAAAAGTGAAAGTGTATCTGTATCTGTATCTGTATCTGTTTTGCGAGACTTGATCTTTCGAGATCATTTCTCTGTCTGCTACGTGGGACCTTCGGGTCCAGTCCCGTGTATCCTATGTGGGAAACCTGTTATATTGCATTAGGGGCACATCGAAATGATTAAATAAGTACTGTTTCATTGACTTGAATACAGAAAGTTATAACGAAACGATTCGTTTGAAATAAAATGCAAAGTCAAAATAAATCTGTAAAGATTTATGGAAAGTGTAATTAGTAATAAAAAGAAATGTTTTATAAGAGTAAGATATTAAAGAAATGTTTAGTTAAGCTTTTACAAGAAATTGAATATATCTTGATTTATGTGAGAAAGATAATTTTAATTGATCAGTAACGCTTGTACCATTTACCACTGTAAAGATAATGACAACTCTGGAAAATAATATTAATTTTCCTGCTTAAAGTTAAAAAGTGATGATATTGACAAAAAGTGACGCTTTTCTGAAAGATAAGTTACCTGAAAAGCAAAACGATATAAGGCATAGGATTATGCAATAAAAGTAAAGCACAAGATATAAGATTTAATTAGATAATTAAATATGAATAATGTATATAAGAAGAAAAGAAGTTTTGACTGCAAAGTACTCCAGAATGGCTATATTGCTTTGCGATGAAGCTTATAAGCCTTTTAACAGTAATGTAATTATTAAATCAAAGTTAAAGTAAAGTAATATAATAAATAGTAAAAAGTGAAGTCAGAACATAGATTGAATAATTGACTAATAAAGCAAGTAGTAAAAAGGAGTTTATTTTGGTACTAGTAAAGACACGAGCACCAATACACATCGCTAAATGAAATGATAATTAAATTGCTATGACTAAACGATAAAATGAAAGTACTGATAAAAAGTAAAAGTTATAGTAAAGATTAACGTAAAGAAAAAGGTAAATCTGATATTGATCTACCTAAAAAGATACTGTAGTACAGTTAAATGTTTAGAATAAAAGGAACAATGATTATCTGAATGTGAATAATGATAACTGAATAAAAGGAAATGTTTAATGAAATAAGAACAATAGAAGCATAAATTATGAAAGTATGCTTATTCTTGGAAAATTCCTGGATTAGTAGTCACCACTGGGCATATTTAATGCTCAGCACGTAGTGTTTACTGCGTGTAGGTTCTGAAGTGTTGCAGGAGCACAGTACATTGAAGGACCAGATCGGAAGAGAAGACTTTTGTGATTTTTAGTGTTATCTTTTGGCATGTATATACTTAGATTATTAAGGTAAAGGCTCGAACTGTATTTAGATTGTATGTTTATTTGTTTTGGATGTATGAACAGTATGAGTTTCGAGATGATGTTTGTTTTAATTGTTATAAGATTGTTATTTGATTCTGGAATTAATGGAAAAGTATTTTAAATGTTTTGAATTGCTCGGAAAAAAAAAACTTACTGGTTTCGGCTAAGTTTCGTTTCGGAAAAAACTGTTCCGAGAAGGGTGTTACATTCTCAGTGGTATATTTTGTCAATTTTGTGGAGACAAAATTGAACAAAAGTCTTTTACTTTATTTGGAATTGCAAACTGTCGCTGTCTATTGATGAAATCAAACAATGAGAAACCTAAGATGAAATCGGAATGAGATGGGGAGATGAGAGAGTGGAGAGATCCAAGGCTTTGTTCGAGCTTAGATGAGCTGAGGTTTGTTCGATCTAAGACAGAGTTAGAGAGTTGAGAGATCCAAGGCTTTGTTATTTCAGAAGGAGATGAGGAGATGAGAGACAGACATCTGCACAATGACCATCAATGGAGGGGGTAACAAGAGAGAGGCCAGTTGAAGAAAGGGGTGAAAACTAAAAAATATAATTATTTTATATGGTTAAATTTTTTTATTTGTGCCACATAGGCATTTACTCAGCTGCTGATCTATCCCATTTTGTTGAGTTGTAATTTTTTTTGCGTGTTTTTCACATGCCAATATCAGATTTAGTTTTTCCGGTCAAACTTACTTTTAAGTTACAAAATAAAATGTGGATGATTTTTTCGTTACAAATTAAACTTAAGTGACCATATCATTACAACCTTTAAAATTTGATGACCACTGGTGAAATTAACCTGTGGAACGGGTGACCTTGAACTTGAAGGAAAGATTTTCAGGTAGATATGCTCTTGACTGGAGAATTTTATTTGGGTTTACGATGTGGTATATGTGAAGATTGAGAAATGAGGGAGTTTTTCAACAACACAATGATCCCCCTGTCAAGCTAAAATAAAGATGATTATTAGTGCTGTTAAGTCCGATCTGTTTTGTTCATAGTTATTAAAATCAGACCGAACTGACTGGTTGAATCGATTTAATCGCAAACTGGCAAGCTAGCCGGTTCGTTTAACAATTGAAAATCGGATTGAACCGAAAAAAATCGAATTTTTTGCTAAAAAATATAAAAAATCATTTTTTTTTGTATATTTTCACCCACCCATAGATATATATATTCATTATTTATTTATTTGAAAAAATAGTATTTTAAATTTTAAGTATATCACTTAATAATTTAATATACTTATTATATTTTTGATTCATTGTAATTAAATAAATAAATAAATAAATATATATATATATATTAAATTATTATTATTTATTTATTTGAAAAAAATTAGTATTTTAAATTCTAAACGTGTCACTTAATAATTTAATATACTTATTATCTATTTGGATCATTATAATAGTATATTAAATTATTAAGTACTATCTTTAGAATTTAAAATACTAATTTTTTTTGAAATAAATAAATAATGAAAATTTAAAATATACATATATATATTAAATTTTTATTATTTATTTATTTAAAAAATTAGTATTTTAAATTCTAAAAATGTCACTTAATAATTTAATATACTTATTATCTATTTGAATTTATTGTAATGAAATATAATTATACTTATATATGCAAGGTTAATATTTTTTGTATTTACTTCATTAGTACTCCATCTAAACATGAAATTATTTTTATGATATGATTGTATTTTTATATTTCTAACATATGATATCCAAAAATTCATAATTAATCACTTGTAATAATAAAATTAAAATTATATTTTATAACTTATTATTAGAATATTTGTGATATATATTTAATATTTGATAAATATTTTTTAATTTTTATATAATAGTATTTAAAAAATTATAATAATTATAATATTTTTAAAAAAAAAAAATTCGATTGAACCGATCGAATAACGAACCTTCAATCTTATTGATTTTTTTATTCGGTCCGATTTTAATAACATTAGTTTTGTTTGTCTTCTTTGAAGGATGTCGCCTACTCGAGAAGGGGAGTTGATAATGCAATGGCGAAATGGCCGCCGCCAGAAGTAGGTTGGGTGGCGTTAAACAAGGACGGAACCTCTCAAGCTAGCAATAACAGTCGTAGGGCTAGTGGGGTCTTTTGGGACAATATAGGTTCTTGGTTAGGTGGTTTCTCCATGGAATTAAACAATGCAGTTTCTTCGTATTCAGAGCTATGGGCGATAAAAAGGGGGCTGGAGTTAGATTGGGATAAGAGGTAGAGTAAAGTATTAGTTCAATCTGATAGCATGGAGGTTGTTAATTGTTTAAACAACCAAGTCGATGTGAAGCACCAGCTTATAGATTTGGTTATGAATGTTAAAAATCTAATGGAATGAAGTTGGCAAGTGCGACATATTCATGTTGAGAGAGAGGTCAATTATGTAGCGGATGCTTTAATCAAGAATGAATCTGTAGAATATATTAGTTATTTTGGTGGTTAGTTCACCATACTCTGTTCATCCCTGTTTAGCGTGTTTCTTGTGTTTAGCTCACGTGTTACTTGTTTTTAGTTTACGTGTTATTGTTGTTAGATGAGCAGTTATTATTTCCTTCATGTATATATACAATCATAGATTCATTGAATAAAGACACGAAATATTTTTGATAGAATTGTTTTCTTCTCTCTAGCTCTGTTTACAGAGCTTTCCTTCATGGTATCAGAGCGGGTTAGAAAGTTTGATCTTCTTTAGGATCTCAGTTGTTTCTCAAATCTTCTTAATCTCTGAAAATGGCGGATGTTCCAAGAGGTCCAGTTACGCAGACTGAAGCTAGCTCAGGAATAAGACGTAGCAGTGATGGAGATGCTATGTACTTACCAAATTCTGATCATCCAGGAATGTTACTGGTTACCACGCCTCTTAATGAAAGCAATTACTTGTCATGGAGCAGAGCGATGAAGATAGCGTTAGGTGCTAAAGTAAAGCTAGGATTCATCGATGGAAGATGCCAGAAACCAGAAGAAAATTCTTCTGAATATGATCAATGGTGCAGAGTAGATTGTATGGTCACTTCTTGGATCTTGAACTCTATTTCAAGAGAAATTGTAGAGGCGTTCTTATATACAGATTCTGCAAAGGATCTTTGGAAGGAGTTAAAAGAACGGTTTGGTAAGTGCAATGGCCCGCTTTTGTATCAAATTAAAAGAGAAATATGTTCAATTTCACAAGGAAGTATGTCTGTGATGAAATATTTTACAAAGCTTAAACAGCTTTGGGATGAAATATCTTGTTTGGCTCCTATTCCACAATGTAGCTGTGGAGCTTCAAAGAAAATGGCGGATTTGGATTCTAATGACAAACTGATGCAGTTTCTCATGGGATTAGATGATGCTTATGAAGTAGTTATAAATCAAATATTAGTCATAGATCCATTACCAAATGTTAACAAAGCATATTCAATGATGTTAAGAGTAGAAAAGCAAAGGGAGGTAAATGTGAGTTATGCAAAAGGTGCTGAGGGTGCAATGCTGGTTAGATCTCAAATGAATCAAGGAATGAAGGCAGCAATTAAAGGAAGCAAAAAAAAAAAACAGATCAACAAAGATGATTTGTATTGTGATCTGTGCAAGGTGAGAAGGCATACACGAGAAACATGTTTTAAAATACATGGATATCCTGAATGGTACAAAGGAGCAAGGGATAGGAAGTTTGAAGGAGGAGGTAAAATCATTGTAAATATGGCTGATTCGCCTCTTGATTGTCGAGGGAATGATAATGATGGATGGAAAGAAGACATGGCTAGCATGATTCAGCAAGGAATTGAGCAGTTCTTGAAAGGAAAAGGCAAACAAGGAAGTGTTGATGGGAATGCAATTAATTTTGCTCATTTTGAAGATTTTGCAGGTAGCAATCTGAATTTTGGCTTAAGTTCTCTTAATTTTATTGCACATGGTTCCTGGATAATAGACACAGGAGCTTCAAATCACATGTGCACTCAATTGCATCTCATTTCACATCCTAAACCTGTTACTACATGTACACCCGTTCATTTACCAGATGGACGAATCAAGTATGTTAGTCATATAGGAGATGTTAAGTTGAGTGGTAGGTTGATATTAACTTATTCTCTACATATTCCTTCCTTTAGATTCAATCTCTTGTCTGATAATAAACTAACCCGTACTGCTCAAGTAAAATTCATTTTTCTTGAAGATTTCTGTGTTTTACAGGACCTTGTCAATGATCAGCTTTTAGCGGTTGGAAAGGTTATAGCTGGACTGTATATATTGGATAATAACTCATTTGATCCAGATGTCATTTGTAAAATTTCCAGTCAAATGTCTAAACAAATAAATACACCAGCTTGTTGCTATCAAGCTAGTTTTCCTGACTTATGGCACCAGAGATTGGGCCATCCTTCTGCTATTGTATCGAAACAATTAAGCTCTCAATCAGATAATATAGACATTTCTGTTTTTGATCACTCTTGTGATGTTTGTCATGCATCAAAACAAACACGTCTGACTTTTCCTATGAGCACCATTCATTCTAAGGCTTGTTTCGAGTTACTGCATGTGGATTTGTGGGGTCCGTATAAACAATCTTCTTTAAATGGAGCTCATTTTGTTTTGACCATAGTGGATGACTATAGTAGAAGCACGTGGACTTACTTGTTAAAATGCAAAACTCAAACGACTTTAATTTTACATACATTCATTCACATGATTCAAACTTAGTTTCAACTATCTGTTAAAACCATTAGAACTGATAATGGTACAGAGTTTACGAATCATGCCTGTCAAAACTTATTCTCTAGCCTTGGAATTGTTCATCAAAAGACCTGTGTTTATACCCCACAACAAAATGGAATTGTAGAGAGAAAGCATAGGCACCTTTTACAAGTAGCAAGAGCACTTATGTTTCAATCTCATTTACCAAAACATTTCTGGGGAGATGCTGTTCTTACTGCAACCTACATCATAAACAAACTTCCTTCTTCCATTCTTAAGTGGAAATCTCCTTTTGAGATTTTGTTCCACAAGAAACCTGATTATCAGTTAATGAAAAGCTTTGGTTGTTTGTGCTTTGCTACTAATACTACACCACACAAAGATAAGTTTGAATCACGTGCTTTTAAATCAATTTTTATTGGTTATCCATTTGGTCAAAAAGCTTACAAGTTGTATGATCTTTCAACTCACAAGGTCTTCATTTCTAGAGATGTTGTTTTTTATGAGAGTCAATTTCCTTTTCAGAGTATTACTCATCAGGGTTCATCTTCCATCCCTATTCCTGTATCAAGTAGTGATTTCGTAAATCCTGATTTGTCATCACAAATGAATTCAAATACTTCTTCTTTTTCCACAAACACTTCTTCTTCTTCTTCTTCTTCTCCTTCTCAAACTGAAGTTACTCGTCCTTTATCAGCTGTTCCAGTTAGGAAAAGTCAAAGAAATACACACAAACCATCTTGGTTAAATGACTTTGTATCTAGTAATGTACAGTCCACTATTGCTGATCCATTTGTTAGACATTCACAAAAATCATCTTCTTATACACCACATACTTTTCCGTTTGTTGTTTCTCCTTACATTACTCCTAGCTACATGTCTTTTTTAGCAAATGTGTCAAATATTAAGGAACCATGTACATTCAATCAAGCTAGAACTAATCCCAATTGGATGAAAGCTATGCAAGATGAATTGCAGGCTCTAGAAGATAATGAAACTTGGGAGCTTATAGAGTTACCGACTGGAAAAAGAGCTATTGGTTCTAAATGGGTTTACAAACTTAAACTCAATCCGGATGGTAGTGTGCATAGATACAAAGCACGTCTAGTGGCTAAGGGATATAATCAGATTGAAGGAGTTGATTACACAAAAAGTTTTTCACCAGTTGCAAAAATGGTGACAGTTCATGTGTTACTTGCTGTTACTGCGGCAAAGAATTGGCCGTTGCACCAACTAGATATAAACAATGCCTTTCTTCATGGATATATAACTGAAGAACTATATATGTTGCCTCCAGAGGGTTATGCTAAGGCACAGCCTCATCAAGTGTGCAAGCTCAGGCGTTCATTATATGGATTAAAACAGGCTTCTAGACAGTGGAATCATGAATTTACTTCCAGCTTGCAGAGTATAGGTTTCAAACAATCTAGCCATGATTCTTGCTTGTTTGTTAAATCTTTATCAGAAGGGTATCTTGCTCTCTTAGTGTATGTGGATGATGTTCTTCTTACTGGGCCAACCGAGCAGGATATTCAACTGGTTAAAGACTTCTTGCATCAGCAATTTACCATTAAAAACATTGGTCCAGCTAAGTATTTCCTTGGGCTTGAATTAGCTAGATCTGACACAGGTGTTTATGTTAATCAACGTAAATATACTCTTGATCTTATTGCTGATGCTGGATTAATGGGCTCCAAAGGTGCAGCCACACCATTGTCGAAGACTTGTAAATATGATGATGAAAATTCTCCTCTTCTTGTTGACTCTGATAAGTTCAGAAGGTTAGTAGGTCGGTTATTGTATCTTGGATTCACAAGACCTGATATTGCTCATGCCACTCAACAACTTAGCCAATTTGTTCAACATCCTACTGAGCAACATTGGGCTGCTGCTTTGCATGTGCTTCGTTATTTGAAGTCTTCACCTTCGTTGGGATTATTTTTTCCAGCAAATACTGATTTTCTTCTTCATGGTTTTTATGATGCTGATTGGGCGGCTTGTCCTTTTAGTAGACGTTCACTTACAGGTTATTGTGTTTTTCTGGGTAATGCTCTTGTTTCATGGAAGACCAAAAAGCAGTCTACTGTCTCACGTTCTTCAGCTGAAGCTGAATATCGCAGTATGTCTACTATTGTTTGTGAATTACAGTGGATTTATTATCTCTTACAGGATCTTCATTTAAACATTCCACTTCCTGTTTCTTTAAGTTGTGACAATCAAGCGGCTCTCCACATAACTGCTAACCCGGTGTTTCATGAAAGAACTAAACACTTGGAGATTGATTGTCATTTAGTTCGGGACAAGTATAAGCAAGGATTTGTTCAACCTCAGTACATTCCTTCGCGCCAGCAACCCGCTGATCTTTTTACTAAGATCTTACCTGCTCCTCTCTTTGCTTCTCTGTTGTCCAAGTTGGGCTTGTGCGATTGGCATCAAGCTCCACCTTGAGGAGGGGATGTAGAATATATTAGTTATTTTGGTGGTTAGTTCACCATACTCTGTTCATCCCTGTTTAGCGTGTTTCTTGTGTTTAGCTCACGTGTTACTTGTTTTTAGTTTACGTGTTATTGTTGTTAGATGAGCAGTTATTATTTCCTTCATGTATATATACAATCATAGATTCATTGAATAAAGACACGGAATATTTTTGATAGAATTGTTTTCTTCTCTCTAGCTCTGTTTACAGAGCTTTCCTTCGGAATCTAATCTTAATAATGAGAATTTCAGCTGGTTTGATATCCCTCTTCAATGGGTGAAGGAGTTTCTCGAGTAAGATAATAGAGGCGTAAGTGCCTTAAGATTTTATTAGTTTGTGGTTTTGTTTTCCTTTTTCTTATATATATATATATATATATATATATATATATATATATATATATATATATATATATATATATATATATATATATATATATATAAAATGATAGGAAAAGTTGCAATAAAATTATCTGGTTATCATATCTTTTGAGATTGACAGTTTCGAATCAAATTGACTTTTTAATCATTTACATTATCAAATCATATCGCGTTCTTAAGGTGGGATTACTGTCATTAGTGGACCGATTAATTTTAAAAATGGGATTTATTAGATATATTACTTATTCTAGAATTAGAAATACTAAGCATAAAATCAAAACCTTGAAATAATAAATCTGATTTTGTAAATTAATTTTCCAGATAGAAATATAAATGTAAACACAAACATGGGCTGAAGCAAGTAAGGCCAGAGCCCAGTTACAATATCTTCGTTGTAGTTGCCAAACCATACCCACCGATCAAAGTTAAAGAAAAATCTGTCAATGGCTATGGCTTCAAGCTTACAGCTGCTTCTTACAATTAGAGCCACACAAGATTCAGGTCTCAATCTTTTATACTCTTAGCAGAAACTTTATCAAAGAAAGATTTTTTGTTTTTTAATCATTCTCTTAATGCATAGGGATATATGGAACTAAGCAGGAGATTCTTGGGATTCAAGGATTCTCATCTGCTAGACGTTGTTATGTTAAAACGAGGGTTAGTTTTATTCTCCTATTTACTGCCCAAGGGATAATTTGTTTATCTTCTAACTGTCAAATTCCTCCTTGGAATAGGCTTCAACAAGTGACCAAAGCCCAAAACCCAGAAGCGTAATTTGTGGTGACTGTGGTGGGAATGGTAAGTTAGTAAGCCATAAATGCACTAATTTTTTGTGATTTTACTAGGAAATTTGTGTTCTTGTGAACTGTTTGATATTAACAGCATACGACTGACTAAATTTTAAATTTCGGTATTATTAGGGGCTGTTTTATGCTCACAGTGTAAAGGCAGCGGAGTGAATTCTATTGATTTCTTTAATGGGCAATTTAAGGCTGGTGACTCCTGCTGGCTTTGTGGGTAATTCCTACCATCTATATCTTCATCATAGTTAAAAGATTGTGTCTAGTCCATTTGCATTTGGTCAAATATTCAATAGTTTGCTCAATTGTAAATAGAACATGAGATTAACTTTAAGTTTGATATTATAATAATATTAAAATGAAGGAAATCCTTAATGCTGGATAGTAATGAATGCTAAATAGACTGATCATGTAAATCGTAATGAAATCGAACTCGAACAGAACAAATGTGTTCTATGAGGCAGTTATATTCATCAAATTTATGTTATTTTCCCTTTTTGGTTTAAATGAAACCAAGTCCACCATCACTTTTTGATCAGTTAATCTTGCAGAGGTAAAAAGGATATGCTTTGTGGGAATTGTAATGGAGCTGGATTTGTGGGTGGTTTTCTGAGTACCCAGGATGAGTAGATATGCTTACATGAAAAGCTAGGCTGATTGCTGCAGATCCCTAAATGCGAGTAACTCAGCTTTTTGTGTATTAAGATGTATATCCCCATTACGAAGAGTACAATATAAGATCAAGATGTATTACAATAGATCTCTTATTTTTTGAGGTTCTTATTCATTAATTTGAATGAATTACCAATGTACTTTTCTACTAAATCTCGTCATCACTTGTCCGTAAAGTTTTCAAACTATTGTGAGCATATGTTTGTTTGGATCAATTATTGTCAGATGTGATTTGGATTATATTCTGTAACTTCATTAAATTTATCATATGATTTGCAATAGAATTTCATTAGACGATATTCTTGCACATCAGAGCAGTCTCATAGTATTCAATTGGCAACCATTTGAGGTGCTAATGGCTCTTAATGAACTTGCTCATCTGTTGTTGGAGCAAGCGAGTTGCGTCTGACTTAGGATGGAATACATGAAACACGTGAGGTTCTCCCTCAGCTTCTACCAGCTCCACCTCTTTCACCCCTTGCTTGAATAAAAACTCGGCATACATCACTCCCCTTTCATTCAAGAAGTCCAGGCCAGCCACATAAACCACTGTTGCCGGAAACTCACTCCATTCGGCTGCAGACAAGTTTTGCATCTCAAAATTGCATCCGAAGTAATCACGGTTAAGTCCCTCTGGTATGCTTAGTCTCCAGAACATGTCATTCATTTCGACGTCCCCAGCAGCTCCATCACCCATCTCTTTGTTGGTCCTTTTCTCGCTCCCAAAGTAAGGATGTATGGGCAGCAAGCCTTTAATTTTAACATGAGGAATATTGTTCCTCATTGCTCGGATAGCAACATGGTGTGCAATGTTTCCACCAGCACTGTCTCCGGAGAGAAAAACACGGGAAAGATCTGCTAACTTGAACCAAGGTTCAATACTCATTTGATGACTTAACCACTCAAGCGCAGTGAAACAGTCATCATAAGCTATTGGGAGGCGATTCTCTGGTGCTAAACGATAGTCAATAGAGAGAATAATAGATTGGGATGTGACTGAGAAATCTCCAAGAAAATGATGGTAGCCAAGCCATGTGGTTGAACCAATGCAAAATCCACCACCATGAAAATAAACCAGAACTGGAAGTTGACCAGCTGAAGATTCAGGAAGGAATACCCTTGCTGTTATTGGCTTTGATGGGTCAATCACTACATCCTTGAATTTGAATCCATTAATTGATTGAGTTGAAGCTGGAACAATTTCTGGTAGAAAGCGTTTTACAGACCCATCAGAAAAGACTTGCAGATAACCAGGAGCTTCTGCAACTATAGACATTTTGCTTCAAGATTGTGGCCCCTCAAGTTCTATAAACAAGAGGGGTGATTGAGTTGAAAATATAAAGGAGACACAAGTTACTGTTAGGTACATCATCTAAAGGATATTTGACAACTAAAAGTTAGCATTAGCAATAGGTCATGCATGTTGTAAGTAGCGGAATCGTGAATAGAAAAATTGATGGATACGATATTGTAAAGGATGCTTCATACTGCTAGATGAAGCATTTTACGTAGGTGGACTAAATGTTAGGTTGTTCATCAAAGCGGCATTAGAATATAAGAACACCTAAAATCTAAATTGGAAGTATCAAAAGCTGTATAATAGGAGATACGTTGGAAAAGAGCAAACAGAACGCGAAAGTAAAGAGGTCAAAAAATTACGGTCAACAAAATTATCCATCGCGCCAGATAGGGGTCGAACCTATGACCTTCTGCTTAGGAAACAGACGCTCTATCCACTGAGCTACAGGCGCTACTTATAAGCTCTGTCTATCAACAGATTAAAATAATTAATAAAGTGCGCAAAGGGGAATTTTCCAACTCATATGAAAGTATTTCTCTTTATGCATCATGAAAATAAGCACATGCGGGAAGCAAAGTATCCCATGCGTCACTTTAACCATAATATTCCTACCCAGATAAGACGCCACTGTCCCTTCTGAGCCCAGAAAATCAAGGGATTCAAGTTAGACAAAACAGTAGCGAATATCCACACCATAAAAAATGGTTTTGCAAAACACAGCAATCAAAAGCTAAGTGATATATCATATACAGAACATTCAGTCTGAAAATAGAATTCTATTTGGCAGCTTGTTCCAACACAGGAACTTTTTTCCAATCTTCCTTCGACGCATTACTTTGCAAAGGGGGCAATGAAAACATGTTCACAGTTGAGCTTCCACTTCGTATATCCTTCAAGACACGCAGTGCTGATACAGTTCTTTTCATGTACATGCTCTCAATATTCTCAATCTCTGATAGTTCTTTTGGAATGTCAGGAAGCTTCTCCTTACTTCTGGTTGAAGCTTTTGACTCGCAGTCCCCTTGCTCTTCGGTTGGTTCTGTTGAAGTAGATGGTTCTTTCCTAGAGAAGATCTAGATCAAGCACTATCTCAGCACTCCTTCACTAGCTTGCTGAGTACATGAGTTGTGAAAAAATGGCTGCTGCATAACCTTTTGGATGAAGGGGCAAGCGAACCAAGGCACCACTTCTTTGTCATATTTCTTTAGTATCTTCACTAGTCCTGGGCAAAGAATTTCCGTATGGAAATCAGATCAACTCAACTCCAAAATCTGGATGATAAGATGGAGCTGCCAGGCAAATAATAGACATGAAATAACCCATCTAGTGCGGGCAGACAACAATTTCCCCCTTTCAATTTCTCATAGGTATGCCATAAAAGGATCAATTTTGTGTAGCAGGAGTACAGAGTAAGTTGTCCTACCTTCAGCATTTTAGAGGACCTTCATCAAGTCCTCTTGAATTACCGACATAATTATATTATAATGATTATAATATGGCTTTCTGACTAACAATAGGCAATAGTTAGGCCTACAAACAGGGATACAACAATATCTTTCAATATCCACTGAGAAAACTATGGAATTCACCTTCATCATAAAAAGTAGAATCCAAAGTTATCAACTTTTTTTTTAAATATACAATATAGTTACACACCTGTGTAGTTGAGAGCACTGTAATTCTCCAACAAAACCATTTCTCCATGAAAATCAACTATCTCCCTCCCCACTTCCATCAGCTCATTCGAATCCTGGGCCTTCTCTACCCTATCTTGCAGTTCCTAAATTGCAAAGATAGGGAAAAAAAAAACTTGATATATATATTCATTCATCTCAACTTCCACTCTGCCTAATAAGCACAAATCAGAACCAGATATTGTGCAGTACATTAAAAGAAAGTAAAGTCACTACGGAACGATACAGTATTATCTAAAGAACCATACATGATAAATTAGATATATAAGCATGCAATCCAGTTCAGAAACCTGGCAAATTAAGACTGTTTATAGCTATAGCACTGGAGCAACAAACAATAAGGTACCTCAGAGATTTCTAATCTATTTGCAGGACCAAAGAAAGCAAAAGTTCTATCTTCTAATCTAAAATTAAGGACGAGATTTGCATTTCTTCGCAAATAAAATCTGTAATATTCTAATAAAAACAACAAAGAAAACCATCCAAAATCCTGAAAATTTACCTTCCATTTAATAACAAAATCCTCTTCTTTCTCAACAATAAAAGAATTCAACTTCTCCATCTCATCCTCCAAAAGCTAACGAAATCGGTGACCTCTTTGGTGACCTCATCACCTTCCGGTCTATCCCCAGCTGATGACTCCAACCGCAATCGCTTATTTGGCGGCTTATCTCCGTCCGTTTGGGATAAATCAGCTTCAGTTGTTTTTTTCAAATCTTTATAAGACAAAAACTGGCTCTCATCCAGTCTGGTAAGGTATCCTCTTACTATCACCACGCTAAAGGCTCTTCCAAAACTTCATGGCTCTAGCACCAGATCGCGGCCGCCGGAGATGAATTCTTTTTGTTGAAAATCCGGTGATTGACGAATTTTTCCGGGTTAAGAACAGTGGTACTGTAATTGAATCGTGGATAATGGAAAGAGGTGTTTTTGTGGGATGTAAAAATAGGCAGAAATAGTGGAGAATATTCGTGATTAATTAACGAATTTGACTTGTGTTATTTATTTTTTTAAGTTTTTATTGTAGGAGGTTTACGCTGGTGTGCCTACGCTGCAATTGTGTACGAGTATTAATACGGCCCTCATATTTTTCCTTTTCGCAGATAATTATCAAATTTTAAAATTTATAATCAAATGATAATCATAAAATAATTATAATATAAAAAATTATTAAATTTTATTTTATTTAAGTTAAATTAAGAATAATTTAAAAATAATTTTATTTATCAACTAAAATAACAGCTAAACACATCATATATAATTATTATATTATATTAAAATCAGTTAACTTTATAAGTTGGATCATAAGATATAAAGAGCATTAAAGTATCATATAAATATAAAAAGATAATATGTATATAATTAAAAAAATCAAATAAGTAATTAGAAATTTAGAAACTATTTATAATGTTGATTGATTTCAAAATAACTTACAATCATATGTAATATGTTTAACTGTTACTCCGATAATATACAAAATTATTTTTTAAATTATTTTTATTTTAATTAAAATAAAATAAAAATTGATAATTTTTATATTATCGTGATAATTTTATTATAAATTTCAAAATTCAATAATTATAAAAAATAATCAACTTTCCGTTTTGTTTATTAGAGTTTCAATAATCATAATCCCCCTGTTTTTGAGTTTTGAAATTGGTTGTGTGAGTCAATTTTAATAAGATAATAAGACTTTATTTCTCTGTTTTTGTTGTTGTAATGATGAATTTATCCGAGGAGAAGTTTCTATTTCGCCATATAAATTCTTTGTTTTCTTTTGGGCGTGGAGTGGAATATCCTTTTCACAATAACATTATTATTATTCTGATAAGATAAAAAAATTCCTAGCTAAAATCATTTCATTTTCTACGCATTCCCGATTATGCGTTTTTGTTTACTACCATTTCCCTTCTAATCCAATTTGATGAACAAGTGCTTAATAATTGGATTATCAGTCTGGTTTTCCAGATTCCTTGCTACTTCTTCTTCTTTTTTCATTCCTATGTAATTCTATCAATGAACCTATGATGCTTTTACAGAGTTTTAATTCTGATTTTGTTTAGTTATTGTCCATTTGCTTATACTTTTTAAATTCACGTGTTGTTTTTCTAAAGTTAAATCGTGATTTCATACATAAATATTGTAGGATCGAATAAAAAATTATTTTATATAGATTTGACGATTGAATCGAAATATAATTTTATCAATTTAAAAATTTGATCCCAAAACTTAATAGTGATAACAGTTCGGAAATATTAGGACTATTATTGGATCACCCTGCTGACTTGCTTCAACGATTCTTAAAACAAAGGAAATCCAGCGGTTGGTCCAGCCGAAAAAGAATTATCTGACGGTCAAGTCAGCAAACGGTAAAAGGGATAATTTAATTAAAATTGGCTAAGAGAGCTCATACCTAAGTGTCTTCAGTATTTATAGGGAAAAAAACTCCCCCCTCCTTCCGAAAACTGAGTCCCAGTCCTCTTGGAATAGGAGTCCTGCCTAAGTAGGGGATTTTTCAAAATAAGGTATCCTGATTATAATTGGTATCTTAAACAAAGTGGGTCGTCTATTGGCCTTGAAGAGTTCTACCGACCTAAAGCCCAAGCAAATTCAGGACCGGACCTGGGTCCAGTCCGGCTATCATAAGTCTCCCCCGAGATCTGGAGATATTTATGTCGAGCTGATGTGATCGAGCCTGTAACGTCCCGAGTCATAAAGACCCGAATAATATGGTTGGATCGATCCGATTTTAGAAACGATCAAATAAAATAACTGGTTCAAATAATAATAATAATAATAATAAATAAAAATAAAGTAATTAATTTAATTGTTAATAATAATAGTAAGTGAGGTACAAATTCTAGGGGTCCCTAGAATTTTCGGGGAAGAGTACAAATTAAAAAAAAACAGCAGAAAAGAAAGAAAAGAACGGGAAGAAGGGAAAAAAGGAAACAGGGGAATATGGAGGAGGGAGAGCTCAGTCGCTGCTACGCTGGCAGCCCAAGCGCGCGCCACCCACCACTGCTCCATTTCTCACCGTCAGCATCTAGCTTCACGTCACTGCTTCGGGTTGGCTTGGTCCCTTTCTTCTCTCTCTTGTGACTGCAACCGCTCCTCCCGCTCCTCCTCTTTTTCGGTGAGACAAGGTGGCTATCGACGAGATGGCCAGCGCCGGCGAGTCCTTTGGGATGAGGCGCAGACTCCGGTACCCTCTGATCGTCCCCAATCGCTAGCGAGGGACAGATCGAGAAACGAAATGAACATTGGTGGTTCTTGAAGTAGATCCCAAAAATAATATAGTTAGTTTGAGTAGATTCCGATTGAACGGTGATGCTTGGAGCGCGTGACCACCTCCGTGGGTCTCCTCTCAATGCCGGCTACCTCCAGATGATTTTGGTCCCGTGCCGGTGAAACTTCGGCAAAGCTTCGACGAAACTCCGACGAGCACAGGGACCAATGGAAAGAGGTTAGAATGCAGAAAAATTGACTCCAATTGGTAAGTAATCATCAAAATTGTCCCCGTAAATTTTATTGAGTTAACCTTGAAACTTGTTAAGGATATTGTAATTCTTTGAATTAAATGTTGGTAGTAGTAAGATTCTATTAGAATTAACATAATAACTGGTGGAGTATTGCTAATTTAAGATCCAATTTTGAATTTTAATACGTGGTTAATAATTTAATTATTTTATTTATCTTATAGTATGTGATTAGAAAGTAATAATGAGGACATGAGTGTATGACAAATGAATGATTTGATTAAGAGCAAACTTGATTCTATAGGTATAACAAAAAAAAACAAATTTTAACAAATATTTAATAATATAGTTAGTTTAATTTAATTATTTGTCTCCTGAAGTAATTTTCTCATTATTATGTTAAGTATACAAGACCAAAGATTGAGCTTTATATATATATATATATGTATGTATAATAAGTAGTTGAATAATATGCATGATTCATTGGAACAAATAGAACCATGATTGTAGTGACATAAATAGTTAGATTTGTATAAGCTGTGTGTTTTAAGTTGTATAGCATATTATATTTATATATATAAATGGTGGTTGAATTACCTTGAATATTGGAATGCGACGGTTGTAATTATTGTTAATTGGTGTCTAAAGAAGCTAGTTACAGGATAATGTTAACTCTTTTTGTGTTTAGTGAATTAAAAATACATGAGATGTGAAAGGTACGGAATTGTAATTAATGAAAATGTATGAGAGGATCTTTTAATGAAATCAGCAGAATATAATTGAACTTTAAGTGTTATATTATTACAGTATGACAGGGGTGGTATATATAAATATATATATGTTAGTATATTTACTATTAAGATATATGGTTAATCATTTTGTCAAATCGTATGTATATTGTGAATATAATATGTAAATTAGAATTAACGGAAGATTATGTAGTTTAAGATATTTAATGAGATCGTTTAACAGACTTAAATTGTTTAATTTAATTAACAGAACATGTTTCTTTTTGTTTTATTATTACTTATTCCTTCATACTGTTCCTTTGAAAAGTTATGACTGTAATAAGCTAATTTATTGCTATAAAGTGTTTATGAAAACAAAACCTTAAGGGGTCGGCATGATCTCTAAAGCAGATATGTGACACCTAAAGAGGACAATATTGACTAGTACTCCGGCATGATCTCTAAAGCAGATATGTGGAGGCACTGGAAGACCTGTTTATGAAAACAAAACCTTGAGGGGTCGGCATGATCTCTAAAGCAGACATGTGACGCCCAAAGAGGACAATATTGACTAGTGCTCCGGCATGATCTCTAAACCAGACATGTAGAGGCACTGGAAGACGCATTTTAGGGGCTCCGACATGATCTCTAAAGCAGACATATGGGGTGCTTCAAAAGCAAAACCATGTGTTGTCTAGCTTCGGCACGATCTCGAAAGCAGACGTGTGGAGCGACAGGTAACACAGCGGACAATATCAGCTAGCAGCAGCGATTTGGACTGTTACAAACTATGGGCTGGATGGCTCCGAGAGCTCGGTCCATAAGTATCATGCTTTGATGTGTATTACCGGATTGAATGACTCTGAGAGCTATTCCGATAAAAGTGATTAAAATGAGTTGTGGGCTGAATGGCTCAGAGAGCTCGATCTGATGTAAGTATTTCATCAAATATTAATAAACAGTCTATAGAATTTGTATTGCGATTAATTTGAATTATGATTAATTACAACTAATGATGATTGAAATTGATTGGTATTGAATACATATATTCGTATTGTGATTAATTGTGCGTTACACAGTCTGGAGTAATATTGTGTAATTAGGAATGTGTATAATATAATTATGTATCTGTAAGTATTTGAAAAGTGGTATGTGATATGCTTGCCTAAACCATTATTTATTTAAAGTACTATAATGAGTCTCGAGATTAGAGAACTACGTGGTTCTGATTCCCTAAATGGGATACGTAGGAAGCTTGAGAATTGATATCTCAAATCCGAACCAAATTATATTCCTATGATTATGCACATTTTAATAGGTATATTGAATCTTAGTGATGCAATTCTTATTTATATAATAATGTATATAAGTAAATGTTTATAATTATGGTGAACTAAGTTTCTATGTTGAAGCCAATGATATAAATTGTGTTAATGTGACTTGTATATAAAGAAATTTTTAGTATATGTATAAACCATGTAATGAATTATAAGAATTTGTTGTAAATAGGCATGTAATTTGAATATCATATGAATTCAATGAGTTGCGTGAATGAGCTTTAAATGAACTGTGCTTGAGTGTTTGTGGTTATGTTAAGATGAAATTATAGAAGTGTGGTGTTATTGATGGAAGTTCTGGAGTTGGAGGAATGATATTGGGAGTGTAAGGTTAAGTTTTTGCAGGTTTGAGTAGCATAAATTTTAAGCTGTCATACTACCGAAATTTTATTTAAGTGCATAGTAATATTAATAGCGTGTGAAATGATAATTAATTAAGATTCTGAAAGTAGTTATATAATTTTAGAAATGTTTTATATTCTTTTCCACAGAAAGTAGCCATTAATAAAGGAAGATTCTGTCGAAATTTTGATAGAATAAATAATATGTTAAATTAATAAACTTTTTAAATGTAGTCAAACCTTAGAGTTGATCCTCACAAAGAAATCCAAATCTGTATGTGACATCTGGTATCCGAGTCTTTTAATTGGCCGGATGCAGGATATTACAGAGCCCTAGACCGAACTGGGGTAATTTGGTATAGGAAAGATGGGGTTGCTTCGTTCCCTACGTGGGCATTAATTGCAAAGAAAAGTCCCCTCGATTCATGCAATCACCATAATGTCGTCATTACTATCATCGAGTTCTGAGCGCTTGCCTGTGTTCCTAATTAATTTCACGCGCTTTGACACCATCGTGGTCGTTCCTCCAACCTTGATCCAACGGTTCGTCACCACTATAAATACCGCCTCGACTTCATCATTTCCACCTTTTCTCGTTCTTTTCCTGCGACCATCTCCTGTCTTTCTCCTTCACTCATAGTTATTAAAACAGACCGGATCGATCAATTGAATCGATTTAATTATGAACCGATTGGTCATCCGGTTGGTTCAACTATTAAAAATTGGATTGGCAAAAAATCATGTTGAATAGAAAAAAATCGATTTGAATCAGAAAACCAGAGAATCAGACAAAACCAAATTTTTTGCTAAAAAGTGTAAAAAATCATTTTTTTTTATATTTTCACCCCCCCACACACACACACATATATATATTCATTATTTATTTATTTAAAAAAATTAATATTTTAAATTTTAAGTATATCACTTAATAATTTAATATACTTATTATATTTTTGATTCATTGTAATCAAAATATATATATATATATTAAATTTTTATTATTTATTTATTTAAAAAAATAGTATTTTAAATTCTAAATATGTCACTTAATAATTAAATATACTTATTATATATTTGGATCATTGTAATAGTATATTAAATTATTAAGTAATATCTATAGAATTTTAAATACTATTTTTTCCAAAAAAATTAATAATTGAAATTTAAAATATACATATATATATTAAATTTTATTATTTATTTATTTGAAAAATTAAAATTTTAAATTCTAAAAATATCATTTAATAATTTAATATACTTATTATCTATTTAAATTTATTATAATTAAATATAATTATACACATATATGCAAGGTTAATATTTTTTGTATTTACTTCATTAGTATTCCATCTAAACATGAAAATATTTTCATGATATGATTGTATTTTTATGTTTCTAACATATGATATTCAAAAATTCATAATTAATCACTTGTAATAATAAAATTAAAATTATATTTTGTAACTTATTATTAGAATATTTGTGATATATATTTAATGTTTGATGAATATTTTTTTAATTTTTATACAATAATATTTAAAAAATTGTAATAATTATAATATTTTAAAAATAGAAAAAAATTCGATTGAACCCGGTTGAACCGATCGAATCACAAACCCCTAGCCTTGTCGGTTCTTTATCCTGTCCGATTTTAATAACATTGCCTTCACTCCCTCAGCTTTCCTTCTCTGCTTAGTTTCACCACTATAAATACGCACAATAACCAATGGGATGGAATTATCCGATCGAAAAGACAGACGATGCCCTGTAAAAGTCCACTCACACACATCCATTTTATCTGCAGCTTGCTTCGCATCACATCACCATAGATCTATCCTAACACTTAGATAGATCACTCAAGTGACTACCATTGTCACCTATAAATATCATATTCTTTTGCATTTCAAACACAAGCACTCTAAGGTCTCTCTCTAAAGTATATAATTGATTTAAATATCAGAGTTTTAACATTTGGTTTGAGACAATCCTTTCTTGCAGGTTTTTATACACTGTCAATCCCGTTAGGATCTAACCACCTTACATCAGTGTTATTAAAATCGAATTGGACAGTCAAACCGATTTAACCGCGAACTGTCGATTGGTCCGGTTGGTTCGATGGGTGAAAATCGGAAGAATTTGTTTCAAATCGCCAGAAAACTGGTTAAACTAGGATAAAATTGAAAAAAATCGAGTTAAATGATAATAAACCAGTTTGATTTTAGAAAAATCAATTTTTTTATCCAAAATATTCCTATAATATTATTTTTTGCTGAAAAAATAAAATTATAAATACAAAATAATTAAAATTTAAACAATTTAATGAATTTTTTATGAATAAAATAAAATTTTATAATTTATATTTGAAAATTTTCTTTAAAAATTTACAATTTTTTACTATATGTATTTTAAATTTTTGTTATAAATGTTGAATGAATTAAAAATATAATCTTATTATTAATATTTGATGATAAATATATTTTTTAAATTATTTTTAATTTTTTATATAGTGATATTTTCATAATATTTATATGAAACTTAAAAAATAATATATTTAAAAAAAAAGGAAAAATCTAATTGAACTTCAACGAATTGATCGAACTACAAAACCTTAAAATTTTTGATTTTTTTATTTGGTTTGATTTTAATAACATTGCCCTTACATCTTTCTTGTTCGGATGCGACTTCGTTTCATCCACCATAAATGCCTCTCCCATTATAAAATCTCTGGATTTACCAAAGAGCAATTCCTATCCCTTATTCCTTTTTTATAACCAGATTGAGCCATCTTTTTACAGTTCGATATTTTTCTTTTCTATTTTTTTGCGTTCTTAGATTGAGTGTCATGGGTTAATAAATAACATTAATATATAAGAAGTTAACAACTCTTGTTTTATTTTGGTTTTTTTTAATCACCTAATTAAACTACACAGGGTGATACAAAGTTCGATATTACTATTATCATCATCATCATCATCCTTATAGTGTATATATATAAAAAAAATAATTATTTTATCACAAGTAATTTGGGCCAAAATTTAAAAAAAATCTAAAAATTGTCAATTGTTTATGGAATGAAAAGGATAATGTAAATTCAAACGTAAGATATAGCAATATATTGAAATACATTTTATCGATAAAAAAATGTAAATATTTAAAAATTATTACTATTCCTTTAATTCTGGTGTTAACGATAAAATATTGCTAGCTAAAAAAGTATATATCCGGTACCAAATTTAATTTGGATTCAGTTTATAACAAATAATTAGAGTCAAAGAAAATAATATGTTTTATTGAATTTAGCTTGCAAGGGATTCATGCATTAAAATTCTTATTCAAATATAGAAAAAATATCCTTGAATATCAAGTTATGCACGTAATTTTTTTAAATAGAGAGAAAAAAGGGTGAAAATTTGAAATTGAGACTTTAAAATATATTGGGAGTAAATAAAAGTAATTTGACTCAATTCATAAGATGAGATTATTTTCAAAGCTAAAATAAATTTATACAAAAGATTTTTTTTGATAAACAAACAAAATAATTTTTTTGTCAAACAAAATAAATTTACATGGTATAAAATTGAATAATTCATGAATTAAAATTTCGCCATGCCTATAAGGCTAGTTATCTTAAATTTCCTAGGGACTTTTTTAAAAATATTGTTTGTTACAAACTTATTTTGAGAAATGATGTGTTTGTAAAAGTATTTGGAAAAATGGAGTGAGGGTACTTAATCCCGCAACAGGACGTTGCGAGAATAGGAGTGGGTCCCGATCAATTGCGGTGAACGAGAAGGATAAAAAATATGAAATAAATAGTGGAGCCCACAGTCTAATCCCGCAATCAGTAGTTGAAAAAATAGGAAAATTTTTAACTGTCTTTTTTTTGTACAAATTTAGTTGACTTGGCTCCATCAATATTACCGGTTTAAAATTATTTAAACCCGAATTATGACACACACAGCATAACTATACAGAACAAAGTTCAAAATTTTAATATGAAAAATTGTAAAAATTTAAAATCAATAGTGAATATATTTTATTCGTATAACGTGTTATAACAATTCAAATATACATATTAACATTTTTTTTGAAAAATTCGGTATTATTTTATATTAAAATATAAAAAAAATTTAATAAAAACATTTAAATAATAAATTCTTATCAATTGCCTGTAATAAGACTGTATAACGCGTCATTCAAACTTTTTTGATCCATAAATACACAGTAAATACTTACCATAAATACACAATAAATGCTTACCATTTTCAATAACTTAATAATAAATTTATCAAAAATATATTTAAGGGACAAATACTGCATCATTTTTAAATAAAAACGTATTAAATAAGTAACACATAACTACGCTATAAATAAAAAAATGGCTCATATTTTAGAACACACGAGGCAAGTGTTATTTTTAAGTAATATATTCTATTTATTATGATAAATATTTCGTAGGTGGATATTGACTTTTTATGTAAGATAAGAAAATTTAGATTAAAAAAAGGGTATAAGATAGGAAAGTGGTAGAGAATGGAAACTACTGCATGCGACAATTTCTCATTTTCATTATCATATCGGTATTTTAATTTATGGTTTCAAGGTGTTACTTTTAATTTTAATTTTCATATGTAATATGTTTGTTTTAAGAATAAATTCATAAATAGAAAATATTTATCATAATAAGTTAAACTTACGGGATACTATATATATCTATTTTATATAGAATTCCTACTACGTACAATTTTAAATTTATATTTCTAACAAATAAAATATAAATTTAAGTACATAAAATTTTAAAATTAACAATTATAATTTTATTATTATTTTAGTTTTTACTAATTTTAATAATTTTTTTCTAATTTCACAAGTAATTGTTGCGGGATTAGAGTAGTGGCCCCCACAAAAACCGAAATTTTATGTCAGTTCTCGTTCACACAATTTCTGTGAATTCCTCTTCTATTTCTATAGTACTTTGTTACGAGATTAAACTGTCCCACGCTATTTTTTAAACACACAATTTTCCTAAACAAAATTTTCAAACACACCAATTTCAAAAAAGTCCCAATTTCCTAGACCTCTTTCGCACGCAGCTTTTAAAGAAGCCAAACAAAAAGGGAAAAAGCGGGAGATATGGAGCAGCACTGACCGGAAGAGACTTCCTTCTCTCTGCATTTCTCGCTCCTTTTTCACAACTTCTTTTGTAAGCAGACCAACAGCAACTTCTCTTGTAAGCAGACCAACAACTTCTCTTTTAAGTAGACCAAGAAAAACTGACAATATAAAGCAAATACCCCTTTAATTTTTTGCTTCACTCTCTCAATCAAGTTCACTCATTCGACATTTCTCCTCTATTTTGTTTTTCCTTTAGAGAACCCATTAAGCTCCATTTCTTTCTTTCGCGATCTACAATTCAAAGGAGTTGTAAAGGTTAGTAATTTATTTCGTTTTTCTTACGTTGACGAGTTTATACATTCTTTGGTAGCATTTATTGGGTCTTAATGAATTGAGTTATTGTTATTGAAATTGGTTCGTGCGGCTTGTTCGAGACTGTTTGATGATTGTGGATGTGCAATATTTTTTTTTTTAAATATCTGTTTGAGAACCCATTAACGCCATTTTTTTGAATATCTGTTTGAGAACCCATTAACCCATCAAGCCCTTTTTGCTTTCGCATTCTTAAACACTATTTCACTAAATATCCTTTGTAAAGTTTAGTGTTTGACTTATACTAGCTCAGTAGTCTACAATCAATTAATCCGGGCAAGCGATATTTTGTGTTGGTAAATGGAACTTAAACTCAAAGATCTCAATTGACTGGTTAATTTCAGGTATTCATTCAATGTTCAGGAAATTTCACATTCAGATCAATTGTGCTATCTGTTATGACAAAAATAGTTTAATTGCTGCCTTTGTGTGGTGTTGTGGTGCTTAGCAATAATTAAATGGCTACAAGATTTTGTTATCTTTTGTTGTTTTTGGGAATGTTTATTAGCTAATCCGTTCGAGTGGATTAAAGGTAGATGCAGATGAGCAGATGAATTGAAACACCCGTCGGTATTGTTCTAATCTTCAGCATGTTTATAACATTGGGATGAGTGATGTTGAACAAGATGGGAGAGCTATAATACATTTTCTTTTTTTTTTTTCGTTTCTTTATTCAAAGTTTCATGTTTACTTAGGAATTAATTCTTTCTGTACTTGTTCTCTTATATAATACCTTTCCTGATCATTTCCCCAAACCCCCAAATCCTGGAAAAAGCTCAATTTCTTTCTTAATGGGATTATTTATTATCCTCTTCTTCTTCTTCTTCTTCTTCTTCTTCTTCTTCTTCATCATCATCTTTTGTCAGGTTTCCATCAGAAGATTGTTTCTGGGGCAAAAGATACTAGAAAGCAAATCTTTAACAACAGGATGGAGATGGAAAAAAGTGAGAAAGACACGGTAGTAACACAAGTTAGTCTCGGAGGCTTCGACAAGAACATCAATGCAGAAGAGCTGGTTATTTATTTGGAAAATGAGATAGGACTTGTTTGGCGGTGCTGGCTGAAGAGATCTTGGACCCCTCCGGAGTCCTATCCAGATTTTGAGATCACTAATCCAAACGACCTCCAATACTCCAATGAATATAGGATGATAGAGCCCCATGCATTCGTGCATTTTGCTTCACCTGATTCAGCTTCTTCTGCTAAGAATGCTGCAGGGCGCTGTTAGCTTTTCTTGAATGATAGGCCATTGAAGGTCAGTTTGGGGCCTGAAAACCCATTTCACTTGAACCAAAGAAGGCGTACAACAATGCCATTCCTATTATCTGGTGTCTCTTTCGAGATTGGAACCTTGGTTAGCCGTAATGAATTCATGGTCGGTTGGAGAGGACCTCCTTCCAAGGTTGATTTTCTTGTGGATCCTTTTGATGGGACATGCAAGTTTTGTTTCACAGGGGAGACTGCCTTCTCGTTTAAAGGAACAAATGAGCATGCTGTTATTAGATGTGATTTTAAATTGGAATTCCTGGTTAGAGATATCAATGAGGTAAAACAGTACACTGACACTTCATGTCTAGTTCTCTTGTTGCAGCTGGCTTCAGCGCCCTTGGTGTGGTATCGAACTGCGGATGATGAAATAGAAGTGTCAGTTCCCTTTGACTTGCTGGATGATGACGACCCTTGGATCCGGACAATCGATTTTACACGCAGTGGGGCCATTGGTCGTTGTAACTCTTATCGTGTTTCCGTTCCCCCTCGTCATGGTGGGAAGTTGAGGAATGCCTTAAGATATCTAAGAGAACGGAGGGTGCAGGAGGAATCCCTTAGACGGCCTCCCAGGATCTTGGATGAACCAGATTATGGGGTGCCTCTGTCAGATCTTTTTTTTTTGCATTCATCGCAAGGAGGGGATAGCTTTCGAGGTAATTTTCTTGGTTAATGCTGTCATGCATAAAGGAATCTTCAATCAACACCAACTATCTGACAGTTTCTTTGATTTACTGAGAGACCAACCTCTGGAGGTTAACGTTGCTGCACTGAAGCACATCTGTTCTTATAAGCGGCCCGTGTTTGATGCGCATAGAAGGCTTAAAGCTGTCCAGGAATGGTTGCTGAACAACCCCAAACTCTTTAAGAGCCCTAAACAGCTCGATGATATTGCAGAAATCAGGCGTTTGGTTATTACTCCTACTAGAGCCTATTGCCTCCCACCTGAAGTAGAACTCTCCAATAGGGTTCTCAGAAAGTATAAGAATAGTGCTGATAGGTTTCTAAGAGTCACCTTCATGGATGAAGGCTTGCAAAGAATAAATGCAATCACTCAGTTATTATGCCGCACCTATTGTAAAAGAGATCACTTCTTGCTCTTTCTCTCAGAAGACTAGTATCTTCAAAAGGGTGAGGAGCATTCTGACTGATGGGTTTTACCTTTGTGGTCGTAAATACTCTTTTTTGGCCTTCTCATCCAATCAATCGAGGGATCGCTCTGCATGGTTTTTTCCTGAAGATGGGCAAACTAGTGTTCACGACATTAGGAGTTGGATGGGGAAGTTCACCAACAGGAACGTTGCAAAATGTGCTGCCAGGATGGGACAGTGTTTCTCTTCTACATATGCAACTGTTGAAGTGCCATTAAAACAGGTTAATACTAAGCTTCCAGATATCAAGAGAAACAATTATACTTTCTCTGATGGAATTGGAATTATAACATCAGATAGTTGGATGGGGAAGTTCACCAACAGGAACGTTGCAAAATGTGCTGCCAGGATGGGACAGTGTCTCTTCTACATATGCAACTGTTGAAGTGCCATTAAAACAGGTTAATACTAAGCTTCCAGATATCAAGAGAAACAATTATACTTTCTGTTGCAAGTTTCACAATTAGCTGCATGATTTACGGAGTAATTTAAGGGACAAAATGATTACCTCTTTTTTTTGACTGTAATTACTGTAATTATTATTCTTGACTGTAATTATTCTCTTTGTTTCCTTCTTTCTGTTTTTCTTCCGTGTACATATGTTAGAGTGTAATTCATTAGAAAAAATAATTCAATTCTATCATTGAATTTCACATGGTATCAGAGCTGGAACTTATTTCCTGAGTCTTTAGCCTTCATCTCCACCTACACAGCATATTTTGTTTCAATCCTTACACACGCTCAAGTCTGCCTGCGTTTTGCTTATTGCGTGACCACGTGTGTTTGCTTTCAATTCTTGCACACGCCCACGTCTGGTTCTTCTTTATTTCTTGCGTGCCCACATCTGGCTGTTCTTTACTCCTTGCTTGTCCGTTTGTTCTACACATTACTGTCAGCACGGTCACTTGTTCTTTGATAGAATCTGTTTATTCTTCTTTCATTTCACTACCACCATGTCTGAAGAAATAGAAAATACCAAAACTGCACTTTCTCAGTTCTCCTCAGACTCTCACTCCATTCAGATTACCACTATTAAACTGAACGGAGAAAATTTCCTGCGTTGGTCTCAATCTGTGTGCATGTATATTCGCGGTAGAGGCAAGATGGGATATCTGACTGGAGAAAAGGAGGAGCCAAACATTGATGATGCCAGCTATGCTAAATGGGATGCTGAGAATTCAATGGTAATGACATGGTTGGTCAATTCCATGGAGGAAGATATAAGCTCCAACTACATGTGCTACCATACAGCCAAGGAGCTTTGGGATAATGTCAATCAAATGTACTCAGACTTGGGAAATCAATCTCAAGTATACGAATTGACTCTGAAACTGGATGGAATTCGTCAAGTTAGAGGCAGGATCATTGGTAGACAAAAACTCCCACCTATTGGAGAAGTATTTTCTGAAGTTCGTCGTGAGGAAAGTCGCCGTCTTGTTATGCTCGGAAAAAAAGGCTCTAGCAGTCTTGTTGAAAACTCTGCTCTTGTGGCTGGAATGAGTTATAATAGAAACACTGGCAAAAAATCCCAGGAGAAACCACGTGTTTGGTGTGACCATTGTGACAAACCACGGCATACCCGTGAGACCTGTTGGAAGCTTCATGGAAAGCCAGCTAATTGGAAAGGCTCTCATGAAGGAAAGTTTCACAAGACTCCTGTTGCAAAGTTGCAGATACTCCAATCGATGCTAATTTGAGACTTAATCCAGCAAAGGATGAAGATGTGGTTGATAAAGACAGATTCCAAAGGCTTGTAGGGAAGTTAATCTATTTATCCCACACCCGACCAGATATATCTTTTGCTGTGAGCATGGTAAGCCAATTTATGCACTCACCTGGACGTGAACATTTCGATGCAGCATATAGAATTCTAAGATATCTTAAAGGAACTCCTGGAAGGGGTCTTATGTTTCGAAAGAATCATAATCTACAGATAGAAGTCTATACTGATGCTGATTGGGCCGGTTGTATTACTGATAGACGTTCAACCTCAGGTTATTGCACCTTTGTTGGTGGGAATCTTGTTACATGGAGAAGTAAAAAACAGAACGTAGTGGCTAGAAGTAGTGCTGAGGCGGAGTTTAGATCTCTAGCTCATGGAATTAGTGAGGCAATTTGGTTGAAAAGATTGTTTGAAGACTTGAAGATCTCAACTTCTCTTCCTATAAAGGTGTATTGTGACAACAAGTCTGCCATTTCCATTGCTCACAATCCTGTACTACACGATAGAACCAAACATATCGAAATTGACAAACATTTCATCAAAGAGAAGATCGAAGGTGGGATGATTTGTCTTTCCTATATACCAACTACAGATCAGACGGCAGATATACTCACTAAAGGACTTCATAAGGGACAGTTTGAACATCTAGTTAGCAAGCTAGCTATGGAAGATATCTTCAAGCCAGCTTGAGGGGGAGTGTTGCAAGTTTCACAATTAGCTGCATGATTTACGGAGTAATTTAAGGGACAAAATGATTACCTCTTTTTTTTGACTGTAATTACTGTAATTATTATTCTTGACTGTAATTATTCTCTTTGTTTCCTTCTTTCTGTTTTTCTTCCGTGTACATATGTTAGAGTGTAATTCATTAGAAAAAATAATTCAATTCTATCATTGAATTTCACACTTTCTCTGATGGAATTGGAATTATAACATCAGATCTTGCAAACGAAGTTGCAGAGAAATTGAAATTGGACAATGGCCCACCCTGCGCTTACCAGATCAGATATGCTGGTTGTAAAGGAGTTGTGGCCTGCTGGCCAGCACTAGGAGATGGCTTTCGCCTGTCTTTGAGGCCCAGTACGAACAAGTTCAACTCACACCATACAACCTTGGAGATTTGTTCCTGGACTCGGTTTCAGCCTGGTTTCTTAAACAGGCAGATAATCACACTACTCTCGACACTAAATGTTCCTGATGAAATATTCTGGAACATGCTGCTAGGTATGAAATTGAGACTAGACGAGATGCTCACGGATGCCAACGTAGCATTTGATGTTATTACTGCATCTTGTGCTGATCAAGGCAACACTGCTGCATTAATGTTGAGTGCAGGCTTTCAGCCTAGAAACGAACCTCATTTACGAGGCATGCTAACTTGCATAAGAGCAGCACAGCTTTGGGACCTTAGGGAAAAGGCTAGAATATTTGTTCCCTCAGGAAGATGGTTGATGGGCTGCTTGGACGAGTTAGGGCTGATCGAACAAGGCCAGTGCTTTATTCAAGTATCCAATCCCTCTTTGGAGAGCTGTTTCTCAAAGCATGGTTCAAGTTTCAGGGAGACCAAGAAGAACCTAGAAGTGATCAAAGGGACTGTGGTGATAGCTAAGAATCCTTGTCTCCATCCAGGAGATATACGGATCCTGGAAGCAGTTGATGCTCCTGAACTGCACCATTTACACGATTGCCTCATCTTTCCACAAAAGGGTGAGCGGCCCCACACAAATGAAGCTTCTGGAAGTGACCTTGATGGGGATCTCTACTTTGTTACATGGGATGAAAACCTTATTCCACCAAGTAAGAAGAGCTGGCCACCAATGCAATATGATGCAGCAGAAGCAAAAAACCTTAATCGTCCTGTCAATCATCAGGTAGTTCTTTTCTCTGTTTTGATGTTTATCTTCAAAGTTTAACGGACAATTTTGTTCTCGTGAAACATGATTTTACTCTTCCACAGAAACAAATTAAGTGAACCTATGCCAAACTCAAATAATCTTCTTGACCAGATTAATATATTCAGGATACTATCATGGTTCTTTGGTGTAACATTACATGATCTGAGAATTCTACTTAGTTTGCACTTCATTTTCAATTTATTAATTTATTATTTGCCATTTTATGAGCCAATACTTATGCATTAGTTACTGGGATAATACTAGCTTGATCTCTGTGTTGTTTAAGTGGGATATTTAGATATGACAAATCAAGTGGAATGGATTTTTGTTGGTCCATTATATATATAAAGCTCTAGCATACAAAGTTTCTTGACACTTGGCATATTTATTGTCCTTTCTTCTCAGGTTTTGTCATGTCACGTGTGAGAAGCAATTCTTTTTCCTTTTTTGTCAATTTCACAGCCTCCTTTCTTCCTCTTTTTCGAGTCATCCCTGCACACAATACTCTGTTCTTATAAAAACATTGCAAAATGGTCAAGAATTTTTTTTATCATCTATATAAATAAATGTGTGTCTAAAGGTTTGTTAAGACATGTTAGTTTGTTTCCAAAACTAAAATGTTTGTCAGAAGATTGTGGTTATATTACATAGAAGTTCAACAATTTCTATATTTTGCAAGTTCTCTCTATTCTACAATTTTGTTTCACTTTATTCTGAATATTAGTACAAATATAAATGTAAAAATAGAACTAGAAGTCAATTATACTTGCATGAATTGTGAGTGCTCTACTAGTTATATATATGTATTTTATCATTGTAGACAAATACTGCAATTAGAATTTTAAATTTACCACTGAAAAAAATCTAACTGCTATTGTGTTCTGTGCAGGATATGATAGAATTTTTTGCAAAGAACACGGTAAATGAAAATTTGGGACCTATCTGCAATGCACATGTTGTTCACGCGGACTTGAGTGAATATGGAGCTTTGGATGAAAAGTGCATCCGATTAGCAGAGTTAGCAGCCACTGCTGTCGACTTCCCTAAGACTGGAAAGCTTGTGACTATGCCATTCGATCTGAAACCGAAAATGTATCCGGATTTCATGGAAAAGGTGGAATATCTGACTTACAAGTCAACCCAAAATTTTGGGAAGAATCTTTCGTTATGTTAGAGATGCTTATGATGATGAGGATGAGGCTGCATCTTCTGAGCTTAATTTTGTCCCTGGTGATATCACTTATGACGAGGGTCTGGAGATAACTGGTTCTGCTAATTACATTGAGGACGCCTGGGATCAAAAGTGCTCTTACGATGGACAGCTGAAGGGTCTTCTTGGGCAGTACAGAGTCAAGGGAGAAGAGGAGATCGTAACAGGTCATGTATGGTCAATGCCAAAATGCCGGAGGCAAGGGGACCTGAAAGAGAGGCTGAAGCAATCTTACAGTGCCCTGAAGAAGGAGTTCAGGGAAGTTTTCGAGAAAATAGATTTGGAGACAGGTTTTGAGAAACTCACTGATGAGGAGAAGAACTTGCGGTATGAGCAGAAGGCATCGGCATGTTACCAGGTTGCATACCATCCAAAATGGATAAAGAAGTCGGTGGAGTTGCAGGAGCCGGATGCTGCTGGTGGCAGTATAGCAATGTTAAGCTTTGCTTGGATTGCTGCTGATTATCTTGCCAGGATCAAGATTAAGTGCAGAAGAATGGAAGATGTTGACACTGGTAAGCCTGTTAACTCACTGGTGAAGTTCCTTGCTGATCGGATCTGAACTGTGAAGATTGTGTTATTCTGGCTTTCTTATGCTTGGCCTGCAAGGCCACTCTGCCATTTCTAGGAGTATGTTATTTGTCATGTATTAGCTGCAACTTCTTCATGTTTGTATAAAAAGTTTATGAAATTTCGTGGTATCTTTGGGACTGTAGCATCAGCTGCAACTTCTTAGTGTGCATAACCATATATATACTGAAAGTTTATGCAATTTGAGGCTTTCTTTCTTATTTAGTCTATTCTATAAATAATCTTCTATTCTTGTCCATAATGCCAAAATTAAGTCGCTCAATTTTGATTTTGGCTGAATTGAATCATTCAAATTTGATTTTGTTGCAGTTGAAAAAATAAATAAATTACAATTCGAGGTTAAAATATGCATTTCTTTTCTCATTTACCAAATTCTATTAAGATGTTTGGTTGATAAAGTGGACTAAATTTAATTACTGCAAATACAATGTTTCTGAAATCAGTACTCTCTCCAATTCATGGTAAGACTCAGTTTTGATCTTTACATAAATATTAAAATAATTATTGAATTGTCTTAATTTTATAAAAATTTATTTTTAATGAATTAGAAAACACTTTCATAAGAAGAAAGTCTAATAATGATTTTAACTAATATAACAATGATAATAATGTTAACAGTAATGTGGAAAATAAATAATTAATTTTATAAAATTACACTTCATGTAGAATATATATATATATATATATATATATATATATATATATTTCTTAAAGATAACTGGTTCCCAAGGATGGAATGTACTAGCAATTCTAATAAATACTATTGTTACGTAGTCATAGTTAATATATGGGACCAAAAATAATTTTATGTCCAAACTTTGTTTGAAAAATAATTGAAAGAGGACATACCAATACTATCATTCATTACTGCTCAACTTCAATTCGTAATCGCATTTAAATTAATTTTTTAAAAAATATAACATCGAATGACGACAATATAAATTTATTAATGACTATTAAGTCAGTATTAATTCGACAACCATTAACGCCAGAAATTTTTTAGAGAAAAATTTTATTTAAATTATTATTTATATTATTTAAATCAACTAAAATTATTTAAATGTTAATTATCTCCGTTTACAAAATTACATAAACACATTGACCAACATTAGGGTAAAAAAGATTACCCTAATAGAAAATGGAAAAGAACAAAAAAAAATTGATTATTGGCAATTGAGCAACCAATCCCATTGAAAAACTTGCAAACGTGTCCTTTGTTATTGATGGCACAGCAACATATTTGTCCTACTTCGATTGTGATGTATGAAGTCTTTCATTTATGTCTCGCAACTACTTGTAACCTTTGCTTTTTTCCTTGTCAATGTCTTTTTTTTTTTTTGATTTGTCTGGATTTTTGGGAAATCTTTCCTATTCTCTGGGATTTTCTCTTTTTCTTTTTTTCCTTTTTGAATATTGGATTCATGTATAATTTAGGTTCTAAATTTGGTTTTTTAATATAAAAAAAATAAAACATCAATTCAATAATTAATTTCTCTACCAATAATCTTGATTTCATTTACACCAGTTGAACCTACCCATTTTATGGATTGTTTTCTTTATTTTCTTGAAAATAATTTTACAAAGGTCATCTATGCTATAATAAATGTCAACTTCTTTTGGAATCCATGGGCTTTGAATTTTGATGTAAGAGAACTTTAGTCTTCATTTTTTTTTGATAGGTTATTTTTATTTTTTTAATTCAGTTTAACAATATTAATCTAATCTTATTTAAAGGATACAATTAAGACTGTACTGATTTTTTATAATTTTAAAATTGATGGGTTAAATTCCTTAATTTCAAAGTTTTTTGTTATAAATAATATATTACATAGAAAGGCAAAGATGGACTAATCACCATACCATTACCACAAAATTAAAACCTATTAATATATATCTTTAGGTTCTTTCAAGTTTAGTCAGATGTCATTATCCTCCTAATCTTAATCAAATTCATCATTCCGTACCAAAATTAGATATATGATATAGATGCTCAAAACATAATTATATCCATATTTGAATACAATAGTGTATATATATATATGATGTGGAAATATCTGCATTATAATTGGATATATGTTTCAAATAGTGAATTTAATTAATTACATGTTCTATCTCTTTCTACATATTAATATATGTTGATCAAGTTAATTATTAGTATATATTTTTATAATAAATTATTACATACCTTTAGCTGGAATTCAGGTTTGGATTTAATTATGGCAGATACCTAAAGGACTACATTATTGTATCTAATTAGTGTAGTCTTATTCACAAACATTAGAATTACTATTTTCTTTTTAAACTCGTAATAATTATATAATTCAAGAAACAGTTCATTTGTTTTTTTAATTTATATTTTTTATAGTATATAATTTAACTATAATTAATGTCAGAAAAAAATATTGAAATTAAGATATTATGCGTTTTTAATTGAATGTTGGTTCTTATTGCACTATACGTACTCATAACTGAAATGTTAATCACTCCCTCCGTTTTTTTTATCTGTCACTTTTTAGTAAAATCTAAATTCTATTTATCTGTCATTTTTAGACTTTCATTGTAATTTAATTTATTTTTTTAATTTATTTTTCTTTTTCAATAAAGTCAGAACCAATCATATTTGATAATTTAGTTTTAATCACGCAATTTAATACTAAATTTAAGTCTATTTATTATTTTTTAATCCTAGTAAAAATAATAAAAGTGACTGATAAAAAAAAACGAATGGAGTATATAATTAGTTTGTTAAATATACTGAATATTAATTATAAATTTTGACTTAATATTTTTATGAAATATTTTTGGAGACAGCAAAAGATGGAATTCGAATTCTAATTAAACGAGAAAATAGAAAGAATTTCAACCATTGATTCCCAATTTTGACTTAATTATACTCGAACCATTAATTATCATAATTATGAAATTGTTAATCAACCCTTTAGACGCCATGGAATTGTTAGATCAACCAATCAAGTCAAATTATGAAAAAAACCTACTTCTCTCCTATTGATTTGATAAAGAAATTAACCATCACTGTCATCCATGAATTAGAAACCAAGTCTTCACAAAGCATATTCTCCAATACGACAACCGATTCCGCTGCCTAAAATTGATTATTTATTTTTTAAGAAACAATTTCATCTAAACTCATTTCGTATTTTCATTCATATATAATCCAAGCTAAAAACTTGTTATCAAGGCAATAAATTAATTTTTGTAATAGTTTTAAAGTGTGTCTATATATGTATGCATTTCAATCAGAATTTTCGAACTTATATATCTTTTTTTATGGATCATTAGAGGTGGTAAAATTGATCCAAATCAATGAACTAATTCAAATTCGTAAAAAAAAAAGACCTAAACCCAATGTAATCTAAATAAATATCTACTGGATCAATTTAAAATTGATCCATTTTATTTTTTAATTTAATTAAATTCAATACTTATTTGATCAATTTAAAATTAATCGATTTTATTTTTAATTAATTGAGTCTATATCCAATGAGTTTTTTAAAAAAATTTCGTTAGTCAAAATATTCAATAGAATTCATTCATTTTTTTTTTTTCGTGTCACTCTTTTTACTGCTCAAATCGCCGTTGCCGTCAAACTTTGAACTTGATGGATCTCGGTTATACATTAATTGCAATAATTAACGAGTGCTTTTTTGTTATTTACTTGTGGGAAAGGTTCTAATTTTTATAGGTTGATTTTGTGCTTGTAAAGCCAAAAAAAAAAAAAAAAAAGAAACAACCTCAAATCAGTTGCTACCGCGGCTTAGAAAAAAAAAGGTAAAAGTGCAGCCAAAATCAGCACAGCACTCTCTTTCTTTTCTGTTAAACATTATTCTTCTTCTTTTTTCTTTTTTCTTTTTTTGTTCTTTGATTAAAATCAAATTAAAAAGGTACAAAATGAGAATGTACAAACCCAATCATCAAACACCTCCATACCCAATCAAATTAACAAATATCAAATTAAATAAAAGAATGTATAAATGTACTAATTTTTATTATTTGTAGATTTAATATTTGTATAAATTTCTATTTTTAGAGTAAAATTAGATTATTAATGAAATTTTTATTTTTCTTTATATATCAACTTATTATTTATATTATGTTTTCAATTGAATATTATTATTATCAGATTAATTAATTAATTAATTAAAAATTTTATAATAATATGTATTAAATCCATTGGTCGATTTAAATCCACTCAATTCATTTAGATATTAACCCATTTATGATTCATATTTTTCGATCTATTTATAATTCAATCCATTAATGACCTGCTCATTAATGACCCAATCCAAGCCCACCCAATCCGTCCATTTGCCACTTCTATGGATTATCAAACTATTATTTCATTGCATTAGATTTACAAATTTTTATTTTAATACGTATTAGGTCCAATTTAAAATTTAATAAAATAAAAAATATAACAGAACGGAATGTATACTAAAATTTAATGTATAATGAAATAAACTTTAAAAACCCAACACAACATAATAAAAAATAAAAGACTCAATAACAAAAAAACGAAAACTCGAAAATGTTTTTTGCCTCTACAATATTGTAAATTACTAAATTAATTCTAAAGCTTACAATTTTCAGTGACCATCACGTGGATTAAGTTCCCGAATTAATGTGAAAGATAGTATATAAGAAGACACATGCTTACATAAAATTCATAAATAAATTTATGAAGTAATCACATGATAATAATCACATTATTATTATTATTATTATTATTATTATTATTATTATTATTATTATTATTATTATTATTATTATTATTATTTTACATATAGGATAATTTATCTTTGTATCATAAATTTATTTATGATACCTGTTCAGATAATAACTATTCGATTATATATATATATATATATATATATATATATATGGATGACAAGCTATTTTTTGTAGTATATAGTTTGTCATATTCATATCTAAACCCCACGATATGACGGGAAGTTGAGAGGTACGTAAGAAGTCAATTCCAATTAAGAAGCTCTTCTATCATTTGCAAAGCAATGCTATCTTCTTCACTGTTACTATTTCTTGATTCAATCACGGCTTTTGGTGATGCAAATTCTGATAACGAAATTGACGGTCTATCTTCTTCAATCACTTCACTTTTTTTCTTCCCAAGCTCGACTCTCATCACCCAATTTGACCTCGATCCCGACCCGCTGCCTCCTCCTCCTTTTTGCCATACTCCAATGTGAGAATTGTCATTGTCTAGCCTCAAACAGGTCAATGAAGCTGGACTCTTGTCCTTGCAGCTCCTTCGGAGCTTCGAGTTTAGAAGGTCCGAAAGAGTCTTCGATGGCATCGATGCAGGCGAAGTAGATTCTGAATCATTTCGTTTAGGGAAATTTGTTTTTGCATTTTGTCCGTTCATTAATATTGCCGCTTCATCATATGCTCTTGCTGCTGCTTCCGCCGTCTCGAACGTCCCTAACCATATCCTCCTTTTCCTGCAAGCATAAAACCAGATTTAAAGAAAATAAATCTAGAAAAAATGATATAAAATTCTCCTCTTCCCATCAATCATAAGAAAGAAAAATGTGATGTGCCCAGAAACCCTAATTGTCTAAACTATCCCTCGTGATGCAAGAAATGGAAAACTGAAGATTATATATGATAAAAATGAGCACGGAAATGGATATTTCTGAAGTTATTTAAGAAGATAGGTGAGTGGGTAAGCTTACAGTAAAGGGTGGCGAATTTCAGAGACCCAAGAGCCCCACTGGCGTTGCCTAACTCCTCTGAACTTCTTTGATTGTACCATAATTTTGTAGAGAGAGAGAGAGTCAGAAAATTGCAGAGATGACTATGATATAACGTGGATAATAAGTGCAGAGTGATGACGATGATGAGAAGGTTTAAGAAGGAAATGAAGAGATTGGAAAGCGTACTAAATATGTAAGTGTGAGAGGGAGAGAGTATGCGACCTTTTGTCGGTGAAATGGTTAGAAAGAAAAGTCTAAAGTTGCAATTAAGATTTCACCTACACACAAACTTTCTTCCGCAGCAACTATAATAAATCACAACCTATGTCTCTTCTCTCTACAAATATTTCTAATTTTTAAAATTTTTGCTCTTTAATTATTTGAATTTGAGGAGTTTCCCTTTTTACTTTTTAAAAAATATATTTTTTTTTCTCCGGAACTTATATATTTTAAACATAAAGTGAATTATATGTTTCATTATGTATTGATTGCTCCGGAACTTATGGAAATGAATATATTTTGAGCATAAAATAAATTATATGTTTCATTATGTGATTATTGCAGCATGAGATAAAAATAAAATTATCTTATTTTAAAGAAAAAATATGCAGAAACAAAAATCAAAATAAATTTACTCCTAAAATGAATAACATATGATATTAAGCATAAAATACGTACAAAATTACATTATTTTGAATAGTTTAGCTGCAAAAACCGATACAAGAAAATTTAGAGATAAAATCGTTTTATTTCAAATAATTCAAATTCTTTAAAAGAATATTTTTTTCATAGTTTATATTGTAAGATGGAATATTTTGAATTTTTTTTATTTTAATTAGAGATTTTGAATTTAAATTTTAAATACAAAGTATTTAATTTATCAAATTAATTCTAAATGTATATGAAAAGAATTTCTCCATGAATATATCGTAAGAAAATTAAGAAATATTAAGAGTTCACACGTACTATCTTCTCCTTTTTTTTCCCCTTGTCATGCAAAAAAAGTCAAATTGTTGCTTAATGCTTTGCAACATATCATCACATACACATGCATATGTCTGTATACTATTTAATGTTCGATCAGTTCAATTTTCAAAATTTGATTTAATGATTTCAGTCCTATTTCATATTATGAATCTGCAATTCTAATCCTGCTCGAATCTTTATACATATATTAAAAAAAAAAAGATAAATATTTGAAAGGTTTTAATTAGGTTGTACGTACGATGCATATTCTTTTAAGAATTTCATTTTTTCCCAAAACTTTCTAGCATTAAATTGCATTTAATTAAAAAGAAATAGTTGGTCCCCTAACTTTCAATTGATCCTAATTGATATATGATCTGCCGGTATTTAGTTGGAATGTTATTGACAAATAATTTCTCCTAACTCCATTTGTATCCTAATTGCCTTAATTTGTTTCCCTTTTCTTTTCTTATATTATTTCATTTTCTTTTTCTCAAATATTCATCCTATAAAATATAAACAAAATCGCTTTTTATTTTCTTGCAAATTAAAAATCCACTAGGATACTTTGATTAATATGTTGCTCTAGGAATTTAATTAATTCTGGAGCTCCCTCCACAGAAATCCATTACATAATTAAATTACACCTAACATTTCAATAAAAATTGACCTCATATATTATGATGATTATTTGCACCAAATTCCTGAAATACTTAACTTGATTTTGAAGAATTGCATATGTATCTTTTTCGTATATATTTCCTTAAAACATGTGAACACTAGTCAATTAATGGACAACATGCATTTTAGAAACCGAAAATTAATTATTTGGCCTAACCAAGCCAAAAATAAATAAATAAATAGCTAGAACGAGGTCTATATTCAGTTGGAAGTTGATTGACTTTATAAGAAAATAGGGATATTTTTTATTTAAAAAATTAAAAAAATTCAGCTTATGGAAGAGGACCGAGTCTATCTGGTTTATCAATTTATTTTCTTTATATGAAAATAATAATTGGTGGCTGAAACTTTTTGGATCTTTCAATTGGATTTCAACTTTATGGTTAAATATATTTATAAGGTGGCTAATAAGGTGCTGTGCTGGCACTTTTTTTTTTTCTTTTTCCTTAATTTTTGTGAAAAAAAATATGGTTGTGGTATTTTTTTTTTTTATTTAAGAAAAATAATGTGGCGGTTGTGATTCTTTGCCTAAACTTGCAGAAAGTGTGACCATAAATTAATTGGGTTTTCAAAGTTGAAATGAATCGTAAGCATTAAAAAAATAAACTTTAATAAATTTCGAAATATTAAATTTGATATATAAATTTTATAAAATTAAATATTTACTAACGGTCCAATATTTGTTTAAAATCAAATGAATTTCTGAAAATTAGACATTTGCCATCCATTCGGACTATCATATTGATGAATTAATAAAAAGTTATGGACTGAGTCCATAGAATACGAGTACTAAAATCTGATATTGTTAATCAAAGTGAAGCCCAATAGAATTAAATTGAGCATTTTCTCATTACTGGTGTCTTGGAAATGAAAACTGATGCATTTAAATATATGAAGAAAATAATTCAAATAATTGAATTTGAATTCAATAAATTTGCAGTATTAATCAGAAAATCTAATTGAAAAAAAGAAAAGAAAAGAAAATCTAATTGAATTAAATCGTATATAATTCTGACTTTTACTTGAAGACAAACCTTACCTTAATATCTATAACCTGAAGATTAATATCAAGAATATAACTAAAGCAATAATATAATTAGAAGATTTCCTTGGTAACTAAGTTTTGAATCAATTTTATATAAATATATAAATATGCGTTATGTTGTCTTTTAAGCATACAATTAACTATAAAAAGGATTGCAATGATATACAAGAATATTGCATGTTTATGAAATAGTGAAAAGTAAGGCAAGAATATATATTTTTTTCCTTTTAAACACTAAAAAAGGAAAAGTGAGACTCGAATTCGAAATATTCCATTATATTCAATCAATATTTATCACTGAAATGTCCGTATTGAAACAAAGTATATGAGAAAATGTTTATCAAATGTACTAGTTAAGCTATTGAGCATACTTTAATTTATCAAGAAAACACTAGAAATTCAATAGCTATTGAGCATACTTTAATTTCAAAAGCTAACTATTTTATTCTTGTAACCAGGATATATTTGACACAATCTGTTTACGTTTGAGACTATATATATATATATATATATATATATATATAATTTGTAGAATTAGATAACTGCAGCTGATTTAATATTATAAAATTACTAACGTCTGTTGGTCGGAGTGGATGAGAGCTTCATCTCCCTTAAACACCAATCTAGATTAGTTAAGCCAACCGGGTTTGGATATTGAGCAGGAGCAGCCTTCGCAAACAAAAAATTACAAAATTGATGGCTTTTACATTAAATAAAAGAATGGTTTTTTTTTATATATAATTACTCGTATTATCTAATTCAAGTTAGATCGGTATAAATTTTTATCATAATAATTTTTGCCATTTAAAAAATTCGAATATTTGGATAACAAACTTTAAACTACTTGAACTTTCCAGAGGCCAGCATATGAAAGAATGAATCGGATAAAGAATTGAAAATTCTTTCTCACTTAAATTCTCATAAATTCAATGCAAAGCAGGAATAGATTCTAACTTAAATTCCAATGAAAAATCTATCTCTTCCTTCGTACTGACAATGCTTCAGATTCTTCTTTTCATATTCATATCCATAAACCTGTCTCATTCTCCTTACACTTCAAATCTTTTTCTGCACAAGATTTTTATTACCTTCAATTACTGAATCTTCCTGAAAAACTAAGGATGCAACGTTTGCTTCACGGGACCCTTTCTGCAACAATTTTCGAGGTTGATTCATTGCCAAATGGGTGTGGATTTAATTGGTTTAGTAAGGTAAGTTTGTCATTAGCTTTCGATTACTTGTTAGTGGAGAATACTGATTCTTAATTAGACATATAACACAAAGACTAATACTATTTTTCCTTTTTTCTTTCTTCACTCAATTAATTAAATAAATTACAGACAATGTTGTACTGCCTTGTAAGAAAATTGAAAATTATTTTTTCATTGTTATTATTATTAGTAGTTTTAATATTATCTGCAAATATAAGAAAATTAATTTTCTCTCAATGCTTCAAATAAGATTGAATTAAGTTTTTGTGGCTGTGGACTATATGATATAAAATAATTTGATTGCATGCTTAAAAATCAGAAATCTTTTCCATATATATTGAATTAAATTTGTTAACTGGTTTTCTTAACATCTGGAGTGCAAGGGACAGCAAAATTGTGGGAAGAAATTTCTATCCAAAGTCAAGAGAATGGTGCTTTGCAGTTCTGAGGTATGAATTATATATTTTCTGTGTGTTTCCTGCATAATTAATCTCTTATTTTTGCTCATGATATTCATAACATTATAAAATGTTATTATGCAGATCATTGGCTCTAGATTATATGCAACAATTGATCTAGACAAAGCAAGAGTTGGAAGAACGAGATTGATAGAAAATCAACCTCAAAATCCACAATGGTACGAGTCTTTCCACATCTACTGTGCTCATATGATCAAACATGTGATCTTCACAGTTAAGAATGATCAAGTTGTTAGTGCATCATTGATCGGTCGAGCTTATTTACCTGTTGAAGATGTGATCGAAGGGGATATAGTCGATCGGTGGATAGAGATTCTTGACGAAAATCACAATCCAATCGGCTCTAAGATTCATGTCAAGCTGCAGTTTCTTAGTGTTACTCAAGACTTAAACTGGTCTCAAGGAATTAGAACCCAATTCAAAGGAGTTCCTTACACATTCTTCAATCAAAGACATGGCTGCCAGGTTACTCTTTACCAGGATGCTCATGTTCCTGACAATTTTATTCCTAAGATTCTATTGGAAGGTAAAACCTACGATGCTCAGAGATGCTGGGAAGATGTTTTTGATGCCATTTCTAATGCAAAGCATCTGATTTACATCACTGGCTGGTCTGTTTATACTGAAATAAGTTTGGTAAGAGATCCTCATAGGCCTAAATTGGGAGGTGATCTCAAGCTCGGGGAACTACTGAAGAAGAAAGCTGATGAAGGAGTGAATGTTCTTGTCTTGGTTTGGGATGACAGAACTTCTATTGAGGAATTCAAGAAGGATGGCCTAATGGCGACCCATGATCAAGAAACTGAACAGTATTTCAAGAACACGAAAGTAAGATGCATGTTGTGCCCGCGAAATCCTGATGATGGAAGAAGCAGAATTCAGGGATTTGAAATCTCTACTATGTTCACTCACCACCAGAAAACTGTGATTGTTGATTGTGCAATGCCTGACGAAGCATTGACTACCAAAAGACGAATTGTGAGCTTTGTAGGAGGTATTGATCTATGCGATGGGCGATATGATACACAAGACCATCCTCTATTCAAGACTCTAAGAGATATCCATTATGATGATTTCCACCAGCCTAACTTTTCAGGTTCCTCGATCAGAAAAGGCGGTCCAAGGGAGCCTTGGCATGATATTCATTGCAAGCTAGAAGGACCTATTGCCTGGGATGTACTTTACAATTTCGAGCAGAGGTGGCTAAAGCAAGTTGGGGAAACATTTCTGATCCCAAAAAACAAGCTTGAAGAATTTACAGTCCGACCCTTGCCCGTGTTGCAATCAGCAGACCGTGAAGTATGGAATGTGCAGCTGTTTAGATCCATTGACGGTGGAGCTGTTTTTGGGTTTCCTGAGAAACCTGAGGAAGCAGCTGCATCTGGGCTAGTCAGTGGGAAGGATAGCATCATTGATAGAAGCATCCAAGATGCTTACATCAATGCCATTCGACGAGCCAAGAACTTCATCTACATCGAAAATCAGTACTTCCTAGGAAGCTCATTCGGATGGAAATCAAATGATATCAATGTGGATGACATCAATGCTTTGCATCTTATTCCAAAGGAGCTATCTTTAAAGATTGTCAGTAAGATAGATGCAGGAGAAAGGTTCAGTGTCTACATTGTGATTCCAATGTGGCCTGAAGGTATACCTGAGAGTGGTTCCGTCCAGGCAATTCTAGATTGGCAAAGAAGAACAATGGAGATGATGTACTCTGATATTGCTGAAGCGCTTCGAAGGAATAGAATTCAAGCAGATCCTAGAGATTACTTGTCATTTTTCTGCCTTGGAAACAGAGAGACAAAGAAAATTGGAGAATATGAACCTGCAGAGAAACCTGAGCCTGATTCCGACTATTCTAGAGCTCAGCATTCACGGCGATTCATGATATATGTTCATTCCAAGATGATGATTGGTAAGTTACTAAACTAACATCATTCTAAATATTTCAGCTTTATGCCAATTCCATTCTGAAATCTTGTTTGTCGTTCAGTTGATGATGAGTACATAATCATTGGATCTGCAAACATCAACCAGAGGTCAATGGATGGGGCAAGAGACTCGGAGATTGCAATGGGAGGATACCAGCCACATCGTTTAGCAGCAAATCAAGCAGGAAATTGGGGTCAGATTTATGGTTTCAGAATGGCATTATGGTATGAGCATCTTGGATATCTTGAGCCGTCTTTTCAACATCCTGAAGCAGCTCCATGTATCCAGAGAGTCAATCAAATTGCTGATGATTTATGGGAAAGTTATGCCAGTGAAGCTTTTCATCAGGATCTCATGGGTCATCTTCTTAGATATCCAATTCAAGTCCTCAACAATGGAACAATCACAACAATGCCTGGATTTGAGTTTTTCCCAGACACAAAAGCTCACATCTTGGGCAACAAATCTGACTATCTTCCTCCAATTCTCACCACTTGATTCTTTTGTAATTAACCATTATCATTTGTAATTAATCATTATCATTTGCTAAAACAGTGATTGAATTTAATCATTGCTACAATAGTTAATAATATTAATAATCTCTTCCATCTTATTGCTTGGTGGGTCTCCCTGCCATTATATGGAGTTTACTGTTTTATAATGGTGGAGAAGATGAATGATCAGCAATTTGCTATGGGCCCTATGACAGGTTGAGGTTGTTGTGAAGTAGGAAACAGGTGTACCAAAATGGAAGTATTTCATTTCCCATAGATAAGCACAAATACGCCATTAAAAAGATTCAAAATCACTCTCCTCCTTTTATGGGCCTTTTTTAGGCCATTATTGTAAATAAATTATGCTTATATTGGCAACAGAAAACAAAGGGAAAGAAAGGGGCTTTTTGGGTTGATGCTGTAACCAGAGGCTGAAGCCAACTCCTTTCAGGAAGGAGAGATTAACCTGTCATTCCCTTTATTACAATCATGCCATTTTTAAGGTTTAATTGGCTTCGCAATTTTTTTTTTTCCTTTTTGTTTTGATTTCTTTCAAATAAAATGAAAAAGGACCTTCCTTTTCCTTTTACGTATTGTTTATCTTTATTTTCTTCACTAATTTTCAGGAAAAGATTTAATGGGTAGTATTTTTTGCCTGAAAATTTTGATTTCTGTTTTTTGTTTTTTTCCTTTTTTGCTGGTTTTGATCTGGGTTATTGATTTCGGTGTAGGATTGTTAGGTTTCTCCTTCCTGGATTTAGAGTTTCAGTGCCAACATATCCGGTGTGGCGCTTGTAAATGTACCTCTGGAGACTCCTTCCCCTTTGGATCTGTCATTTAATTGAGTGCATGGGGTGAGTTTTTCGCTTTTATATGATATAAATTTTTAAGATACTGTTTGCTTCCTGAGAAAAAGAAAATTTTGATTTTGCCTTTATCATCAGAATATAGGCAGCTCTATTTATTTATTCATTTATTTGATGTGCTTTGCTTTTCTGAGGTTTCTGGTTCTGGATCAACAAAACAAAGGAATATTTTGTGTAGTTCAAGTTTACTTTTCAACTTGGTTTGGAATCTTATATCTATGTGTTTGCTTAGTTTGTAAGCGAGCTTGAGTGGAGTGAACAGAGAAACAGGATATGGCTTTTATCTTCTATTTTTCATTCTTTCCTTCAATTAATGGCCAATCTAATAGACTCTAGATAGGTTATTCTTTGTAAGAACTATGTACTCTAGGTGTTGTTTGCCAATACAAACAGGGAGATGCTTTGAGAAGAAACCTTGCTATTCATTTCTGTTATTTTCTGGTGCTTGTTTCCGATCTCTTCTTTTGATTGCCATGGATTCACTTAAGAACAAATTCAAGACTCTCTTCAGTGTGAGAATTTTTTTCTATTTTACCTTAATCTGTTTTGTTGTTTTGAGATTGGTATGATGTAAGAAGACCAATTTGCTTGCTTTTGAGTATGAATGTTGATATGAGGTGTGTATGAGGTAACTAAAAACTACGGCAAGTTAGCTTTGGGGTAGGCCTAGCTGATGTTTTGCTAGTTAACTGGCTGTCTGGCTGTTTCTTCATCGACCAGGTGGATAATTTTTGCATTTGCATATCTGGTGATGAAAGTTTGTTTGCGAATATACTAACCTATGTTTATTTTCGCTGATTGTGGTGACTTTTTTAGCTTAATGCATGGAATTTTGATGATTCCAATTACTTGAGATGTTAGTTTATTGATCTTATGTTATATAATTGTGTGTAATCAAATAATTATCGCCTGTACTAATTTAATTTGATAACAATTTATCAAGGATAAAACTGCAGTGGCAGATTTTTGGCGTCATCTTTTAAAAATTTATATCCCTGTGAATACTTGGAATTTTGGTGCGAAATTTAGTCCTGGAATAACTTTATATGTCTAGTTTCAAACAAAAAATGTGGCACTTTTGAAATATTAACTATTTTAGGAGATATAGCCAAAATACTGAAGGCCGTTCAGAATCCTGTGGGAAAAACCGATTTTGATCCAGAAAAATTAGTCTTGGCTGTTATTCAAAATTTAAATTATAATTTAAGTTAATATATGATTATGTGATAGTAATATACTGCTTTATGAAGGCATTTGATGGTTTATATAGTCCATTTTAAATCACTTAATCATTATTGGCAAGTTTAATTTGTGGGATATTTGGTTAGATTAGGAAGCTCTTATGAAAGTATTGACTGCCGTAGCCATGAAATTTTGTGGAGATGCATCTTGTCTCTAAATGTTCTGCTTTTTTATATTGTATTCTGATTTTTATAAAAGGTGACAACTGCTGCGACTATAGCACAATAAGATCATTCTGTCTTAGAGATTCTACATATGATGATGTTGCATCTAGTGTCAATAAAGCAATGCAGCAAAAATGAAACTATAGCTTGTAGGATTTGTAGATTCTATTGTCATATTTGTGTAAGAATTGGCATGCATATATTTATGCTCATTGATCAAGAATCATGATATTACCGTTGCTGTGTTTCTATTTGAGACAGCTCTAATATCATTTTGGAGCACTTTTATTTTCTTGATTTTGGGGTGGTTTGTTGATAGTTGGTGCTAATCATTATTATGGTGAAATCTGATTTGTAACAGTGCAGAGGTTGTTTAGGATGTTGTGTTAAGCATTCGACAGCTACAACTGTTGAGACCTCATCAAACGGATTGGGAAATCAAGACCACAAAGCAAAGCAACATACTGTATTGTTCACAGATACTGGGTTCAAAGTTCTTTATAGCACAAGTACAAGTGAAATGGACTATCAGTCCGATGATCCATCTGCTGCTGCTGGCAGCACGAGCAATCCTTCTGAATTCGTTAATCATGGCAAGTTTTTAATCATTGGCTTCTTGACGTATTGCATCTTTACTGTACTTGGCCATTACAATCCTTGCATAGTCATCCCATGCCAGGGGTCAGGATCTATTAGTTACTTAGTACTTTACAGTTTAAAGCATTATGCAAGTCCTTTTCCTTTGCTAATGCTTTTGAAAATGATGCAGGTCATCTTCTTTGGAAGGAAACAAGGCAGCGATGGGTTGCAAATAAAAAGCATCCAAACAAGACCCAAGTTCGAGAACCTGCAATAAGGTAGAATATCTTTCTAGCCTGCAATTTGATCTCCAACCATGGAAAATATATATAGTTGGCAACAGGGAGCAAGGTTTGAAACTTTAAGGATGACCGTGTTCACCCATAAATCCGAAACATGAAAAGTTCTCCATTTCTCGAGTTTTCTTGATCCTCGTTTCATGTTGTGTGCATATGAGTATCTTTTGACTCCTTGTGTGTTGTAGTTGGAATGCTACTTATGAAAGTGTTCTCGGGACGAGCAAGCCTTTCCCCCAGCCTATTCCTCTGCCTGTAAGCTCGTTTCCCACCTTCTGTTCTTATGATTTGCAAGTTGGCATTTCATTTCTGATCACTGGGGGGTGTGAATGGCAGGAAATGGTGGATTTTCTTGTAGATATTTGGGAGCAGGAAGGCTTATATGACTAAATAAGCAAGAAATTTTACAAGTGCTTAGTGGAGTTTGGTACTGAATAGAGTAATACCAACTCTTGATTCTCAATTGCATTATCATGGTGATTTTCTGAAGTCTTTCTTTTCCTCATTTCAGGCCAGATTGCATTATGTTGCCGTATTTGTTGTTCTGCCAAATTATAATTACTATTACATAGCAAATACCACTTGGGAGTTTCTGTTGATTTCTTTGATTCAATTATATATAAACTCAGGAATTACCAACCCAAATGCTTATATTATTGTGGAGCTTTGGTGAGTATGTGTTATTTCTTTTCTTTATATATATATTGGAAAATATTTTTTAGGAAGAGTTATTATTTTGCGCTCGACTTTCGGGATTCTATTTTGCTCTTCAAATTGCTAAAATGTCATAGAAAGAGTGCTAAAATTTGGCATTTTAGCATCATTTTCAATAATTATAGCGGCATTTTTTTCTTTAAAAATAACTTAAAATATAAATAGAGTTTCGAGATAAATATCGAAAGTAAAATAGTATCAATAATTTTACAAATAATTGGTTCGTCTCTTTGATTATAAATCAAGCTAAAAGCTTATTTTCCTGCAAAAAGAAGAAAATATTTTTATGAATTTAATTAACTTTGTAAAGAAACGTATTTTTATATGCTATAGAAATCATCATATCATTGAATCACATTTTCCACGAACGTAATCGAAATGATGAAAGCTTTTGGGTTTTTTTTCTTGGGAACATTAAAGAAATAATGAATTTTAAAATCACTTATTCCATAATGTAAAAGTTTCCAATGGAAGTAATTCAGCGCGGAAATACCGTAACTAAAACAGTACGTCATGTGTATGAACAAATTGAATACAAAATATAGGATTTTTTTAAGCCAAACGGTCTGCATAAATTTCTGTATAAACTATCAAAAGTAAAAGATTAAAGGTGTAAAATTTAATAAAAAATAAGTAATTAATTTTTTAATATTTATTTCTTACAATATGCCTTTTAAAGTTTACTAATTAGATCAATATCACCTTAAAATTGACTGATCCGTTATTTTTTTTTATCTTTCATAGGTTAACTGCTAACATGATATCAAAATTGACACGCGATAAATCAATTCATGACACCTTAGACTTCATGTAGCAAAACAAATGCCGCGTGATAAAACTGAAAGTACAAAAAAGCCCTAAAACATTCCAAAAAAAATAATTTATCTCCTAAAATTTGTAAATTAGAGCAATGTAACCCTCATTTACTTATCGTACTTATGCCGCATCAGCAATTAAATGATGAAAAATAATCAAAATAACGGATTTATTAGTTTTTTAGTGACATTGTCTTAATTTATAAACTATAAATACGAAATTGCATCAAAATAAATATTAAAAAATTAAATTTTGTTTTAATCAAATTTCAATAGTTAATTGCACTTTCAGCGATTAAAAAAACATTAAAAAAGAACATATACGATTTTTTAAACAAACGGTCCATATGATATCAAACGAATACTGTTGAAATTGGGTGAAGTGATTAGATTTTAATGTTTAAAAACGTGAAAAATAGGCACATGGAAAGATTTTTCTCCACCTACATGCAGCCCTCCTAAACGGACCTAAAACTTGATTATCAACTGATGTGGTGGCTTAAATTTAATCATGTGTTTAATGCGATTTAATATGCCATTAATTCTATAGTTAATACTTGGAAAAGAAGAATAAACTTATATTAATTATGTCAATTTAATCGTCTAAATTATAATCTTTGCATTGATTTTAAGAAAAATAAACTTTTATGGTATAAAAAGGTTATAACGGTTTAGTCTACTGAACTCTTCTTATAACTTTAGACTACAAAATATTCAATAGTAATTTGAGAATACAAAATATTCAATAGATTTTCAGTAGACACACTTTGACTATCAAATCAGTAGAGAAAAATAAAATAATTATAAAGAGAAAATCGATGGAATATATACATATGAGACTCTCTATCTTTTATAAAATGTTATCTTCGTCTATTATTAAACGGATAGATCTATCATTAATGGACATAACTATAAATATTCAATAACAGTCGTAAAAATTTAAATATTAATATGTAATACTCATAACAGTTATTTATTAATACTTGTGATTAATGAGTAGTTTAATTATATGAATTTACAGTGTATCGGATAGATAACTCGTATATAAGAGCATTATTATTGACTTGAATAAAAAAAAAAAAGCAATAATTGTGGTGGATTAAAACATGAATTATTTTGATCAATAAGGCAATTGGTATTGTATTATTTTTGCATTCATTTTAGCCAATTAATTTTGGACCACCGAAAAAGCGAAAAATTAAATGCAAAATTGTAAGTAAAAGGGGAACATGAATTAAATGCAGACCAAACCCCAAAAATAGCTATGGATTTTACTTTTATAATTAATTTAGTTTGAAGTTTTAATTTAGAGGGTGGTGATAGCTGAGTAAAATAAAATTTTATTTTCAAAGGTCTAAATCAAAGTTGAATAAAACTAATAAATTAAAAAAAAAAAGAAATAAAGAAACATCGAATCAGAAAAAGCAACAATGTCTAGAAATTGAAGCTCCTCCATCCAACATTGAGAGAGTGGCTGTGGGGTATTTTTCTCATATGAAATTTTTTGGTGATAAAGATTAAAATTTGGAAACAGAAGCCATGGCCCCATGATTCCCTTTTCTTCACATGTATATCTTTTGCACAACAATTCAACAACTTGTAAAATTAAATGTCCCTTTTTTATATATATTTTTATGCATTATGTAATTATCTCTTTTATATATAGAATTCGGTGTATCGTGCGATGCGTACTATTTGATGATTAGATAATTAAAAATAATATTATTTTCATCAAATTAAATAGTATACACACCCAACTTAATAATTTTCTTATTTCATTGCCAATTGCCATACATAAAATTATGAATGAATCGAACATGGATAATAAAATTATTTCCAAATCTCTTAACATAGTTGGATTATTCCAAGAACTATCATCAAAGGAATTTTAAATGCAAAAAATGTACAACCGAGGAAGAGAATGAGATCTAGCAGGATACATTTAATATTTCAAAATTATATATATATATAAAAAATAAAGGAAATTGTTCAAGTTGGTGGGTGTAATCTAAACAAATATCAAATTGATATAATTAAATACTAATCACCATCAAATTAGGATTATTGATTATAATTGATATTATCTATATATAATATTGATTTTGTATGTTGATGCAGCGTCATTTTAACTATATATTTTTAATTAAGATGCTTAAATGGACATTTTAACACATGCAATCACATAAGCATATAACTAAATTTCAGTCCTTATTCTATATCATTATTTAATTCTCTTTTTCATTTAATTTCATCATGAAATATTTTGCATATTTTAATTATCGGTTTTATTAGAATAACCTACACATTGTGCGAGTAGTAAAATAGTGATACCCCTCAAATAAGGATTGACATTTTTTTTTTCTTAAAGTAATGATGATTTTTAATTAGGCAAAAACTATGTAGATTGTGCATATGAATCATTATCAACTTCAAGCGGATACGGTTCGTTATAATATGGTCAAATGGGGCAGATGTGTGTGCATGCACTTCCCCATCTCGATGAGTTGTTTTTGTTCATTGGAGACTGAGAAATAGATGAGGTGGGTTCTTTTTTTAATATATATATATATATAAGGCAACGATTCCATATGCGGTGTGCGAGTGTATTTGGATCCAACGGTATATAGTACTTGATGGATGTCTACAGTAAATATCAAATTCTATATTCGTAAACCGAATAAATAATATAATATTGTATATTAAAATAAATAACTTTTGATTGAAAATGCTACTATGCCTAGTTTAAAAATATAAAACCATCAAAGCTAGGTGCGCGACGAGGATCGGATCCGGATGTAGTCGGGACAAAGCTTCGGTGAACCGGGCGGACAACCCAATATATATATATATATATATATATATATATATATATATATATATATATATATATATATATATAATTGGATAAAAAAATAAAAAATAAATTTAATTTTTATTCAACGGTGTGAATTATACAAGGCATCGTCTTAAAATGCGCTATAGCATTAATTTTTTTTATAGATTTTTTATTCATAAAATATATTTTTATTAAGAGCATATTGTTAAACTGATAACAAATTGTGTGTGTGTGTGTATATATATATAAAGAAATGAAATTATATAGCAGACGGCGTATTGATTAGGGTGATGGATGTCATGGGAATATATTGAATAATTAATAAAAAAAAGGGAATAATAAAGTATGATGCTTGAAGGAAAGAGAAGGGGAGGGGGAGTGCAAGTTGGGGATGGTCAAAAGGAATTCCTTCCTACAAATTAAAGAAAGGAACCTCATGACAACTTATTGTATTCTTTATGGAAAAGTTAACTCTGGTGAAATTAGATAAGACAAATGGTTGAAATGGTCCATTTTGACTCCATCCATCCAATCTAATTAACCTTTCTTCTTTACACATACTATCATTTATTTCTCTATGTCCACATTGCAAGTTGATGTTTGTTAATATGTAAAAAAAAAAAACCTTTAATATTTATATAAAAAAAAAATTTACATCTAATATTTAGTTACTACAATATCGCTCCTAAAATTATTAAAATGATACAATTTTACTCTTAAAATATCGAGACTGCTAGTTTGACGTTATTGTATCAAAATGATATAATATACCCATAAATTATAATATTTTGATAATTTTAGAGACGATATTATACGTACTAAACATTAAAGGATAAAATTGCTATTTTAGCGAATATTAAAGGTATTTTTGCACATTAAACTTTATTAAAAAATATATATACATTAGGAGGCATTCCTTGCTGGAATTAATATATGTACCTATTTGCTTATGAGGAATTTGCAATAAAGGGCAATCTAATTCACATGGCTGAATGTGTAGTTTTGAACGAGCAAATTGATGAGAAGAATTGGTGTAAAATCACATGGGACTTGAAATCTAGTACAGAAGAAGATGCACAACTGTATTCGTCTATCTATTTTGTAGTTATAACTCAACTTGGAGGATCAATTAATTAATTATTCTCCACGAATTTAAAATATCTATTTTGGGTTGGAAGAGAGGTCCACCTAATAATTAACTTTTTTTTTCCAATATGTGTTAATTTATATATTAACAATATAAAAATTATATATCTTATTCCATGTTTCTTTAGTCAAAGTATATATATATACATATATATATATATATATAAGCTTTGGGAATTGCGCAGCCCCATTTCAAAGAATTACAAAATAAGATATTGGGGTTTGAAAAATAAATAAAGAAAATTAATTGAAATGAAAGTGCATGTAAATCATATCCTCATTTGTAATTATGAAAATCGTTAGTCACAATAAGCAACCCCCACTAAAAAAGCTATGGACCAACTTGCCAACACCTCTCTACTTGGACATCAAATAATAATAATTTCAATTTTTATGAATTTTTGGTTTCACTTTTATTTTTAAAATTAAGAAAAATTTTATTTTTTATTAAATAAACAAAATTTGCAACATAGAATGAATTAAAAATCGACACAAATTTATCATATAAAAAAATTGATACAATTACCAAAACATGATATAATTGGGAAATTAAAGCAAAATTTAATTTTATCTTCTATTAATTAATTAAAGTCGATTTTGATGAAAATTCTAGAATTACCTACTAGAGAGAAAGATGACGGCAGCTTCTAAATTTAATAATTATTAAAATGATATAATAAACATAAATTGATTGCAAATTTAGCTAAGAAATAAAATGTAATAACGTAATTCTTTGAATCTGACCTACTAGATTTTGCATTTCGGTACGTTTAATTATTTTATATTTAAGACAATAACATACAGAGAGATAAATGAGGTGGTCCTTTGAATCTCCAAAAATCATTTCTCTAAACTTTGGACAAACTAAATTTAATTACAATGCTATTACTAGAGGCAAGTAAAAAAAAATAAAAAATATGATTAATTATAAAATTTGTTCAAAATTGAACTAATTTTTACGGTGAATTCAGTTATAATTTTTAATTTTTATATTTTTATTAATGATTACGGTTTAAATTTTTAAGTACCGGTTAATTGTTAATATACGGTTAGTCGGTTCATATATATATACACACCTTAATTTTTTATATTTTTCTATAAAATTTATATAATACTTTAAACTAAATTTATATTATGTTATTTTTTTAATTATATAGTAATATTTATATATAGTATCTAAATAATTTTTTTATATATTATTTTTTATCATATATTGGTGTTCATATTTTATTTAATAGCATTTAATTATATTTTAAAATTTATGTTATAATATTTAATATTATCTAAAATTTTATTTGACTTAAAATCAAGCATATTAATTTCCAATAAATATCAAATATATTTTATAATATTAGCTATTAATTTATAGAATATGAATTTTGGCAAGTAAATTATATTTATTTTATAATTTTTATATTAAATTACTTTGTATATTTAAAATTAAATTGAAATTTATCTTTTTTTATATAATTTTAATGATTAACAAAAAATATCAGTTAACCAAATCAAAAAATAAAAATTAATGGAGTGGTTAATCAAATGTAACCGACCGGTTAATGATTAGTAATTTAAAAAAATTGATATTAATTAACTGATTAAATTTTTTTATTAATGGACTGGTTAACCGATCGATACTCATCCCTAGCTATTATTGCGTATTAACGACAATTATACATTTAAAAATGATAATCTAGCATAATCAAAATTATATTTTGTATGAATTAATAATAGGTTATCATAATAGTTGATGGTCATGCCTCTTCGAAGCAAATAAAATAGAATTGTTTTCACATTCTAACTAACAACATATTCTCACCATCTAAAAAGTTAAGTCCGATGATGAAAGGTATGTAAATCGATTAATCATAAATTAATAATTAACAGTTATTTTTTAAAAATAAAAATGGTATCTTTAAATTTTTAATTTGATTAATTTAAAATTGATTTTCAGTTTTTTCATTAATCAAAATTTTAATTTTTTTAATAGTAAATTATGAGCAATTAAGCTCTCGCATCAATTGCTGATGCATGTCCACACTCCAAAGAGCTACCTCGATTCTATCAGAATTACTCGCCACTCTCAAAATAATATCTTTTTATAATCTGACACGTTTAAATGGATATTAAAATTTTCATAAAACTCCCGAACAGTCGGAAACTTAACTCTGTAACCAAACACACCCAAATAATGACGTAAGCTAGTAATTCAATTTGGTGGGGTGCGAGAATATAACATAGAAACCCCACTTCTGTATTCAGATACATTGCATGTGGGTTTTACTTACGTGTATTGTCATGTACCCAAACCATCCTCTACTTCCAATAAAAGACTCTGACTTGCTCAACCCCGTCCCTTCATTCATTTTTTTCTTTATCTTCGCTCTCTCCTCTCCGCCTGTGTTTTTTTGCCCCATCTCGTAGGGTTCCCATGCTCTTCTAGCGCTAATCTGTCTCTCATGCATTTTGAAGCTTTCTGCTGTATTGAGTTGGTGTTTATCGTTGCTGGATCTCTCTTTTTTGCTCTCTTTGGAGGGTTTTTTGGTGCTAAACGGTGCGGATTTTACCTCCCGGGGTTTTTTGAGCTGTACCCATGTCTAAGCTCGCTGGATTTGCTGGTAAGCTTTTGAATTTTCTCGAAGTTTCTATTTTTCTGTTTGATTTTAGCTGATTCTTACCTGCTTGTCTAGTTAGATGATTTATTATTATTTTTTTTTGGGGTTAGATCATTTGAATTTGGTTTCTCTGATCATCTTTGCTTTTAATTATACGGGTTCTTATGCATTTTGAGTTACGCGACTTGTGTTCTGTTTGGATGCTAAATATGTTGATTATTGACTAATGCTTTTGAAGTTTCCGTTTCTGCTGCTTTGAAATATATGCTTATCTGAAAGAAAGTTTTCTAGGATTTAGGTGATATGAGGTAGATCATGCAGAAGAACTTAAAATTTGCTTTGTTTGTTTTATTTAAAACAGTTTTGCTGAGGATCAGTTTTATTAGATATTAACATATGCGTTTTCGCGAGGCATAGGGGGGTAGTGGTTTTTTCACATGATGAGGATGCTTATGTTTTTCCTTTGGATCTTATGACAGAGATCTAGAAGATAGTGGTGCTTGTAGCTTCTATGGAATTTGGTTATGGCTTAAATTATATCTGGTTGTCTAGTGAGTGGATGAGCTTCAAGTACACTAAAGTTTTGATTTTTTGAGAGGAAGGGGGGATTTGTTTTTGCTTGGTCCGTAAGGAGATTAACCCATCAAGGGTTTACTATGTAATATGTTTAGTAGGAATACGTGATTAACCGTAGATAGCATGTCTTTGTATTCAAGGTTTTCAATTTCAGCTCTTAAGAGTCCTTAATGGTTTATGCCTTTGATTCTGTTGCATATTTGTAAAAGTTATTTCTTGTAGTAAACCTTTGGCCTCTGAATTGATTGATTGAAAGCTTATTTATTTTAGCTGAATTGTATTTGTTGGGTTTCTTAAACTGATGGAAAATGATGATTTTGATGTACCAGGAGAGGATGATTTTTGCCTTAGGGGTTCAATATACACAAACCCTAAGGAGGCGAGCCTCTTTTTGCCCCGTGGTCATCATGTGGATGTGTATTTTCCTTCACACAAGAGGTCTCGCATCAGTGCTCCTTTTGTTTTCGGTGGAGAGAGATTTGAGCAGAAAAAGCAGGCATCTATTGAAGTACTGCCAGATGAGTGTCTCTTCGAAATCTTTCGACGCATGCCAGGAGAGGAAAGGAGTGCCTGTGCTTGTGTTTCTAAGCGCTGGCTTACTCTTATGAGCAATATGTCCCAAGATGAACTTTGCAGAAAGAACAAATCGGTTGGGGATGGTGAGGTAAAATCTGAGGCTGATGATGAAGAGATTAATGGCGATGGATACCTTTCTAGGAGTTTGGAGGGGAAGAAGGCCACAGATACTAGACTCGCAGCCATTGCTGTTGGAACTGCTAGTCGAGGAGGTTTGGGTAAGCTTTCCATCCGGGGAAGCAATTCTAGCCATGCGGTGACAAAAGCGGGGCTGAGGGCAATTGCCCGAGGTTGCCCTTCTCTTAAGGCTCTTTCCTTGTGGAATTTGCCTTTGGTTGGTGATGAAGGTCTACATGAGATCTCCAATGGCTGTCACATGCTGGAGAAGCTTGATCTCTGTGGATGTCCTGCAATTTCTGACAAGGGTTTAGTTGCAGTGGCAAAGAACTGTCCTAATTTGACTGATCTGACAATTGAATCCTGTGCAAACATTGGGAATGAAGGTCTGCAAGCTGTTGGCAGATATTGCACCAAGCTAAAATCCATCTCAATCAAGGACTGCCCAGTTGTTGGGGATCAAGGAATTGCAAGTCTGGTATCTTCTGCCACATTCTCGCTGACGAAGGTAAAGCTCCAGGCTTTGAACATCACCGATGTATCTTTAGCTGTTGTTGGACACTATGGCAAGGCAATTACTGATCTAGTCCTCACCAACCTGCCAAATGTGAGTGAGAGGGGCTTCTGGGTCATGGGAAATGGCCATGGCTTACAGAAGTTGAAGTCCTTAACAGTTGTATCATGCCGGGGAGTGACAGATGCTGGGCTTGATGCTGTTGGAAAGGGTTGCCCAAATTTAAGCAAGTTCTGCCTCCGCAAATGTGCGTTCTTGTCTGATAATGGACTGGTCTCATTTGTGAAAGCTGCAGGGTCACTGGAGAGCCTGCATTTGGAGGAGTGCCACAGGATTACCCAACTTGGGTTTTTTGGTTCTCTGTTGAACTGTGGTGCTAAATTGAAGGCTTGTGCTCTGGTGAACTGCTTGGGATATAGAGACCTTAACCTTGGGGTTCCACAGCTCTCCCCCTGTGAGTCTCTGAGATCATTGTGCATCCGCAACTGCCCAGGTTTTGGTGATGGTAGCCTGGCCCTTTTGGGAAAATTGTGCCCTCAATTGCAGCATGTGGAGCTATCTGGGCTACAGGGAGCCACCGATGCTGGGGGGTTTATCCCATTGCTTAAGAGCTCTGGTGATGGCCTAGTGAATGTAAATCTCAGCGGTTGCGTTAATTTGTCTGACAAAGTGGTAGAGAATTGACACAGCAGCATGGTTGGGACTCTTGAATTGCTGAATTTTGATGGATGTGGGAAAATAACCGATGCCAGTTTGGCTGCAATTGCTGAGAATTGCTACTTGCTCAGCGATCTTGATGTTTCAAAATGTGCTATCTCAGATTCTGGGCTTGTGGCTTTGGCTAGATCAAAGCAGCTCAATCTGCAGATTTTATCAGCCGCAGGTTGCTCTATGATATCAGACAAAAGTTTACCGGCCCTGTTGAAACTGGGCCACACTCTCCAGGGATTGAATCTTCAGCACTGCAATGCCATTAGCACTAGCACTGTCGACCTGCTCGTGGAACGCTTATGGAGGTGTGATATCCTTTCCTGAGCCTATGGAAGGATTAACGGGACAGGGTTCAAAGTAAAAGTAACTAGTCCGCAGAATTTAGTCAGTTTACTGTGATTAGCCGCAGCAGCTTGTGTAGTTTTTGGGTCCATTAGCCGTGGGTCTTCTGATCTTCCATCCCCTAGCACCCAGTTCCCTTTTCCTGGGATATTGGCCGTTGACTCCCCTCTTTTTTGCAGGCTTCCGTTAATGGGTAGCCTGTTACAAGTTTTTGCACTCTGATCGTTGGAGTGTAACTTTGGTCATGGCCATGACTCCTGGACAATACAGTCAACTGGGTTCTAGTTTTTTTAAAGTTTCAACATTGTTTCCTGTTTCAGGGTTTTTGGCACTAGGTGTTTTAGCTTCACAGCTTTAAATATCCTGCACTGCAGTGTCAAGCTTGTCAAATGCGAGTCTTATTGTCATGTTTTTGTAATCATGTTTAGAACGTGATGGTTTGTCTGTTTTCCTCAGAGGGTGGGATAGTTTGTTGGTTTTGGTTGCTATTTGGCAGTTTGAGAAATTGAGGTAAATGGTGCCTTGTGGTGTATGGGGGCTTTGGCCGTGGCAGCAAATTATAGTGTCTGCCATGACAACCTTCGCCTTCTCCTCGAAGGACGAGGTTGTTTTTTTACTTTTTTTAACCAAGTCCCCTGTTTTGCAGGCTACATTTCCTCAACTGTGTTTTGCAACCTCTTTTTATCATTTGTAATGAAAAATGTTTATCTGCCCTCTGTGATGTATGCTCTCGTCTTTTTTTATGCGATCAATGTTTAGTTAATAAAAATAAATAAAGTTTAGTTTTTTGTAATTTTGATGTTTTATTATTGTAAACTTTGTTGGTCCATGATTGAAGAAGGTGCCTTACTGCTTCTGTGCAAGGAAAGCTGTAGGAATTGTCTATATTCAGCTAATAATTCTGATGAGATGTCGGAAGGTGGCTGTGCTACTTTATATTTTATTAGACATGGGGCTGGGCAGATTTGACTGGTGCATCAATAGGCTGTGCATATTAGACTTCTACAATTTTTTTAAATAATAATCAATTATATATTAGCACGTAAAAAAAAAAAAATTACTTTTATAATTTTTTTAACATACCAATAAACTAATTGTATTTTTTTGTGTGAATATAAAAATAGTTGAGAACATCATGCGTAAGATTTGGTGCATGCATCATGCATTAAGTCTGGCTGCATGTAAATTATTAAATTTCATAAATTATTATTCTCTGATTAAAAATGTTGAATAGGTAGATCTTGACATATATATTTATTTAAAAATAAATAATAATTAAGTGATAGAGGATCTGTGAATGTGTGGTGTGATGATTGTGGTATGTATTAGCAAGATTAAAAGAAATGGGTATGGTGGGATGTATTAGTGATATTAAAAATCAAAAGGAAATAGATGAGGAATACAATAAAGTGGAAACATATCCTTTATTCAAATCTTTCTTTTCCCCCATCAAATTGCTAATTTTGTTGACTTTGGGATTCTCTTAGTCCACCTAAAAATCCATTAAACAAGTTCACGTGGAGTTTGTTCTCTAAATGGGCTTCAAACGCTCCCTATTTAGCCCACTCCCACCTTCTCAATTGATTCAATTTGATTCGGCCAATCTACTTGTGACTCAAAATTTTGACACATTTATGATTTAATTTAGGATTAATATATAAATTCTTCTATAAACTATCACTATTTATTAATTTTTTTTGAACTAATTGTATATCAGATTATCCCCTAAACTTGTTGAAAATATTATATAACCCTCTTATAGGGCACATATCAGTTTACGTATGAAAAACGTATTTCAAACAATAACAGTGGGATAATTTGATATTTTTAACAATTTTAGAGGTTAATTTAACATTTTCAATAATATATGATGTATTTTTTACATTTCAAATAAGTTTGAGTGACTAATATGATATTTTCCATAAATTTAGAGGGATCATATAACATACAATTAGTTTAGGAAAAAAATCTAATAAATGATGATAGTTAGGGGGGAATTTATGTATTATCCTTTTAATTTATTTATAATCTAAATCGGGTATGATTTAAGAAAGACATATCCTATATTAGATACATATTTTTGAACCAAACTGTATATAGAAAAAACCAAAATCACTCTTATATTTATATGATTAAAGTTCTTTTGAGTTTTAGCCCTGTTAATTTGTGCACAAATAGTCTTTTCTTATTTTGTTTGTTCCTATTTTATGAAGAAGAAAGCTTATTTAGTAAAGTTATAAATGAGTGTTTGAAAAAAAAAATAACAAATAAAAGAGTGAAAGGTTTATTTATCTTTATTAAGAAAAAAATATAATCTATAATGTATATTTTGAATAACTCCAAATTAGAATAATGATCCAACGGTAATAAAAAGACCAAAGTCAGTTATAGTAAACGTCGAACAGAAACATTCAACTAAGCTGCCCTAAAATTAGTTAAAAGCCCAACATCAACCACAGGATTATAATCCAACGGCCAGGCTTATTCTTCTACTATTTTATCTATTTATAAGCTTTCGTCCTCATCTTATCCATGGAAAAAGCATCATTGTCAATCCATCTTTTCGTTCAATCTTCGAGACCCAGTTTAGGGTTTCAAGAGAAGGCTCAGAAAAACACAAACTTTTTTCTTTTTTAATTTTCAATTTCCAACTAATTAATATCATTAATTACTATTATTAGCAAAAGAAAACAAAAGAACGCAAAAATGCTTTTAAGAAGCACTTCAACACCAATCTTGCAAACCTATGCTTGCCAGATATCATCTCTGGATTTGGATACAACCCGACCCGTATCCATGTCCCTTGAGCGGACCACATCAGACGGCGATTTCAGGCTATTTGCCGGCGCCGCCAAAGAGAAAAGGCCGCCTAAAAGCTGTTCTTCTGCCGGTCCCAGGCAAGCTCGAATAATTTCTGTTCTTTTTTAATAAAAAGGGCCAAAATTTGCCACTCAACTATGCAATAGCATTTACCTTTAACTATATTTTGGTTGAAAAATGTGTGGTTTTTATATGCATTTTGCTAAATTACTCAAATTAATTTATATTTGATGCAATTATATTTTCGTAGTTACCAAATTGATTAATATTTGTCATTAAAAAAATTATTTATATATTAATCTATGCTATTTCTAATAGAACAATTACAAATCAATCATTTTGCATAATTCAGAGGCATATTAAAAATAAATAAAGGTCAAATTTTATTTAAAGTAATGAAAATGGTATATATTTGATCATATTTTTCATCAAAATTATTCTAATTATTATATAATTGGTTAAAAGAACTATAAACAAACAGATAAAACACAGATATTAAGCTGATTGAAATTTGTTACTGGTGTATTAATTAATATTTTATTTTAACTCTAAAATAATGTTATTTTTACCATAAACGTTAAAATCGTAAATTTTAACTTTTTTTTTGAGAATTAAATAAGAATTATCAATTTATAATATATGCGTAATAAATTTATATGACCTTAATTAAACTGTTGTGATTTTTCTGTTTGTTTAATTGCAGTTCAGTTTTAGCACAAAAATATTTTTGAGGAGGCAAAAGTGCATTATTTTAATAATTCAGAGATAAATATACACCCTTTTTATTATTTTAGAAACAATTTTACTTTTTTTTTATTGAAAAGAATTAAAAACCATTTCATATCGTTTATGGTAGGGGTGTTCATCGGGCGGGTTCGGGTGAACCCGACCCGAACAATCCGAAACCCGAACAACACCATATATTCCAACCCAACCCTACCCTACAAATAATTCGGGTCCCACCCGAATAACCCGAACAATCCGAATTTATTTTTAAAATTATTTTTTCTTTTATTTTAAATTATAAAAATTAGGTTCGGGTCGGATCAACCCGACCCGAACTTGGCCCATTTCCATGAAATGATGCGTTTTGGGGGAGTTTTTGTTTTTTCGGGTTAATGAGGGTTTAACCCGACCCGAACCCGAACAATCCCCAAATCTCCAACCCTACCCGACCCTAACAACCCTAATAACCCTATCCGAATTCCTTGTTCGGGTCGGGTTGTTCGGGTAGGGTCGGGTTTTGAACACCCCTAGTTTATGGGTAAATTTAACCTTTATATATATTTTTTAATATTTTCTCATACTAAGAATATTTATTTTACCCATACTGGTGTGTTAATCTATATATTTTAATTCAAGTATTACTGAAATCTAATATAGTATGATAAATTTTGGCTCATCCTGCCAGGTCATCATCCTCATTTATCAAGGAGAAGGAAGATACTATCAGTGTGTGCATGGAAGCTGCGGCGGCTTTTGCAGGGGCTAATGAGGAGGAGAAAACAGTTTGCATGGGTGGTGGTTTTGGCGGCGGAAGTGGCGGTGGTAATGGGTGGTGGAATTCGTCCGGACCTAATGGAAGCCAACGCATAGATGAATATTACCAAAGCATGATCAAACTATATCCGGGAGATGGTCTCCTCCTTGCTAACTATGCCAAATTTTTTGAAAGAGGTAGCTCAAACCCGAAGGGTCCATTGGATTGGATTTTGAATTTACAGAATGATGTTTTTGGTTATGCAGGTAAGAGGAGATAACAAGAAAGCTGAAGCGTTATGTGAGAGAGCAATTCTGGCAAATGCAAAGGATGGAAATGTTCTATCAATGTATGGAGAACTGATTTGGAAAAACCATAAAAATGGTGATCTTGCTCAGTTTTATTTCGATCAAGCTGTTCAGTCCTCTCCTGATGACTGGTAATTATTATTATTAATGATAATATTGGGTATTATGAATTATCATAATACTAAATGATTATTATAAATTAAGTGCAGTTATGTTGTTGCTTCATATGCTCGATTTCTATGGGATGCTAGTGAGGATGAAGAGAATAATGGAGAAGGAGACAGTGATGATGAAGAACTTCAATTCTATCAGAATCTTTCTCAGAAGAAACGTCCTCTTGTTGCTGCTACTTCAAATTAAACCTCACATTTTCTGATTTTTTTTTTAGCTAATAATGATGAATTCTTAAAAATTCATTCTTAGACTCGATCCTTGTCCTTAGTCATGGATTGAGCTATGAATTTGTTGACATATTAAAAAATATATGTACATAATTTTGTATAATTACTTTTATAATAAAAATAATTTTTGAAATGCTGCTGCATTATTTTATTTTATTTTTGACCTGTAAATAGATGGATAAAACTATCTTACATGAATAGAAAATATCTAGCAGCTGGAGAACTATGTAGTATATTTCAGTGAAAATGAGACTGTAGTTTGCCTTCTATATTTGCCTTCCAAATAGTATTGCAGATATTATTTTTTTTATTTTTATTCATAAACTTTCTCCACTTTGTATTAATATATCTGCAAAATATCCGCAACAGGCTACTCTCAATTTTAGATATTTTCTTCTCTTTTTTTTTTTTTTTTGTTTCTAACACAGTAGACATGCAATCAATGGAATTGTTATTTCACGTTTCTCTCTTCTTCCATCTGAATAGGGATCTGTTTAAATTTTTTTTTTTAAATATCGTTTATTGTGCTTGACCTCTCATTTCATCACTCTCTTATTTTAAAGAGCCGGATAAAACGCGAAGGGGTATATTACTTGATGTTTGTAAGCCCACAATTGCAAATCCAAGAGTTGAGATGTGATATTTTCAGATTTCTTATAATGCAAAAATAATTTGATGCAGAATTTGAAGAACAGTAAATATTTAAAAGTACATGCAGATATTCATAACATCAAACCAGCATTCATCAACAATATTCAATTTGTGTTCAATAGAATGGGTTCAAAGCTACAGCACTTTTGATCTCAAGCTACTGCTTCAGAAGCATACTTTTGCAAAATTTTCCAAAAATATTTTCAATAAGCAAGCTGACTAAGGATGCTTAACATAAATAACCACAAGTTCTGCAGAATGATAACATACAATGCTGCAAGCAGAATGAATAATCCTAATGGAACAGACCAGCAACCTCGAAAGCAGGCACACAAAACAACCAATGCTGCTGACTATTGACAAACATGACACTATCCTTACCAGAATGCTGTTCGAGTCGCGACCTCTTATTTACTGACAAGGATTTGTCGTCTTGTAAGAGCATCCAATTCCATAGCCGCTCAACTTAATGCCCAGCTGCTATAGGTTCTTGCACCACGGTGGCCTTAGCTTGCTCCCCAACTTCTACATCCTCAACTGTTTGTGGCAGAACTGCCCTACTAGCAGCTGCTGGAACCATCTCCTGCTCTTGCTCGGGATCTTCGCTTTCATTTGCTTGATTCATGGTGGTGGTGTTTTCCTTAGTAGTTGCTTTAGAGGAAGCTGATTTTTCAACATTTGTATTGGACAAACTGGTCTTCTGTGAAGGCAGTTTCGGGAGGGATTTTCTCAGTGGCTTCTTCGATTGACAGGCATGGGTCCTTTAGCAGAGTTATTCTGAGACACTTTCTCATCCAGACTCAGCCGACCAGGTCGAGTATTCGGGCCATTATTTTCTTCAGACTCTGCAGGAGTTGAACTCTTTTTTCGCCCTAACTTGGGAGATTTAGGTCTTGTGGTGGGTATCTGCGGTTGAGGCAAGTAAATGAAACTAATGCCTTGAGCCAGAAAACCCAGAGAAACTAAGCCACAAACAGTATGCGCTGACAATCAAATTTAAGTCCAACTGAAGTAATTTGAGATTGAAGAAGCCCCAAAAGAAAGAAAAACAAATAACACAAAAGAAACAGATGTAATTGGCAATTAAATCTCGCGACTTGCGAGTTTCAGCAACTTGTAGAAAATTATTTAGTTAAATCAAGACTATATATTACCATAAACCATATATATGGAGTCGACTAATCCAATGTACCCTAAAGTGTACTAATATTAATAGAGCAAAAGAGCATGACCCAGTGATAGAAGATAAACTTACCTTCTTCAGTTCCGCCTTAGGTGGTGGAGGCTCCTGATAGAAACTCGGCATTGGTGTTGCTTTAAAGGTCAAACTTTTCCTCAGCATCTTGATCTCAGCTTCTAGTGTTTCCTGCACAGGGATTGAATATTTTCCATGACAGGAACAAAATTCACATAGAAATCACAGTGCATTGAAATCATAACTTATACCTTGGACTTTGCTTGCAAGTTATTCTTTTCCATTTCCTTTGCATGAATCTTTTCCTCAAGTTTTGTGTAGAACTGTCCAACAAAATAGCAAGGAGATTAAGTTTGCATTGCAACAGCAATTGGCAATGGCACATATGATCAAGAAACTGCAAATGCAAAACTAACCTCTTCCTTTTCTCGGCTCGTTCATCACACTTAAAGTTGAATCCATAATTTGGAAGAGTACCCACCCTGCGAGGTTTGGCATCTTCTGCAGTGGGACTTCTACTTATAATTGAGGATGAACTTAAATACATTGATTAACAAATGATAATATAGTGACATAAATGAAGACAACACCAACTCTGTCAATGGAAGAAACAAATGCATATTATTAAGGATACGAAGAAGTTTGTCCATCTCCTTCAGCTTTAGGAGCAGGTTCCTTCTTTGAAGATTTCACTTTTATCCTCTCCCTGTATCCGGGAAATAACAGATCACAAAAAGATGCATCATAAATTCTAAGTGATACTTGAAAACAATCAGATTAGATATCAAGTTAGCCTCAAAACACTTAATCATCTTCACATCTTTATCTCTCCTCCCATTTCAAAATCAATGCATGAATATCGCTATTACCAAACAATACATACATGTGGCCTTCAGATGTTGCATCAGACTTCGCAGAATGCTGCTGGGAACAGCCAAAATCGAAACAAAGATGAGCAACATTGCAGCAAATATTCACTGGCATTCTAGACAAGCAAGAAATTTTAAGATGCAGACATATACCTTTGATGCATGAGTCTGCCTCTCATTGAATGATTTGCTTTTCAGACCATTTGGAGGCACAGCAGCAACTTTTCCATCCTTGCCCTTCTTCACTTGAGTGGCTGAGACATTTCTTGAGTTAGCTGGCTTTTCGTTCTTGCTCTTTCCAGGACCCTTAAGTGATCTGCCTTTCTCTGAATGATCTCCATCTTTCTGCTCCTCTTCCTATATGGCCATGGACAAATTCCTAAATAGCCTTTATTTAATCCAATAACTTAACAAATTGTTTGAAGGAAAACTTACCGTAGAACCAGTCAGTCCATTGCTTCTCACATGTACATTTGATTCCTCACTGACCTCACCAGCAAAAGAAGCACTTGCAATACTGTCTTCAGACTTGGACACATTTTCTAAATTAACATTTGGCCCTGCACTCTCAATTATACCATCTGAAAAACCAACCTCGCCATGACTTTGTTCGTGAGTGCCATTTTGCTGGCTTGTCTCAAGCGCATGAAAGGGGACTAGATTATTGGAATCCATCAGACTGCACATAACAAAGAATTGAAATGCTACTCTGAAACAAATAATTGTGGCAAACAAAGGAAAGCACATTAAGCAGGGAATTTTGTAACTTGAAGTAAGCGATAATAGATACTACTTAATTAGAAGTGTCAAACAACATGATTATAGCCTGAAGTCTTAATTACAGAAAGAAAAAAACATTTCCAAAGAACTGCCCCCATCAAATTCTATCCTCAAAGCATTTCCAAATTGCAAAATGTTTAAAAAAGAAACATTTTTTCAATCTAAAGTTAAGAAATTTGGAGACACGAGTCTGTCAGAGACACATGATTTCCACATAGGTGACTTACTAAGGTGCTAATACACCAATTCAGCAAAAAGATAACAACTAGTTGGCCTCTACAAGACTCATAAAAAAGCTTAAGAAAACAATCAAAGCTACCTCATCGAATTAGAAGCGACCAGTCCCAACCTAGAACCATTCTGACCAAATTGTAAGCAGAATCCCATCTCAATTTATAATTTCTACGATTAAATTTTTTATCAGCAACCAAACAATAAATACGTCACCACAATTGGTCGGTTCTATTGAAAAAAAAAGGTGAACTTTAACAACAAGAATCCAACCAAACCAGGAATCTCAACAGCAATTAACCAAAGGGTACTTCCTTGAAATGGAATAGAGAATAAAATAGAGAGAGGCGAGCCAATGAAGGGGCAAAACTGTCGTTTGGACACTGATCTGCTCATAGCAGCAGCAAGCAAACAAAACTTCGAAAAAAGCATCGACAATCCGTTTGGTAACTAAAACAGCAGTAATAAAACAGAAGAAATGAAAAAAAAAACCCCATTTGAAATCGAAGTTACAAATGAGATATCCGCTTTTCAACAACCATTACAAAAAGCTCAAGATTCAGCCTTTCTCCCATTTTCTCAGCACCCAAACAAAAGAAAACAAGCAAGACAAAAGCTTTTCCAATCTCACCTCGTAAAGCGCGCAAGAATCAAAACTTCATCGGAGCAGATTCGAGTGAGAAAAGAAATAGATTTGCGAGAAGCTTGCTTCTAAGGATCTACAACACGGAGAGGTATAGAAACCGAAACCAATACTGCAAAACCAAAGATCGGAACCGGAAAATAGAGGGATCTATCGAAAAATGGAAACTGAAATTTGGGTTAAGCTTATTTTGCGGTGGTGGAGTGTGTTTGCCGGTGTGAAATGCGTAGGATTCGAAATCTAACACAAGGGCAGGGGCATTTTCAAATCCACATTTTCCAGGTCAGTTTGTAGAGAGAGAAAGAGAGTGAGGAACTGGCGAGAGAGAGAGAGCAAGAAGGTGACGGTGATGGGTGAGTGGGGAGTTTATACGATTAGATAAAGAGATACGGTTAATATACTGTTTAAGGGAAAAAAGGAATATAGGACGGTTAAGTGACGGAGTAACTAAAATTCTTACCAAACCGTAACTGCTTGGTTTTTTGCCATTTTTGTTTTTTGTTTTTTTACCTGTTTTTTCGTGTGAAAATGTTTCTAACATTAGGGATAAGATTATTCTTTTGTCCTACATTTTGTCCGCGCCTCACATTTTCTAATTCAAATTGCTTATTACAGAGCTCTACAATACTGCTTAATTTTAGGCTTAATACTGAAACTTAATTTAATTTAATAATTCATTTGAATATTTAAATTTTGATAAAATTATATTGAATATTTATATTTATTAATTTGTAAATATTATATATACATTTACACTTTTTTTTGAAAAATTAGAGCACTTCACACTCAAACGATATTATGACATTAAATAATATTAAAATTAATGAAAAAATCACTCAATTCGGTTTTCAATTGCTGCCAATTTCACTATACATGTGAAATGTGTATTTTTAATCGTAACAGTTTATATGTCACAATAATACAATTGAATGCTACATACTTTAATTTTTTAAAAATAATATAAATTAAATATTTATTATTTATAAAATCCATAAATGTCAATATTCAATGGGTCATTGTTAAAATTTAAATAAATTATAAAATCAAATTGATATATATATATATATATAGCTTCTTTTTTTTCAAATTTAGGGTATATTTTATTTTTGGCACTTACGTTTTGACAAAATTATAAATGCATCTACTGTGTCACTCAATGAACGAAAAATTTCAAACCATACAGACATGTGTCGTGGCTTTTAATTTTTTTTATTTGAATTTGAAATTTAAAATAAATAATATTTTATGATGTGTTGGTACGTGATATAACATTAATATTTTATAACAAGTGGCAGAACTGATTTTTCTTGCCAATTATATCGTGAAATATGCTATTATCTTCCCAATTACATACCTTACTTGCATTATTTTCCTTATGAGTTTTCATATATTTCTCATTAATTGTAATAATATTTCTTTATATGCCCAACAGTAAATGCATACAAAACTCATTTACTTTATAGTAAAGTTTCGACAGATAATATATTCCTATACATATAAAAAAAATTGTGAACTGAATTTAAACAGTAATTCTTACTAAATAGTAAATTATCACGATTAGTAACTATTTAATCACTATTTTCAAATTTTTTATTTAATATATTATTTTATTATTAATTTGGTTCATAAATTTTTACGGATATGATCTTTTTTTTTTAATAAAAATCATATTTTGTAAAAAATGACAACTGGCTAATATTCTACACATGATAAACTTGTATGCTTGTCACAATTAACTAACACAATGCCCTTCTTAACAAATTTATATAGGCAAGAATTTTTATCCAATTATTATCATGATTTTGGTAAATATTCAAAACAAAAATAAACAAATTTATAATAAATTACATTAATTTCCCAAGTAATTTATGTTGAGCGAATATTTAAAGATGGTAATTTAGAGAGGACCGACCAAATTGGCAATAGTGTCGGGGGGTGGCAGTGTGCCGTAACAGACGGCCGTGTTTTGCGGTCCGCCACCCGCTCTGATTTACTCTCCTCTTCCATGCATTAACTCACTATGCACCTCTTTCACAATTTTCAAAAATTCTTTTTTATCAATATCTAAATTCGCCAATCATATCTAAACTCGTAATTATCTTTACAATATCTAATTATACTGTATTATTAATACACTGATATATAATAGGACCTCTGTGTGACTAACTCTCTTCATAATTCGTAATTAAATTTAAAAAAAAAATCTAGACATCATAAAATAAAAAATATATTTATTGTGGAAACCCGAATCCGAACCCGAGACAGATAGAGAAGTCCTAACTGTCTCCTAGTTTTTCTTCAAGAGCGAAGACATTATCTAGCAATTGCACGTGCATGCTTCAATCGGGTCGGGTCACTAACACGTGCCTTGCTCTAACATCAATGGAGGTCAATGCCAAGTTAGTAGAGTCATATTAATTAGTAATAATAAAACTATCCAGAAAATCATTTATTTATTCGGAAAAAAGAAAAAAGAATTTTGCCAACCATGGAATCGGGGACATAAATACATGAGTTTTATATTTTAGTATATTATTCCGTAAATTAAATTAAAATTATGTTATATAGTATAAATATATTGCTCAATTATTGAGGCAATACAAGCTTATTGGCCAAAGGCCCCACATTAATTCAACAAGAAAAAGAAATTATAGCTTTATCATTGATAAATTATCCTTTTAAGACAAGAAGGGAATCTCTAGTTTTTACTATCTCTTTTTATGGCATAATTTAGACACATAAATTTTAGCATCCTAAGCTGGTTAATTGTATGGTTTCCTTTAACTTAAGAGGAGCCTCCATCAAATGATTTAAAATAAAAAAAAAATTAAAAAAAAAAACTTTTTTTTAAATGATTTTCGTAAAGTTCGAAATACGAATTAAACTAAATTTCGTTTAACATGTAAAGTGATTTGATTTAATTTGATTTATTGTGAATTTGCATAATTTGATCAGTTTGTTATTAGTTTATATTATTTGTAATTTTATATTTTTTTATATAATGTGTATATGAAATTACTGTATAACTTGATACGTTTATAGTTCGACCTATTTATAACTTGTTTAGTATTCTTTTCGTTTTCTTTTATGTGTCACTTTATAATAAAATTTAAATTTTATTTATCTATCACTTTTAAATTTTTCATATAATTTAAATTACTTTTCCAATTTAATTTTATTTTTCAATAAAATTAGAACCAATTAGATTTATTAATTTAATATTATTCATACAATTTAATATTAAATTTAAATTTATTTATTATTTCTTAATTATAGTGAAAATAACAAAAATGACAGATAAAAAAAATTGAAGGGAGTAATAATTTATTTGAGTATAAGCTAACCAATCATTTATAATCCACAAAATTTTGATAATTTCCGCAAAATTTTGATAATTCTTGCAGTTTGACTGGTAAACATTTGAAGAATAGGAATCCTTTATTTCCTGAAAATACGTTTACCAATTTTTAGAACTAAATCAATAATAAAAAAATATTTTACATTTTAGTTTATTCTTACCTTAGTTGATGAATAAATTCCTGAACTAGTTGGACAAAAAATAAAAACTCGGAACTCTTATAATTAATAAATTTTCAGACTAAAAGAAAATGTTTGTTTGATACTTTATCTGTCATTTTTGAGTAAAATTCAAATTTTATTTATCTGTTATTTTTAAATTTTTAATATAATTTAATTTATTTTTTCAATTTATTTTTCTTTTTTAATAAAATTAAAATTAATTAAATTTAATAATTTATTTTTAATCACACAATTTAATACTAAATTTAAATCTATTTATTATTTTATGTAATTTAATACTAAATTTAAGTTTATTTATTATTTTTTAATTTTAATGAAAATAATAAAAATAATAGATTAAAAAAAAAGATGCAGTAATAATAAATCTATTAATTACTTGGCAACTTATTTCTTTGGTTTCTTTACTTTTCTCAAGAGTGGAAATGGGAAGAGAATTGGTCAAAATTGTGCAGAAATTGGCTTGTTTAGTCATTGTTGCTTAATTTATTGATGAAAGATTGTGTGGATCGCAGTGCAACATTATGATAATAGACTCTTTTATTTTTCTGGTCAATATGTATGATAATAGAGTTGACCCACAGGAGTGTTCTTTGGACATACATTATTGTCCTGTAATCTCATGATTATTATATCTTTCTCTATTGCTATTAATTTCTAATTGTAATAAAGAACCAGCAATTGACCATAGTGGTTCGCTATTTCTTTTTTGCAGGTAGAAAGCTTCACATGCTTTGGCCGTCAGTTCCTACGCTTGAATATTTAAGCTATTTTTTTAGCTAAATCCAACCAAAATCTAATAAAACAATAATTCTAGAAAGGCATCAGTATCACAAGTTTTTCCATCTTGCACCAGAATTCACAAGTTTAATATATGCATTCTTGAAATCTTCAAAGAACATCTGCTGATCGTCAGCATATTTTCTGATCCACCTGTACAACAAAAAACTCGTTAAGAAACACAAATGAAGAATCTTCATAACATTAAACTATATAGTTTGTGCTTGTTGAACTTTTGTAAATATGCATAGCTCGTCCATATTAACAATTACACTGAAACAGAATTCTCCGGCTTCGAAAAAGATAGAAATATTGATGATATCATTGGGCAAAGATTGCATAATTTCTGAATTTGTTTGAATATTGCGATTACTGTAGTTAGGGGATGAACACAGTTTGGTTTTAACAGAAAACCGAACTAAATCGGTTAATTCGGTTCGGTTAATCTAGTTCAATTTTGATTAGGTAAAGTCCAAAAATAGTTTTTGCCACATAAAATTTCCAAACTTGTTAATCGGTTTAATTCTATTAATATTAAAGTTCAGTATGGTTTTGATTTTCGATTATTTTGGTTCGGTTAAATCGAACCCTGCTGACCCCTAATTAAAGTGCTAGTTACATTTGCAGAATATACATTTGCAGATCACCAACCTTAAGCATTCATTGTCCTCAACAAGTGCTCGATCTGAAGGAAGTCCAATCATGGTTGACATTCCAGCTGCATTTGAAAATAAGAAGCAATATATTGAGTTTTCTATGGCAAATTTTCCTAGAAAAGAGACCATTTTTAGGAAATGCAATTATGAAAAAATAAATGAAACTCCAAGCAAAATGATGATAAATAAATCTGGATTAATATACGGATTTACCAACTAATCTAAAGAATTTTCAACTAGACAGTGAAGAGAAAGTCTTCTTCTACAAATAAGCTCTTACCTGAAGACATCCATGGCTTTTCTAGAAGAATTTTATAGTAAGAATTGTCAAAAACAGTAGGATTTCCAAAGCCTTTACTTCCAAGAGTATGAGCCCCAGACAATGCAACAAGTTCTTGTGTCCTGTTATGGAAGAATAATCCCTTTTAGAAGAAATCACAACTAAAATATATTTAAAAAATGGAATTCAACTCACGACAAGCCTTTTCTTTGAAAACATTGCTTCAAACCAGAAGCATCTAGAGACTCTTTAGGAAGTTTGCCTTCAGCATCAGGCTCCCTGTAAAAAAGATGCAGGAGCAACAATAGATAAGCTCTTGAGAAACTGATTTAAAAAGCGTTAGCGATAATTATTTTCATTCCATGAGAAGGATAAGAACTATTCTCTTACACAGAATCTAGCCTGCCCAAGATAACTGGGATTGTTGGACCTCCGCAAACAGAAACAGCTTCAGCTCCAGCTACAGCAATCATGTCTGCCCACGATACTAACAATGGAAAAATCCAATTGTGCATCAGAAAGCCACATATTATCTACCATTACAGAAATCCTTTCACAGATCACCACATTAAGAACCACCTGGCTGTATTGCATCCACTTCCTCCTTTGCTTTTTCAACAATCTAAACAACAATGCACCCACTATTGAGTTAGCTGGAAAAAGATCTTATTAGCTTTGACCAGTCTGGATCCATGTTCAAGAAAACCAAAATATTTCAGAAGTAGAAACGATAGGACTGCAATACATATAATGAACTCACATACATGTGACCAGCTTAAATGTTCGTGTTTTCGGAGAACAAAAGCATGAGAGAGAGAAAGAGAGACCTTCAAAGATTTCTTTAAACCCGCATTTTCAGGCCTTTCAAGTTCAAGTACTATAGAACCATTCATACCTCCTGCATCATAGTAATATTGCAGAGCAAGTCATAAGTTTAAATTTTAAGAGAGCACCTTATGTTAAATAAGATAGGAACGCAGAGAAATAAGCAAATAACAAAAGACGAAGTGCAGTGCAAAGTTTTGACAGACTTGAAATCTGAGCTAAAACAATTTAGCTTGCCTTCCCTAGATTCACTTACCAATCCCACTAAAACAGAAAATTAAATCATAATTTCCATGGAACCCTTAAATGCCAACAAAATAAGCCATTTTGGAAAACTCAGTTGCTTCTACAACAATTTGAATGAATAAGTTATGCGTTATACATAAAATTTCCATAGAAGCAACTGAAATAGCTATGCCAACATTCTTGAGAGGATCTCTGGGAATACCCAAGATAATAAAAGTTCATATAGAAACAATTCAGTCATCATCTAAAGCTGACCCGAAGTTTTCATTTTCTCATACAAATTCAACAAAATATTTTATCTAACAATAGGATTTCATTCTAATATAAGCAATAAGATCACTTGAAGATCATATAATATAACTTTTGCTAAAATAAATACCTGCTTTATCATTCATTTCAAAGGTTCCTGCATCATGAAAAGCAAGACGGAGAACCCCAGCAGCCTTGCCTTTCGACACTACCTTCCTTACTTCTTCCTTCATTAGCATATATGTATCCAACCTTAAGGATCAATAGATGAAATAAAATCATAAATTTAATAAATAATAACAAAACATCTTTGAAGAGGATGTTCCACAGTACAATATCCATCAAAAACAGTACAATGGTATGAGAAAATCATTTGTAATTAAATAAAAAAGCAACTCGAAACAGAAGCAAAGAACAAAAAGGAGGGATTTTGATCACTCACTCGGCCGCCTTAGCACCAGAACGCTCAACGGGTTCATGCAAATGAAATAGAAACGGCAGTGTGTGTATACAAACCAGAATTCTCCTTCTAGAAACCCAATCGCCATTTTTGCCTGTAGACCCCAAAAAAATACTAGTTAAAAAAAAATTCTCTATTTCTTTGTTTACGGTACACTGATATTCACCGGAATCGTCATCGGCGGAGGTCGGAAGGAAACACTGGAGAGCTTTGGCTGGAAATTTGACCGTTGAAGGGTGGAACAGTCGTAATTTAGTGGGACATTTAAATTTGAAAGGAGAACGGAAGGAGGGAATGGAGTAGAAACGAGAAGGTTTAGGATGGAGGAGGGTTAAAGATGTCATCTTGAACGAACGGTGTGGAGATTGCCTTGCTTGCCCCGTTTGCCAAAGAGGTTTTAATTTGGAGAGCCGATGATTGGATATGGTTGGGCATGGTCAGCCAGAGCGGAGTCCCCATTGATTTTACCCAATTTTTCTTACTTTGAATCCAATTATTTAGACTTGGTATGATAGTCCATATTCGGGTCATTTGACAAGGAAAAAATTTAATGGATTTTTATTAATAAAAATCTCCATAGTTGTTTAATAATTTCGATAAGTATATTTTGATATGTACATTCAACAAAAAAATACACTAATTTTTTTTTAGATTGGAGAATTTTTTTTAAGTAAAAAACATATAAAAAAATTCATAATATTGCATCACCTTTGTTATAATCGAAGGCCCTTTATTTACATGGCATAAAGTGTGAGAACAACTAGCCAACTTTGAAGTTTCCTGGTAGCTAATATTACAAAACTTATCTAACCATTTAACTGATATACAAGAATACTATAGGCAATAGCTCAGCTCTCAACTCTTAGTCTAAACTTACACTATATAATATTGTAAAGGTAATACTATCTTGGCCCAGAAAGCTGCACAGCAGAAAGGTAAGCATCACTATTGATGTCTGAAGGTCCTGAGGAAGTTCCCTCGGAGGTCGAAGACTTAAAAAAACCCGAAGAAAGGCGAAAACCCAATGGTGAAGAAGTTGGTGGATGAGGAACAGGAAAGATACCTTCGAGCATTTGGACAACCTTAGTCATTGATGGTCTTAGACTCATGTCTTCCTGTATACACCACAATGCAACTTTGATAGCAGTTGAGACCCTTTGATCATTTTCGTCTAACTGCAGCTTGGAATCAAGAATTTCCCTCAGCTTGCCTTCTTCCATCATCTTAAATGCAAAAGTTGGGAAATAGGATTTCTCTGAGGATTCGGTTGGATTGAAGTTTTTCCTTCCACCAATGATCTCAAGCAACAGCATTCCATAGCTGTATACATCGCTTTTCTCTGATATGGCATAGTTTGTGATCCATTCAGGTGCTAGGTAGCCCCTGGTGCCCCTTAGAGTTGTGAATACATGGCTTTGCTCTCTAGTCATTAACTTGGCCAACCCGAAATCTGAAACTTTGGCGATGAAATGATCGTCGAGAAGCACGTTTTCGGGTTTTACGTCACAGTGAATGATCTTTACATCACAATCGTCATGGAGGTAAGCCAGTCCTTTTGCTGTGCCTAATGCAATATTGAATCTGGTTTCCCAGTCCAGCAGGAACTCCTCTCTGTTTCTCTTGAAGATCCATTTATCCAACGATCCATTTGCCATGAACTCGTAAGCAAGCATTCGGTGACTCCCTTCTGCACAGAAGCCTTTTAGTCTAACCAAGTGGTGGTGGTGAATGCTACCGATAATGCTAACTTCAGCTCGAAATTCTTTCTTTCCCTGCCCAATTCCTTCCAGCTTCTTCACTGCTAGTCGTGTTCCATCTGGAAGAATCCCTTGATAAACTGAACCGAAACCTCCCTGCCCAAGCTTCACTGAGAAGTTATTGGTTGCAGCTTGAAGATCTTTGTAACTATATCGAATTGGCATTCCAGATAAACTCTCCAAGAAATTATCATCTTCTGAGGAATCTTGGTGAGATCCTGGTACTCTTTTACTGTTCCTGTAATATCTGAATGCCACATAAAGCAGACCGAAAATGACAACAACTGTCCCAATAACTATTATCACAAAATATGGAAAACTGTTTTTGCTGCTTCCAGTGACTGCGTTACTCGAGACCTTGATGTATGCAACAAAACCAGAACCTGTGCCAGCCTTTTTGAAACTCCCTACTTGGTCAAACAAGAAGCAATTCCCAGTGCTGTTCTGGAAGAACAAAGCAAGGCATGAGCAGTTGCTATGACATGAGGATTTGCAACCTTCCAAATCAGTTTTTGAAGAGGGCGAGACAAACCCAAGCACAGAATAATCGAGCCCATTCCCAGCATCCGCCAGCTCTGCAGAGCCATTTGAGCCGTCACAGGATGAGACGATACCCGTGTTGCAGTTTGACCTGCCAGTAAGGGCTGATATGCACTGGCATTGGTTGTTATCAGAACAGACATAATAGGGCTTACAAGATTCCGGTCTGCTGCAAGTATCACTCGGTATTTTTTTGGATGAAGGCGTGCCTCGATTATCAAGATTTTTAAAAGAAACAAAGCCATCACTCCCAACAACTACAATCCAGGTAGAATTTGCATCAGCAGCTTCTGCAAATTTATATTGCCATAACAACGCTTTGCTCTTATCATAGAACTTCCATGAATTTGCATCAAGAGATGCTTGAGTGACTGCTCCACCGCCTTTGTTAATGGTTATATCACGGTCTTTTTCCATGGACCAATAAGGCTGTGGAGTTGGGAAACCTGCAGAAAGAATCATGTCACCAGACTTGATCTCAAGAACATAGGTCAGGTTATTGGAGCTAGGATCACTGATAAGTTTCATTCCCTCCATAAACATCTGGTTCGATATGAGAGTATTCGTGGGATGGCTGAAACTCTGCCAAATTACCCTCGTACTATCATCCCCAATCAAAACCAAATTTCCGGAATCCTGCAATTCTATTGCAGAAGCCCTTTTACCACCAGTATCTGGCTTCCAGGCCAGGCCATTTCCCTTGTGTAAAGACACATTACCATCTTTACTAAAAGAGAAAAGGTCAGAATTTGAAACTGGGGAGTCCCTATTAGCTGTCCATATAACATCTAAGCTTACTGTGTGGATGACGACTAAAAGATATAAAGTGGTATCTTGAGAAGTAGTTTGGAAACCAAAAGCAAATTTTGAACTGTTAGATAGAAGAAACAGGCCATTTTTATCAATCCAATTCATCTGAGACCCTTGAAACCCTGGGCTGATCTTGCCAGTAGATTGGTAACCGGCCATACAAACTTCAGATTGGAGAAAAACCAGCAAGGAGAACCCCATAAAACATATGAAACACCAGCAATCCATGGCTTCAACAGGAACTTGAATTCTATCCAAAACTTGCAGAATCAGGAGACTTTCTTGACGGAAAGAATAGAACCACTAATGAAGAGGGAAATTTGCTATTGGAAGAGATAGAACACAATGAAAATGACCTCTCAGCTGTTTGTATGACAAACTTTACACTGTGAAATGAATCTAAGACCATCAACTAATAACAAAAACTGACAAATTTCAAGAATTCAGGGAATTTTTGAGACAATTAAGAAATGGAAAATTTGGAACTGCAAGAACAAGATTGACTTATGAATGGATAAGCAGGAAAGAAACACCTAATAAATGTCTACACGTGAATTGGAAAAAAAAAATAGCAGATTTTTAGTTGGCCACTGATCCAAAATTCAAAAATTTTGCGAGAAAATCCAAATTGGCCAGCCAAAATTGAAATTCTACCACTGACATCAAAAACTGAAAAGAGCAGAATTAACAATGAACAAGTGATGGTACCTTTTGTGAGATGGTAGCTAGCCACTAGAAGAAGAAAGAAGAAGAAAAACAATGAGCGATAGCTGTAGAAACATCCTTACTTGACCCATAATACGAGACCAAGTTGCTAAGACAGGTAAGAAAAGAGGAACCAATAAGAGAGATACAGACGAGCCGAATTCTACTGCAGCAAATAAATTAGAGAGACAGAGAGAGAATCCAAGAACAAGAAAGCTCCTTTACCTCATTCTGCGGGTTGAATTGAAGAAACAACTGAGATTGCAGACATGGGTCTTTTGCCTTTTTCCTTAAAACGGATTTGAAGTGAGCTTTTTCTATATATATTTATATATTTTTCAAGGTTGTTCATCAAAAAAACGAACTTTTCTGGTTTTGTGTAGATTGACAGATTCATGAATTCTTCTGTTTTTAAATGTGTTTTCCTTTGTTTTTACACCAAGTTTGACTCTCGCTTGGATGGCTTGAAGGTAAGGGTCTATTGGTCTTTATATATATATACATATATTTTAATTATATCATTTGTTTATTAAAATAATTACTATATTATCGCATATTCACATATTACAATCCCAAATAAAATATTGCAAGCCTATGAATCACAAAATTTTTTTATTATAAAGTTCTGTGAGACTTCACGGTTCTGATTACTAAAATTATAGTGTTTTGGATTTCATGAGAAATATATATATATATATATATATATATATATATATATATATATATAATAAAATAATTATATAAGATTATACTTTTATTTTTTCTTATAATAACACATGAGAATTCGACCATGTGTTCAAGGCAAAATTCATAATGATATATATAATTTTGTATTAAATCTTTTAGTTTCTAATATTAAAATTTAACTAATAGTTCCATCTCTCTATGTAAGATAATAAGTAAGATTAGTCAAAAAATAATAAAAAAACGATTGTAAGATTTTCTTATTGAAAATTGACTCCGTGAATAAGTTTACAATTAAAAAAAAATACTATAAAATAATTATAGAACCATTGTGCATGTGGTTATGGAAAATTGCTATTAGCATTATATCTAATGAATCTCTAGCTTAAAAATACAATAAAAAATTAAACATGGTAAATTTAATTTCCTATTACCATAATAGAATATTATAATAGCAAATTTACATATCAAATTAAAATGTGATAAGCAATAAGTGGTGGTAATTATTTAGCCTTTATGCAACATATTGAGTGATGGTAGATGCCTAGATAGATGGGGTTTGAATATATATGTTTATTAATTTAATAAAATATTTAGGTGGCTATGCAATTAAAGAAAGTCCAGCAAGAAATTGAAAACTGAGGGAGGGCTAAGATTAAAATAAATGCAACTTTGATGGCAAAAAAGCAACAAAATTAAATGCAAAGTTGGACCCAAGTGAGAGAATGAGTCAATGCCTTATTGCAACCAACACATCCATTCCTAAAATAATAATAATAATAATAAATAGAATCAACTTTCAGCTTTTTATATATAAAATTTAATTAAATATCAGCAATTTATAGTTAGTCTCGCTCTATCGATTATTTTTTTTCATACATAAAAGTAAAAAAGAAAAACATATAACTAACATTTTTTGAAATTTAAATATTATAATATTAAATTTAATTAACATAAATTAAAAATTACCGTGATAAGTGTAACAAAGAATAATAATAATGATGATGATATCAGATAATATGGTAAATGTTTCTTTATTAATTAAAAATTTCAAACACAAATTTTAAATATAAATATTTTTAAATATATAAGAATATTTAAAAATTTTATGAATTTGCATATTATGAATTCAAATTAATTCGGTCAGAGAAATTTAAATTGTAAATATTTGAAATAATAATAATAATAATAATTGATAACAAGGTCTTATCGAACTTTTTAAACATACTACACAGCAAAGTCATAATTTTTCACCTTTTTAGTAACTTGTTTGTAGGGTCGACTCGAAATTTTTTAGTCAAGTCATCAATAATAATAATCCAAAAATAATAGTAAATGATCTTAACTCTGAAGGGTCTTGTGAAAATCAACTTGATCGTTAGGACCCATTTCTAAAACTTTCATTTCCACTATTACCCTGAAAAGCCGTTCCTGCTCATACATAAAAGTAAAATAGAAAAATATATAATTAACAATTTTTTGAAATTTAAATATTATAATATTAAATTTAATTAACATAAATTAAAAATTATCGTGATAAGTGTAATAAAAAAATAATAATGATGATCGTAATATCAGATAAAGTGGTAAATGTTTCTTTATTAATTAAAAATTTAAATATAAATATTTTTAAATATATAAAAAATATTTGAATTTTTATAAATTTATATATCATAAATTCAAATTAAACGAATCAGCTAAATTTAAATTGTGAATAGTTAAATCGGAACATGAAAGCATCATCAACTTATATTCGGTTACTGACTTGACTTTTGTCCAAAAAAATAATGGTCACGCATAGTTAGTCTCTCTCTATCAATTATCTTCTTTTTTTTTTTTTCAGGAGTTGTGAACTTGTGATTTTAATTTTCCTACCTATAATTTCTTAAATTCAAAAAAAAAAAAAGAAGAGAATTTAACATTTAAAATTTAGAAAATAAGTAAAATAGTAATTATTCCGAAGCTTTTAATTCAATTTGACTCCCTTTGTCCTCTTATTCCGTAATTGAAGCAAGATTTTTTGTGCATTTGTAATTTATTTATTTATTTCTTCGTTTCTTCCTACAATTTCAAGATATTTAACTATTTTTTAATTGTTTTTCTATATTCAATATATTATACGAATTTTTCACTTTTCCTTTTTATTATTCTGAAAAAGGTCATAAATTTCATAATAAAATCTCAATTGTTTGAAAAAACATAAAGAAAATAATTCTATGCAGTGACATTGTAATTGTTTTTGGAAGAAATATAATAATAGATCATTATATAAAAAAAATTTCTCAATGGAAAATTTTAGCGATATATATAAATCATAATGTGCTTAGAAATTATGAATTTAAACATTTTCTTTCCTTTCTCTCTATAAAAAAAAAAAGAAAATAAGTCACTATATAAGATAAATAATTCACAATTAGTGGCATATTTACAAAACATAAAATTTCAGTATTTAACATATTGATAAACGATAAATAATTATACAAAGTCAGCATAAACTCTCTTAATTATTTTCAAAATTCAAGTATTTAAAAAAGATTGTTTTTTTTAAAAAACAAAAAAAGTGTTATGAAATGATCCAATCTTCCTTAAAGATATCAAAACACATCAGAATATTAATTGTAGATACCAAAATGCTTCTGTTGCGGGAAGAAACCTTAAACACAGCTAATTAGAACTTAATTATTACTTTTATTTATTTTATATATCATTTTTTAATAAAATTTAAATTTTATTTATCAATCACTTTTATAATTTTAAATACTTTAATTTATTTTTATTTTTTAATAAAATTATAATCAATTAAATTTAATAATTTAATTTTAATAACATAATTTAATATTAAATATTAAATTATTTATTAACTTTGATAAAAATAATAAAAATAACTGATAAATAAAAATAAGGAAGTAATTATGAGATTAATAGTCTAATCGAGAAAACTAATGATTATAGTTTTGTTTCAGAAATTTTGTCAAACTTTAATGCTAAATTTGAGAATTGAGACCCGAATGGATGGAGTGACGCTGGACAAGATCCTGATCTTCTGTTAATAATTTTCCCAACTCCAAGAAAACTAAAATGGGCCCTTAATTAATTGATTCCATAATTAAAAAAATACAAAAAAATCATGGACTGATTTGATAATATATGAAAATATTTGTTGTGAGCTGTACGATTTATGCATGTATGTTAACCAGCATATTATACTTTGGTAAATAATTTAATAATTAATTAATTTTAAAAAAATATTAATGATTACGTGGCACGAATACTCCAGCCTTTGTACGGCAATCCATAAGGTTTTTTAAACGTATTTAATAATTAAATTAGACATTAATTTGGGGATTGATTACGTGGCAAATGAACAGCACTTGATGGGGGTTCAAATGGACTGCTCATTAATTGCTCGTATCTTGCAAGTTCCCCTTCTCCATTTTGAAAAATTAATTTTTAAACCCAATTTAGGTGAATTGCAGTATAAATTACCCTACCTGTAATTTTTTTATCTGTCATTTTTATTAAAATTAAAAAAATAATAATAAATAAATTTAAATTTAATATTAAATTAAGTAATTAAATTAAATTATCAAATATAATTGGTTTTAATTTTATTAAAAAAAATTAATTGAGAAAATAAATTAAATTACATTAAAAATTTAAAAATAACACATAAATAAAATTTTAATTTTAATTATAAGTGAAATATAAAAAAGAACAAAAAGAGTAAATTAATGCATGCATATTATTTATTATATTATTATTTTTATTTAATTTTAAATATGTGGCTTTGTATTATCAACTTAGTACCAGATACACGCCGAGACCGAATGAACTTGTTCGTTTTTTTTCCAAACTTTTTTTGGCTTATTATACATAAGAAATTCAACTAACCTATAATTATAAATCCTGCTTTCAAAAAAATATTACAAATATTTATTTTTTGTGAAAGAATTAAATCCTTCATTTAATTAACATCTATTTGTATAAGATTTTTTTTTTGCAATATGTCTATTATTCATAAATTCGTGAATCGATTTTTACTAATTATATATGTATAAATTAATTGAAGTAACTCATTAATTTATATATAAACTATACTAACATAAATGAAGTAGTGACAGTGTTCACATGCTACAATTATAAGAAATTAGCTTTTTTATTTTATTATATGACTAAAATACTTTTAATTGACTATTAAAATTTAATACTGTGACTAATAATCGAGTAAAATATTTTTTAAATAATTATAATTGAATTATATGCTCGTTATAAAAATTATATAAAAAAATAACCAGCACAGAAAACGAGAAGTATAAGAAGATTTGGTGAGAAACAAATTAATGCATAGAACATAAAATGTAAAGGGCAAAGGTGGCATGGATGGAGGATGCACTGTGGACGCAAGAAACAATCAATTTTACATTTTTTTTATTTATTGATTTGAAAATAATCATTAATAGGACGGTTTGTGTTAGGTGAGTTAGTTCTTCATTGATTTCAATTCTTATTTTTATATTCGAAAATAATTTTGGCATCCAGCGATCCATTGTCTTAATCGTCGACGTAGACAGTGAAAAAAGGTGGCTAATCCTAGTAGTAAATTTTTTATTATAAATATCACGACTTTTGACATATTTTTATATAAAAAATTGAAGGTTAAAAATGTCATTAAGTTTTTCTATCGTTAGAGATTCTAAAAAGAAAAAATGGCATTATTTTTTACGTTAAAATATGCCTATTTCAATAAATTTAAAAGATAATAATTATCTAAAGTTTAAAATACAATTTATTCCCTTAAATTTGATAAAAAAATAATTAACCCCTTAAATTTTATTTTGATGCAATGTTCCTCTTCAAATTTTGTAAATTGAGACAATATCACTTTAAAACTAATAAATTCGTTATTTTGACTATTTGCTAACGTTAAAGGGGGTTAAATTCCTCTAATTTGTAAATTTTAGAGAGTAAATTGCTCCAATTTATAAACTTTAGAAATTTTGTTACACCTTCAGTCGACGTTATGTCAACAGTCAACTGACGGAAAATAATTAAAATAATGAATTCGTTAGTTTTAAAGTAAAATTAATTCAATTTATAAATTTTAAGAAAAAAAATTGTACCGGAATAAATATTAGGAGTTAATTATTTTTTTTGGCCAAAATTCAAGAAGTTAATTGTACATTTGGTCATTATCCAATTTAAAAAAAATAGAGGGAAAAAGTCTATATATTCTAAAACTTTAAAAGTGAAAAAAAAAATTAATAGCATCATCTAATAATTCGAAAAAATTTAATGGCAAAAAATGATTTTAATCTTTAAAATATATTTTTATTTGCCCCCTTCAAAAGTTGGATTATTTAAATAAAAAAAAGGAAAAAGAAAATTAATTAGTTCATTAAAAAATGAATTAGGTGGTCTTAATAACTTTCAAGTTTCAAAAAAAGGGAGTGAATTTGGTGGATTGGGAGTAATTTCAGAAATGTGAGATTCGTTATTTACTTTAAATTAAGGCGAAGTAAATTAATATATTAATTCCTTAGTGTTTTTCTTTCCTAAACATTTGACTTAGAGAAATATTTTCTTAATTTATGTTATTATCATATTATAAAAACTCGTTTCTCAATTCTTAATCACTAGATTACAAATATTAAAATCAGCCTATTGTTGAAATTTTGTACTTAGATGACTACTAATGATGCATCAAGTTTACTTACTTATATCTAATTGTCGGAATATCACGTATTGGGCTTAGGCCCATATTGCTTTATACTGATTTTGCCGACGCTGATTATTGGGCTTGTGAAGGCCCAAATCATAAATAAATGGAGTACAAATTATATCTAATTTCATTTAACCGACATGACGTTTTGGCATAAGCCACGGTTTTGTGGTGATTGCATTTCTTCCAAGTTAAGAACCGAACCAACGCAGAGAACAGCTCTCTTCTTCCGACATTTACTAACAACTCCTAAATTATTCCGCGTAATCCCACGTGGCTATTATTATCTGTCCGCGTCCACGTGTCAATTTCCCACAACCATATCTGATGCTGGAGCATCACAAAATTTACCAATTAAAACCTGCCAAATCACCCTAAAAATACCAGCACGTGACCAATTTACTATATGTAGCATAGGATTGCCCACGCAGAATCAACACGGAGAAGACGAGGTTCCTCGTCTGGGACATGAATATTCATAGAAAATAACCCAAAAAAAAAATCCAAATTGAGAATCAGTCCAAGCTGTAACATTCTTTCTTAAGACATGTGTTATTATATATAAACATATGTAGTTAAACATACGGAATTCCCTTAAATCTTAGGGGATAAGATTGTGACCAATTCTCGAACCTCCGAACAAGACAGAGACAGGCGCCATTTAACATGAAGAAGTTGCCATCGTGGTTGCGATTGCCTGATTCAGGGAAAACAAGGAAACTCCATGTGAAGGTGAAGCCATGGAAGCTTGAAGGTTTATGTGGGGAAAGAATGGAAGAAAATGGTGAAAGAGGGTTAATTTTTGTTATTGAAATGGTCTGGGAAGGAGCTAAGAGTAATAAATTTCTTCCATTTTCGAAGAGGCAGAGAAACTTTAGCAGCCATAAGTTGTTGAAGAAAGGAGAAGAAGCTATTGAATGGGATGAAGAATTTGACAGTATTTGCAGTTTCTTTATTGCTTCCAAGAAGAATGATTGTTTCAGTTCACGGGATGTGAAATTAAAGGTTCTATATGTAAGTTAATTTATTCGTTTAATGTTTAATTAACGTTTTTAATTAAATTATGGTGTTCTAATTTACTTAATTGATTAATTAATTACAGGGCATGGACGCAAAGAGCAAAACGAAATTGAAGAAGATAGGATCCGTTTATTTGAATATTGCAGAATCGGCTTCCAGAAAAGATTCTGAAATTCAGAAGAAACTTCCAGTTTCTTTAAATATCGATGGAGTTTCTTCTCAAGCTACTCTTTCGGTACGTTTTTTTTTTTAATTTCTATTTTAATTTGTTTATAAACTAATATATTAAATTAAAAATTACAGTAATTAAACAAATTCCACGTATTTTCACAGGTATGTGTGAGCTTTGCCGACATCAGAAATTGTGTTGATTCGCCACGGATCTCTAAAAATGCATTCCATTCGGATTCTAGCAAGCAAATGAAAATACATGAAGAGGAGGATGGTCCTTCTTCTTCTGCCACCTCAAACTTCGCTACAATTGAGTCCAATTCCGTAACTCGGCACAACTCGGCCATCAAGGTTAAGTTCTTTTCACGGAAGAAGAAAGGATGGAGCTTTCGATGGTCCAGAAAGAAAAGAGGATCAACTAATGGTGAGAATGACGAATGTTGCGTTACCCCTGGATGGGAGGAGAAAGAGTTGATCAGTAGATGTGGACAGACGAAACTCAAAGCTAATGTGTTCTTCGCTTCCTTCGATCAACGGAGCAAAACAGTTGAGGGAGAGAGTGCATGCGCGGCACTTGCAGCCGTGATTGCACATTGGCTAAATTCGAATCAAGATTTCATGCCGACCACATTGGAATTCGATAGCCTTATCAAAGAAGGTTGTTTAGAGTGGAGAAAGCTTTGCCAAGACGAAGCTTATGTGAACTGCTTCCCAGATAATCACTTCGATCTCGAGACGGTCCTAAAAGCTGATCTTAGACCTTTGAATATCTCCACCGATAAATCTTTTACCGGAATTTTTAACCCTGAAAAGTTTGAACACTTGAAGGGAGCTAAGTCTTTTGATGATGTGTGGGAAGAGATGAGCAGCATCGCCGAAGATTATGATCATAGAGTCTATATAGTAAGTTGGAATGATCATTTCTTTGTGTTGAAGGCAGCTGTTGATGCGTACTACATCATTGATTCCTTGGGGGAGAGGCTTTTCGAGGGGTGCAACCAGGCATACATCTTAAAGTTCGACGATTCAAGTGTGATGTATGGGAAGGTGGGAAAGAACGAGGTCAACTCGGAGGAAATAGAAGACGCTAAAGAGGAGGTAGATAGAGAAGAAATAATTTGCGAGGGGAAAGAGTGTTGCAGAGAGTTTATCAAAAGATTTCTTGCTGCGATTCCACTTAGAGAACTCGAGGAAGAAGAGAAAAAAGGAACAGTTTCCACGTCCTATCTCCTACAAAGACTGCAAATCGATTTTCAATACTGCCTTTCTTCCTCTTCTTCAACATCATCGCCTAATTCTTCTCTCTTCTCAACAGATAGCAGCATTTCCTGATTCTTCTCTCTTCTCAACTGATAGCAGCATTTTGCCATCGCCTAATGTAGCCAAAGTGAATGTCCGCAGCATCTAATTTTTCCACCTTTAACTGTAAAGATGTTCCAGTGAAAGAAAAGCATATGCCTAAGTTTTAAGACTACTAATGGAGTATAGTAGGACTAAAACAGATGATTCCTTGTGAGGCAACTAGCTTAACTAGCCTTCCATTTCCCTTTCTTTTGTTGAATTCTACTCTCAGAATATACACTTTCTTTGCAGTCACTAAGCAAGTGAAAAATACAAATGCAAGACACAACACAAATATCAAACAGACAACTTTTGATCTATCTTATCAGCAAGCTCTAGCATTGTAATATATGTCTTGTTCCAGAGTCATGAACACATCGATATCGCACTCCAGTCAGAAAATTGTTAGATAAAAGAATTAAAAAAAGAAAAAGAAGAAAAGAACTCTTTGATAGGAGTTATTTGAATTCCATATTACCCTTTCTCCCATACATGAAGATGCTGCTGGTTCCCCAAGAACCATCATGCAATGAAAGCAATTATGGACTTGTAGCAACTCAAAACGCTAAAGAATGAAACACACCTCTATCCATATTCTTTGACCTACATCTGATTAATAATTATTAAAAGGAAAACTTGCAATGGCCAAATGGCCCACATAAAGAGCTGTGACCTAAGCTAAAGGCGAAGAAAGACTTGGAATCTGACCCTACAAATGGTTTATAAGCACCTCATGCCTATAAAAATATTAATCACCACTTGTACAAACCAAAAAGTCTTATCCCCTTCCTAATTAGAACAAATAGAAGGGGTCCACAAACACAATCCTAAAGCACATATCTAAGATAATTGTAAGATTTGGTATTAGAGACCTCCTTGTCCCCCACTAACACATACAAAAAGCCCTGTCCAGTTATTCATAAATAATTTCTTTCCCACTTCTTAACCAGACCAATCAGAAAGGGAAGGCCAGTGATCCCATATCTAATGACCCATAATTATTTCTTCAAATAGCTAAGTTCAAGGTTTAGTGAAGAGACACAGTTTTGCACCCACCTTTCCACATAGAGACTTAAACACCAAACTTCAGATATAAAAGAACCCAGTTTAAATATGCTTTCCATACTTCCAATTTCCTCTCTTACGGTTCATAGTTTTTCATTACAGACATCCCATTTCATGGGAAAAACAAGTTGAACAAGTTTATAACATGATGTTCTGGATTCCAAAATGTAGCAGTTTGTTGCATATTAGATTTAAAATTTCTCTGAAACATTGCAAACAAGAAGCCTCTTCAGTTAATTTCTACAAGATCATTTCTGCTAATTTACATTGCTTTATATTTACATCTCATTTCTCGTACAAAACATTGCAGCAGGCAACTAAAGCATTATCCAGAGAGACTACACTAGTACAGCTGGATTCCGAAAATGCCCTAGCAAGGCATATTCTCACTAAGACATACCAATAGTAAGAAACAAACATAAGCAAGAGGCTGTCAGTCTACAAACCTGCCTATTCATTCTGCCAGTCAAGCAGTAACCTTTGGTTGGTCAGTCGATCAGTCTAAGTTCCAGTGCTTCTCATTCTGCCTGTTAGATCATTACATTGAAGCTTTGGCTGCCAATAATATGCCTGACCATCCAAAGGATTACCAAAAACTGGCTTGCGCTTCTTCACTAAAGCATCTACACTTGCATGTTCCCTAAATTTGCTTGAACATAGATTTAGTGTGTCATCTGCGTTGATTCTAGAGAAGAAAGAAAACTCATCTTTTTGGGGCATCTGATTGTTGAACTTACTTACCTCTTGAGAAACACCATAGCTAACATTTTCAACATGCTCATGCTGCCTTCTTTGAACACTTGGTGAAGGAGCTGAAAGAGAGCCCAGCCGCAATGATAGATCACACCCGATTTCATGATGGTCAAGATCATCCTTGGACTCGTTTTGATTGATTCTAACAGCTGCAGCATCATCATAGGAGAAGAGACTCTGCTTGATACCCGCATTGACAGGTTCCACATTGCTAGGAACAGATTTAGGACTAATTCCTAGACCAGGCTGGGACTCAAGGCAAGTTCCATAGTACAAAGGGTAAACTGAGCACAAGCTTGACACAGGACAATTCTCCATGGGCAAAAACTGGTTATAGTTAGACAGATGCCCAGTATCAGTTGGAAAGAGGAACTTGTTAGAAGTGACACTCAAATTCTGGCAAACAAGGTTTTGCAATTCGGAGCCCGAGGTCGTTGAATGTGCAACTGTTGGTTTTATGATATTTGAAAAATTAGGTATGCATTGTGAGCTGGTTGTAGAATTTGCTTGAATGATATTATTTGCTATGCTGGTAGAGAAAGTGTTGGGCTCTTGAGTGCCAGGACTAAGGTAACACCTCGGGTGACAATTTCGTTGGCTCCTTGAGGTTCTTCGAGGAATGCATCCCAAATTAAGAGCAGCTGAGCATTATCGGAATAAACAGAGAAGGATCGCAAACATATGAGTTATTTTGTTAGAAAGTACTGCTATTTTATAATCAGCTACATCATACGTCTCTCTCTCATCTTTTTTCAAGCCAGACGTTTGCATAAATGGAATCTCGTTTCAAAGTATCGCCATCAAGCAATGACAGTTAGGATGAGATAGTTTCAAAGAGGCAAATCCCCACTGCAGGTATGCAAATAACATATTTTTCAGATAGCAGAAATCAAATGTATACCTTCAATACAGGGTTGAAGAAGATCTCCAGTTTCTGAACTCTCATCACGTCTAATTATTGTATTAATGGCATCATTTGTTCTGTCCCAAAGTGTTTTAAGGTCCATATACTCAGCCTAGGCAAGAATTTAGAAGGGAAAGTCACAAGCTTTTATATAACAAAAGCGACCAAGTCAAACATATTATCAAAAGCTTATTGTGGAATACCAAGGAAATGAATAAATGCATAAAATTTAAAGCTTTAATTCTTAAAATTCTCAGGACGCAAGAAGCAATTGAAATCCAAACTCAGAACACAGACATACCCAGATGGGGAAACAGAGTTTTAATTGAGAATAACCGGAGAAAGAAGGAAACTTTTACCTCGGAACTGGCTTTAGAATACATAATTTCTTCAGCTTTCAAGACAACAACAGGAAGCTTCTCTTGCCATTCCTTATTCTTCTTAGTACCAGGGCTATGGACCTCATTGACAACCCTAATCAAAACACAAAAACCAAAAAATTGGTGAAAAAACTTACACCATTCATAGATTAACAGAGAGAAACAAAAAGGGGAGGTACCTGAAAATTTCTTGAATGAGAGAACCTCTAACGGGATGGTGCCTATCACTATGCCAAGCTTTTCTAACACATTCATAAGGTCTAGGTCCTGGTCTAGGCATGTTCTTCAACAGAAATATCTGATTCTTGCAAAGAGAAGGACTTCAAGCAGTGCGAGAGAAAAGACGAGGTAACTTCAGATTTTGGTTGAAGTCACATAGTAATTAGCAGAAACCAGAAATGTAGAATAGAAGAGGGAAGTTGGGAGGGAGAGAGAGAGAGAGAGAGAGACAGAGAAAGGGTTGAGCTTTCTTTTCCTTTCTTTTCTGTCACAAACTCAATAATTTCAAAAGGGATTTAATTGATGAGTTTGGTGTGTCCCCCACTGATCCACATGCCTGCTTCCCCTAGCCCCAAGAGTCCTTCTCTTTAATGGGTTAATCTGTGTTTCCCGTTGCAAAATTTCTTGTGAACCGTACAGTGAGAGTTGAGGTTGGGGTTTGCTTTGACACCACCGACAGCGACAATATCATCCCCTCCACAACGTTACTTTAATGCTCCAGAAAAATAGATTATGGTATGTATGTAAGCCTCCTTTGTGGGCTCTTCTTTACGCACCCATATTGAAAATGTGTGATCTTTCTTAATCTTATTTTTATATTTTTTGTTTGTAGTATTGCAACCCTCCGCTCCTCTACACCACTTATTATTTACTTTCTTATTATTTACTTTCTTCGTTTTTTTTATTTATTATTTTAAAATAAAATTTAAATTTTATTTATCTATAATTTTTAAATTTTTAATATAATTTAATTTATTTTTTTAATTTATTTTTCTTTCTCAATAAAATCAAAACCAATCAGATTTAATAATTTAATTTTAATCATATAATTTAATACTAAATTTAAGTCTATTTATTATTTTTTAATTATAATGTAAATAATAAAAGTGATTAATAAAAAAGAATAAAGTAAATATCTGATTAAATAATATATACGTACCATATTATAATTAAACAGTGCGTATGCACACGTGTATTGCACATAGTGCACCGAATTGCAACTCATTTTTTAGGTTTTAAAAAATTTTAAGGTAAAAAATTGACCCCGTTACAAATATTTTTATGGTGGTAAATAAAAAATGTGATTTTTTTTAAAGGGGGAAAAAGATAATGAAAAAATCTTTGGGTGGTAGATATGAAACATGATTTTGTAAAAGAGATATAAAACAGTGACAATACACAAGATTGACCCAAAAAGGAAGCAATTGAAATGAACCTTTCATGGAGTAGATGAATTGTACAAAGAGAAAAAATAATTGAATTTTGTAAATATCAGAAAAAATAATCCTCATTTGCAATTTAATCAATTGAAGAAAGAGCAGAGCATATGTCGTATTCAAAACTTTTTGAGACATATAATTGAATTTTTACATTAATCCTCTGCTTGGATCCTCAGAAAGCACTGATTCTTTTCTGGATGCTGAGAAAAATTATTAAAAGAAACCCCTAGAAATTATTATTATTATTAATTTAGGGTCCTGAAAATCTTCTTTAGAATTTTTGCCTTTGATCACGTTTTCTTATTTTTTACACAGATCTTTTAGACTTTTGCAGATATGTCCCATCTCTATCCATGGAGTAGGGGTGAGCAACGGTCGGTTCGGTTCAATAACCGAACCGAACCGAAATAACCGAAAACCGAAATTTTAGAATAACCGAATTTAAACCGAACCGAAATTTTAGGTCGGTTTGGTTCGGTTAACCGAAAAACCAAAATTTAAAATTATTTTTTAAAAAATAAAAAATATTGTGTTTAAAAATTATAAAAAATTATAAATTATAATATACTAAAGTAAAAACATCTAAATTGTACAAATAAAAGTTCAAATTAAAGAAATAATCTCAAAATATATAATAAATAATACAACAAAATCATTAAATTTTTTTTTTATTTAATCGATTTTTAATTTAATCGTCAAAATTTTAAATTATCACCTAAAAAATAGATATTAATAATTGATAAATGTACTCATATAATTTACAACTAAAAATAAAATAATTTATATGTATAAAATAATTATTTAATAAAAAAATAAAAAAAATATATAATTATATAAATTTCGGTTCGGTTCGGTTTCTATACGGTTTTCTTCTTTAAAAACCGAACCGAACCGAAAAACCGAAATTTCTCAAAATTAAAAACCGAAAACCGAAAAACCGAACCAAATTAAAAAAAATCGATTGGTTCGGTTCGGTTTTTCGGTTTTGTTCGGTTTTTGCTCACCCCTACCATGGAGTCTGTAATAAGTACTGTTTTCATCCGTGAATCGAATTTATGTAACCATTGACTGTCTCTTTCAATGAAAAAGTATTTTCTTTTTTTCTTTTTGCAATCCAAAACTTACCATACTGTAAATTTTCGAAAGAAATACTCGTAATTTGTCATACATGCACCAACCCTTATTTCCATAACGTGCCAACTCCAGCATGGTTCAATCAAGTTTAAAAGCCTAAAAGAGATACATGCATGGCAATGTTTGCCAGAAACAGTGATGAATAAATGTAAATTAGACAACAGAATGGGTTTTTCGGCAGTAGAAAAAACTAAAATTACCATATGTGCATTATGACAACATGTAAAATTTACCATGGGTGAAAATACAGTCTGTACATTGGAAAAATAGCTATTTAAAATGATAGAAAAGGACAGGGAGGTGTTAGAATGCTGAAAGCAGTAGTTTTTTCTGAAAAGAAAAAAAAGGAGGAAAGAGTACAGTGTACAGTAATATTAAATTTAAGGCCAGCAGAGCATGATTCTGCTGGGGTACCCCATTCAAGAGTTTGGTGGGTAGTGTGAGAAGTGGAACCATTGATGCATGCTTGCTCCCACTATTTGCATTTCCTCTACTAAAAAATTGAATGCCATCATTCAATGCGTTTTGGTAGGTTTAATACTTACAGAAAAATATTTATAAGAAATAATATATGTAGGTAGTTGAGAAATTTATAATGGAAAAATCAATAATTTAATTCTTAAATTTTAACGTTTTTAAATTCAAAATGATCGATATAAAAGATAGTGTATTATATGCTCTGTTAAAATTTTATATTTTTTTAATTTTCGTTTAAATTTAATATATTATAATAGATAAATTTAAAAATTAAATATATAATTTTAAAAGTATATAAACTAATATATAAATAAGTTAAATGGTTAAAATAGTAAATTTTTTATTTTTCCAAACGTCAAATTTATTTCTGTTGAGAGTAAGTGATTAATTGTCCATGAAAGCAGCTAATAGGACTGGGTAGTCAATGGGGTTTGCCGCCATGCCCCCACTAAGGTGTCTTTTGTAATGCTTGGTTAATATCAATTAATGAGTAGCACCAACGATATCAACACACCCTTTTAAGATATTTTTCAAATCTGTTCTCATTAACTACATAAATCGACACATTCCATTGCTATGATAGGAGGCGTTGGGGCGTTCGGTCATCATATGGCTGTCATTTTATTACTCGATTGTGTGTATTTATGTGTGTTTCTGTGCTTCGATATTATACCTGTGTATTATTTTGCTGACATTGCGGTACTAGTGCAGTATGAATGGTAGATTCAACGTACTGAACGGACCAAATTTCTCCTGAAAAAGTGTACGAATCTCTTAAGAGAGGTAAAACACAATTTGTTTCGTTTTGCTACTAATTTTTCAGGGACTGCCCTTACACTACACACATTTTTGTTTTAAAAAATTATAATTTTAAATGTATTATTTAAAATAAAAAAAAAGTAATTTAATGAATTGTTAATATATTTTTATAAATTAATTTTTTAATTTTTATACTAAGGTGTGATAATACTTAATATTTTCTTTTATTGAGTCTAGGCCAAATTCGGCTCAAAGGATCACCAAATAGCTGGTTCAGTATAGCTTGGGCCCAGTGCGTCCTAAAGTCTGGCGTGTGAGCAAACAGACACGCACAAGAATTAAAGGGATAAAGCTGTTTGATTGGATTGACAAGGTGCATATTTCAATAGTCTACTAATATATATATATATATATCTATTTCATCTATTATTTGTTTCGCGTTACATTATAGAATACCTATTCTATACCCGAATAAATTACTCAAGTAATTTAACATTTTTTATAAATATCTTATCATTCTATACTTAAAGCACACTCTCTCTATATTCTCTTTAAATCTTATATTGGCTTAAATTTTAGAGTTATAATGTTTGATCTGACTGGATTAACCTTGTTGTAAGATTAAAACATTGCAAAATCCGATCGGATCTTATTGATATCCTCATTCTGGTACAATGTCAATTGGATGCTATAAATGGCCTCTCTCTTATAAAATTTCAGAATTTATGAAGGTGAAAAAGGTGCGGGGTAGGTAGAGTATTAGATGGAGAAGTGTTGATACGAGTAGGATTTTATTAATTGCAGCATTGAAATGTTTCAAATTCCATTGAAAATCAGACTACTTAACATTTATGCTGTAAAAGGACGAAAAAATAAATAGAAAAAGCAGTCCAATAAAACCGTAGAAAAAAGAAAATGGCAGCGAACGCATTTTACATTAGTAGTTATTTACTTGCACAACCAAGCAACTATATTATACTTTAATTTGGGTGACACTTGGTTTGAAGATTTGGCATGCTTGACACGTGGCATCCTATCCAGAAAGAAAAATAATAATGAATGAATAGTTCCAGCTTCCCAAAAGGAGAAAAAATAAAATTTAAATCGACCCATCAATGGCCACGACATTATTATTTTTATTAATAATTACAATTTCAGTAATAAAACCCTAATCAAAACAAAACTTTAATCAATTGCAAAGATAAAGGTAATTTCCTTTGTCAAAGCTTAAATGTTGTATTAAACTGGTTCAATTGAATAGAGGAGGTCTCCCCATTAGCCATTTATTTTTTGCAGACGATTTGATCCTCTTTAACAAGGCAAACGTGCGATAAACTCTGGTGATCAACAGAATTCTCAGTAACTTTTGTGAGTGTTCTGGTCAGAAGATCAGCATTGATAAAACTAGTGTCTTCTACTCCAAAAATGTTAATGTTCATCTTCGTCGTGAATTGAATTACAAGCTGGGTTTCAAGGAGGTTACGGACTTGGGTAAATATCTAGATATGCCTCTCTTGCATTCTAGAGTTTCCAATAAGCACTACTCTTACATACTTGACCGTATGAGAAGTAGATTGGCAAGCTGGAAGGTTTCTTACATTTCCATGGCGGGTCGTGTTACCCTTGCTAAGAATGTTTTGTCTAGCATGCCTTGCTATGTTATTCAAGCTTCTAGAATTCCTACAACTCTTAGTGCAGAATTTGATAAACTTTCTCGGCAATTTGTTTGGGGAGGAACGACAGACACTCATAGTCTAGCTTTAGTGCCTTGGAGTACTATGATTAATTCTAAAGATAGAGGGGAGCTCTCATTCCGGAAAACCCATACCCTCAACACTGCTTTCCTGATGAAGCTTGCATAGATTTTGCTTTCTCAATCGCAACAGTTGTGGGTTACTCTTCTTGCTTCTAAATATAAATTCATCCATGGTTATAGTGCTTGTCCTCTTGTCCAACGTAGTAGTACCCCATATGGAGAGGAATTTGTTCTGTTTGGAATAAGATACTGAATCATGTTCGGTGGGTTATTGGTAATGGCAGGAAAACTCGCTTTTGGTTTGATAGATGGGTTCCTGGAGTTGAATTACTTTTGTTTCACCAGACTTTCTAGACCTATTCCTGAAGCCTTAATTAACACAACAGTTGATTTTTTTGCTGTTGATAACATCGGTTGGTGTTGGAGTAGGTTTGAAAAATTTTTCTCTCCACATATCCTTTTAAAGATTGCAGTAGTTTGCCCTCTGCAGTCTCTTGCTGATAAAGATCTAGTTGTTTAGGATCTCTCCTCATCTGGTGACTTTACTATCAAGTCTGCTTATGCCAGCTTGGTAGAATCCAATACAGATGATATAGATCCCCTTTGGAATCGAATATGGAAGCTAAAAGTGCAGCAATGAGTTAAAATGTTCCTCTGGTTAGCGACAAATAATAGTATCATGACCAATTCTGAAAGAAGGAGAAGGCACCTCACAGTTAACAATGCTTGTGATTTTTGCAGGGCTGAGGAAGAAGACAATCTTCATGTTTTACGGGACTGTGTTGCTGCTAAACAGTTATGGAGTTTCTGCCTCTTTGGTGACCAGCTTTAGTAATTTATGGAGTTGGATAGCTTGAAAAGATGGGTGAAGTTCAACTTGAACAACTTCATTGGAGATTATAAAGATGTTGTTTGACCGGAGGTCTTTAGTATTGGTTGTTGGAACTTGTGAAAGTAGAGAAATGAGTTCATTTTTCAAGATAAGCGTAAACCAATTCTCTCTTTAGTGAATGATATGATGTCATTGGCTAAATCTTGTCAAGGAACCTTCGACTCGCCTGAAGAGGTTGGTAATGAAGGCTCCAGCTCGAATGCTTTCCTTATGTCTTGGTTGCCTCCTCCTTTGAACTTTCTCAAATTAAATACTGATGCTTCAGTTACTAGAGGGGGCATTGCCAGTTGTGGGGGAATTTTGAGGAATCATTTGGGGCAATAGTGTTCAGGTTTTGTGGCCAATTTGAAAAGCCGTCCTGTCCTCTTGGCTGAAATTTGGGAGATTTACTACGATCTTTGCAGGGCAAAGGAGGAAGGTCTTAATAATATCATTGTGGAGAATGATAATAAACTGATTGTTGAGATGATTGGTGGTAACTCTTCTCCCATTGCTTCTTGTCGCTCTCTAGTTGATCGGGCTCGGAATCTTTCCAAAGAGTTCCCTAACATTACTTTCAAGCATGTTCATCGTGAGGCGAATGCTGTTGCAGATCAGATCACCCAGCTGGATTATGAATTTCCTCATGGTTATCATGCTTAAAAACTTTCTCCTTAAGAGATAAGTTCTAGGTTGTATTTTGATGCAGTGGATATTTCCTTTGGATATTAGCGTGTTGGTTTTGTGAGCTTGCTCACCTTCTTTAACAAAAAAAAAAACTGGTTCTAAACAGTATATTTAAGGGTTGCCAAACTTAATCTACCATCGGCATCAACTTACCATACAAAATAAATAAATAAATAAAGAATCGTCACCCCTAAATCTTCGGTCCAGCAAAATCTTTAAATTCTCTTTAAAATCGCTTATTTCTGTTCCATTTAATCGAAAATTAGGAGAAAAATAAGCCCCAGAAGAAAACGATGTCTCCTTCTCCACTTTCTCTTCTCTGTGTTTTACTTCTCTGCTTGCCTTTGGCAGTCGTTTTCACCATCACCACTCCCACCACTGTTACCACCACTACTACCACCATAACCACCACCATTTTTCGAGGTTCCCTTCAAAACCCAGTTACCCTTTTCGCTAAAAAATCCCGCCACCAGGAAATAAAGACGAAAACTTTTATCTCACTCGTAAGAACTCCATCGCCTCCTCCACCGCTGCAAGACGATGAATCTCTTCTCCAAGCAGCAGCTAATGTGAATATCCGACCAAATCATCCTAAGAAGATAGCTTTCATGTTTCTTACAACAACCCCTCTCCCTTTTTCTCCGCTTTGGGAGCTTTACTTTAACAAGACACCAAAAAAGCTGTACAACATTTATATCCACGCCGATCCCCGTTACAACTATACGCCGCCGTTCTCTGGTGTGTTTGCAGAGCGGGTTATAAGTTCCAAACCCTCTGCATGCTTCACTCCTACACTTGCCTCAGCGGCGCGTCGTTTACTCGCCCACGCTCTCTTACATGACCACGGCAATGCGATGTTTGTTCTTCTCTCGCCGTTTTGCATTCCGTTGCACTCTTTTAATTTCATGTACAAAACTCTGATTCGGTCCCGGAAGAGCTTCATTGAGATACTGGAAAATGAGGAATGGGCGTACGGCAGATGGCGGCGCGTGGGGAATACGCGATGCTTTCGGAGGTGAAGGTGGAGGATTTAAGGATTGGATGACAGTTCTGGGCATTGACACGTAAGCATGCCAGGCTTATCGTCACTGACCGTAAGATATGGGCAAAGTTTAATTAGACATGCGTGAAAGAGGATGCGTGTTATCCGGAGGAGAATTACTTTCCTACCCTCATAAACTTGTGGGATCCACGTGGGTCCGTCTCGGCAACGCTGACGCACGTGGACTAAAGGGATAGCTATGACGGTCACCCGCATATGTACGATGCGATGGAGGTGGGATGGGATCTAATCCAAGCATTGAGAAGCTGTAGGCCTAGGTATGGTTATGAGGAAATGAACAACTTAGATTGGTCTGTGACGCGACGAAATGACCAATTCTTGTTCGCGAGAAAATTCTCTTCCGAGTCGATCGATCCGTTGATGAGTATGGCAAAAGAGGCTATTCTAAAGGACTAGAAGGGTAAATTAAAAATGGCAATATTGTAAAAGAAAAACATTTTCAGGGGCAAATGTATAAAGAATGGAGCAAACCCAGCTTCCTTTTTTTAAAAAAAATTATTATTTTTTTAATTAATTGTGTGCATACACGAGCAAGAAAATGAAAGTGTTTATTTTTAATTAAAGAAAATTGAATAATTAGATTTTTAATTACTGAAAACGATATTTCATTGAAGTGTTATCCGAAATTGGATAGCTGCATTTAGTGTCATTCTCTTATAGCTGAAATTGCAAAATTGGTAAATTAGCAATTAAATACATGACATGTGTATATGGTTAGCTACGGTCCATCTTTCATTAATACTTAAAGTCGATGATTTACTCATATAATTATAATCTATGATTTTTTTAGATTAACTTAATATTCATAAATTAAAATTAGGAATAGAATAGGATAGAACACTGATTTTTATAGATTCCACAACTTTCGGGCTTTGCATTTGTGCTGGACTTTGTTATCTTATTCTGAAATTGGGCCCTTAGAACAAGCCCAATAACTATCCAATTTAAAGGAATTTTCTACTCAAAATATCCTGTCTGGTGTCCATATAAACCTTAAAATAATAATTATTTTATTTGTAAAAGAAAAAGAAAATAGTGGGAAAAGTGAACTGCCCTGCCCCAACTCCAAAGGACCCACATTTAGCAGTTGACCAACACGTTTGCTGATCTATAATGTGTTTCTGCTTTTGGCTAATTACCAAATTTCTCACCAATTTTTTATGTTTGACTAATTATTATCATTATTTTTTTATAAAAAATAAATAGTTTATAATTACAACTAAAAACAAGCAGAATTTTAAACCTTCTACACGTTTGTTGACCATCAGATTAAGTCATAGTCGAATGTGGTATTTCTCACGGTATACGCTACATGCACTAAATAAAAAAATAAATTTACCAAATTTAATTAAAAAAATCAAACTCCTTGCTACATGAATACGCTATCATTAAAATTCCAATCAATAAATAAAAAAAATTATTATTTTATATTGATTCGACAGTTAAAAAAATTTGTATGCAGAATGCACATCTACCTTATCAATATTCATGCTTGCCGGCGCCGTTCATTGCATTTAGTTTTAACAATTGATAATGACAATCTCAAATTGTCCACTCATAAAAAGCAATGTCCAATTATACCCCTTCTTGAAGCCTGTAGTAATTTTCAAACAAAAAGAAAAGAAAGAACAAGGCTTTTTCTTTTTTCTTTTTCTTTTTCTTATATATATATTCAAGAAAAGAAAAAGATAAAAATAGCATAAGAACAATATTGTCCACAGAATAAAGGGGAGTGGGTCATAGGTGCTAAAGCTATTAATGAGTGGGTGTGGAATCCATGAACACAGTTGTTTTCAACTACAAAGCCATAGAAAATCCATTAAAGAAGACAATGAACTTCTTTTCAATGGAATCCGTGCTTTTGGCAGCCCACCATTTATAGTGTTAATATATTGCACAGTGCTAATTATGATGAGTAGCATTCGATTAGAAAAATAATATTATTTTTAATTGACTGATATTTTTAGAGTTCATTTTCTTTGATTCTTTTGGGTCTTATATTTGATAGCCGGAAAAATGGAACCATATGATCACGACGGGTGGCGGTCCATTTAGCCAACTTCAATTTTGTTGAACCACCACCCAGTTTTGAATGCTCTGTCGTCACAAAGGAATAAGAAATTTCAGGTAAAGGAATTTAAAAATAATATACATGGAATCCTATGCCATCTGAACATGGAAAAGTGAAGTCACTTCTTGAAAAATGGCTTCTTTAGTAGTTGTCGTGGGTATTGCACAAGTTTCTAGCTTTACACTGCTTATATAAGAAAAACAAAATTAAAAAAAAAAAAAAATAATAATAATAATAATAATAATAATAAAACTATTACATTTACGATAAGAAAAACACTATCCTAATACGTAAATTGAAATTGTGTCTTCTTCCTATATTTGTCTCCTTTAGTTTCTATATTAGAAACTAAGATGTCATATATATTGTAGATGAAAATTTCTGTCAACAAGACATATATGCCCAAATGGTTGAAGACAGACGGTGAGACAAAGTACAAGAAATGCGCACAAACAAAGGTTCAGCGTTAGACAAAGATCTACCTCGTAAAACACGATGCTTTACCAAGCTACAGCTAAAATTGAGAGTTTTACAACTCAAAACCACCGTTTTGTGGTCGGTAATCATTTATCCCAGTTTTCTAATACACCCGTACACGATAGTGATTAGAAACTTCTAATACAAACTTTAAACTTCATCTCGAGATGTTTCCAAGAAAGAGACACCGCACCATGTTAGAAGTCAAAAGTAACATTATGTATCAATCTACAATGAAAAAAACACCGCAACAAAAATAGCAAATTTAGAGAATTTTCACACTTCCCACAGTATCTTTGAATCCAAGAAAGATGTGTGAATTGCCAATTTGAGAAGCTTACCACCTACCTGCTTCTTCCTTTGATCAGAATTTATCAAGGCACAACCAAGGCTATCAGAGAAGGTTTTTCATACCAAATAATTGTTAACCCACAAATCACAATCAAAATGAATCAATTAATGTTTAAAAAAAAATTACCGTGAAGATTTCAAAAGAAAATGCTAATATTACAAACCAGAAAGAGATGGCATGATATTAATCAAAGTTTACAGATATCAGGAACATCAAAATTCCCCACAATCATCAGTCTCTTCAACTCAGTCTCTCCCCCTCCCTCCCCCATTCCCATTTTGTGCACAAATTGCAAGATTAACACATCCTTTCATAAGTTTTTACAAAAAGACTAAACAAAAAAGCATAACATGAACAAAGAGATGTTTATCTATAGAACAGCAGAATAAGAATCAGTAAGGAGTGTAGTAGTACCCGGCCGGCGACCCCATTCCGTTGACTGGTGGCATTCCATAAGGCATCATTGGGGGCATAGGCCCTGCATTGTAGTACCCATTGCCACTTATCTTAGCCAAACTAGCTTGGCCTTGCATCCCATCTTTGGAATATTGCTGCCATACCAACTGCTCCTGTACAAGCAACTGTTGTTTCTTCTCCATCTCAGCCATTTGCACGTATGAAGGCGGTGGAATGCTCAATGAAGCAGCAAAAGGATCCTGATTAACCGCCTGAACTGATCCATCAGGAGCTGGGAGAGCCAAAACAGGTGTTGCACTCTTCCCTGTTGCTGGCAATGCCACACTGCTGGCACTACCTCCAGTCAACTGTGTTGTGCTAACATGTTGCCTCACCATTCCTTGATCATACATGCCATTTAACAACAATGGATCAAGCCCACCACCTAATGCCGCCTTTTGCTTTGACAAATTGCTTGCTGATTCCACCAATGTCAATTCCCAATCTGCCTTGTCAGGTTCAGCAGCCGGATTCTGCCAAGCTGAGGTCACCTCTCCATTAGCAGGGAATGCCTCCCATGATCCATTATTAGCAGGTGGTCCAGCAAACAAAGCCAAAGCCAATCTATTTCCCTGATCATCAGCAGACACACCATCATCCTTCAAATTCACCAAATCATCAGTAACTTGAGATTGCTGAGGCTTAGGTTCAGGCTCAGGTGGGGGTGGCGGAGGAGGAGTATAATTCTCCGGTGGAGGCAATGCCTTAATCTCATTCATATCAGGCACAGGCTCTTCCTCTTGAACAGGAGGAGCCTCCTCTTTCCTCTCGGGACTCTTGGGCTGTTTTGCTCTATCCCTCACAAACTCCTCCAACGTTTCTAACAATTTGCTTGTAATCTTCTGCACATCGGGATACTCAGATGATCTTGCCACGCCTGTATCCTTACACCAATTATAAAATATAACCAGCTCGTCAATCTGTTTCGCTGCACTAGCATAAGCATCAAAGGCCTTGACACAATCCTGATACTCCATGTCGAAAAATTTATCAAGCAAAACAGCCAAAACCTCACATATATCGGCATACAACTGAAAACTCTCCCTCACAATGGGATAAAGAGCAATTAGTATCATCCTGCTGTTCTTAGCTAATCCTGTGGGTCGACAAGATAAGAATCTATCCAATAACCTCTGCAAATGAGTCATTTTCCCAAAAATCCTCTCAGGCTTCATTTCCCTTAATGGAGTCACAGTCACGGACTTTTTCTCTTCGCGGCCATCTCTTCCCATGGCCTCACTCATGTCCCCAAAAGATCTTGTTCTCCTAGGAATTCCATATCCTCCATTCCCAAATTCACCTCTATAGTCTCCATAATCACTATATTCATAAGCTCTCTGCGGTGGTGAGCTGAAATCGCCTCTGCCGCCATATCTTTCAATTTCACCATGGTGACTGCCGCCACCGCCGCCACTGCGGCCTTTCCGGTCAAAAAGAATCAATTCAAGTCTCTGATCTAAATACATAGCATAGGTCCTAACAAAAGCAGAATGATCCCAAGAACTAGAGTGCGCCTCATCTCGAAAATCAGACATATTCAAAAGCCTCGTACCTCTCCTCGTAGCATACAAGATCTCCTCCTGAAACAGCGGATCTCCCCCGTTTAACAACCTATGAATCAACATCAAAGCCTTGAGAGCCACAATCCAATCCCTAGTCTTCCCTATCCTCTTTGACACAGCCGCCACACAAGCGTTGACATATCCACGAGAATACGAGGTCAAGCTCAAGATCTCCCTTATATACTTCTCGTTCGCCGGATCGTCGTCATGGCTCGTCGCCTTAACTATAGCCACCTCCAGCTCCGGTGCCATGTTGCTGGCCACCTTGGCTATGCCAATGCTTGTTTGATCCTTAACGGTCCCGATCGCTTTCCGGATCGTGCTCGGCGCCATCTCGACCGTCGGATTTAACGGATCTAAATCCTTAAAAACTCTAGTAAATACGAGAATCAATAAGACTCAGTTATAATAAAGTTAGTTACAATTATGATTAGTGAAGTGAATAAACCATACCGATTGGGTGTCGGTTACGAGGTTGTTGTGGATCTGGTAAGAGAAATTTCCGTTCGGAAAAACAACGTCGGATCTGCTAACTCTTCCGACAAAAACGTAGCCGGACAAGTCCAGGACGGTGAGCCTGTTCTTCTAGATTCTCTCTGTGCAAGAATGGAGGGGAAATGAAGGGGGAAAAGAAAATTGGATTAAAATAGTGAGTTAAGGTACAGAGTACACGTGGAAGAATCAGAGCCGATGATCTGATCAGAGATCTAAAATTAGTAGAGAGACAGCTATTTTAGCGGATATGTCGGGGGGCGTGTGCTTTGTCCGAGAGGAAGGTACCGGGTGAAGTAAAAATGGAGAGAGAGGGAGAGGGAATGAGTTTTAATTCCATGCGTGTAGACTATTTTAATTAAAATACTCCGCGTACGGTATTCGCTGATAGTGACTTTGTATTTTCCAGCTTGGATTATAAATGCGGAAATTTATCTCTAAATAAATATTAGACGGCTAGCTAATCCATGGGCAATTTTGGAAAAAATTGGTAGCAGTTAATACTCACAATCAACTTTGGGAAATATTACTGGTAACATCTGTTATCCCACATCGACCGAAAATGAATTGAAAATGATCCTTATAAGGCCTATCAGCTCATTTTCTGCATAAATTTTTTGGGGTAGATTTCCAAAAATAAAATCGTAAGGATTCCAATTCAAAGCGAATAATATATGCAGAACTCGATTGAATCTTCCTCCTTGATCAAATTCCTCATCATCAGTTACGCGAGATGAGAGCCGAAGCTTTTTACGATTTTGTTTTTGAGGACCTGCCCCAAAAGTTTTATGCAGAGGAATGAGCTGGTAGGCCTTATAAGGATCATTTTCAACCGATGTGGGATAACGGATGTTATCATTATTTTTTCTCCTGAGAAATCTACGAAAGTAGAGATCGTCGGCTGTGCTATTGAGCTATTTCTGATCTCATTCTTTCCTCGCTCTCAACAAAAGCACCAGATGATGGATCGCTCGCTCATCGATCGGATATGAGGTTTTCAGGCACTTAAGGCCCTCGTCTCGCGTACTTGATGGTGGGAGATCCGATCGAGGAGGAGGATTCGATCAGGTTTTGCATATATTATTCGCTTTGGGCCGAAACCCTCACGATTTTGTTTCTAGGAACTTGTCCCAAAAAGCTTATGCAGGGGGATGAGTTTGCAGGTTTTATAAGAACCATTTTCAACTCATCTCCAATCGATATGGGATAACGGATGTTATCGATTACTAAATTAACCTTGCTTAATTTTGGATTAATAGATAATTAATTGACTGGCTTAACTTATAATGGAAAATCTTGTGATATTCAACATTGAAAATATAGATAATAGAGAGATTGATAATATTTAGATAATAGTTAATACCTGCATTAAAATATTTAGATAATATGAATTAAAAATTTTAGAAATCTCTTTGTTTTTCTCACTTAAATTGGTAAAAAATCCTTTTTGGCAGTTCGATCTGGTCAACGAGTTATGGTATTAAATAATATGTTGCGTCTTAAGATGGATAAAATAAGATAAAGAAAAGGAAATTAATTTATGTGTTATATGTATAGCATACTGTAATAACATTCAATATGTTTGGTATTAGGCTTGATTGTCTTGGAGAGAAAATCTTAATTATAACCTCAAAAACATAAATAACAATGCCATTTAATGAAGAAAAATAGAATCTAAAATCTACTTTAGTGAACACCGTTAGATCGCGTGGCCTAATGGATAAGTCGCTCGCCTCCGGAGCGGGAGATTGTGGGTTGGAGTCCCACCGTGATCGTTTCGCCACCGACAACCAACTAGACAAAATAAAATCAATGACAAAACAACGAACTTTCTTATTTTTACATAATATTATTGGTAGTTATTCATTTATTATTGGTACGTATTTATCCAATTTCTGACGACCAAAAGAAAAAAAAACTACCCAACAACTAAGAGATAATAAGACCAACAAGGAAAGGCCACAACGACAAAAAATTCCAGAAACTATTGTCCACAGGAAAACAGCCATAAAAGTCACATAGCATTAAATCATAAATTGTCCTAATATGAGATTGTTCTTGAAAAGCATTTGGCTGCTTGCTTCTTTTCCATTTGATTTAAGAATCACAATTTTCGAGGTGAGTCTGTGTCAACTTGGACATGCTTGTGTGAGGCCTTTGTCCACCATAGATAGAACGCAGCAGAGATTATCAGTAACCCAGCTGCACTTCCTACTGCTATCCCAACATATTTCCCTACTTTCTTCTTGTCATGTTTGGAACCATTGGAGACTGCAAGACAAGAACGAGTTAGTAGAAAATTTGAAAAGGAAAGACAGAGAGGATAAATTGCATTCATGGCTAGGAAGAACCTTGAGAAACATTAATTGCTGAGACTAAAGGTCCATATGTACTCTGCAAGGGTATGCAGCAAGTGCCTTTTCCTGCCCAAAACAAGTGGATGTCCATGATTGTGTTTGTAACATTTGCCTTGAAAGTTTTAATCAATGCTTTTTTTGATCCTCCTGCTGCTTTTTGAATGTTGAAATCCTTCAGAACTCTTTCTCCCTGCACCCATTCATTAGTTACGATATGATAATGCTTACCTAGACCAGATACATGAATAAATTTATAAACTTTGACAATGATAATCACCGCATATTCAACACTGATGAATGATGATCATGGTCAGAGTAGTTTGACGAGTTTTTATATTCAGGATTTACAGTATACCTGAATGTAAACATCAAAGACGCGTCTGCCAAGACTTTTCCAGGACAGAGAAACGTCATCATCCATTGCAATCTCTGCAAAGTGAAGCTCAACATTGTATCTTCCATTCCTTAAGCCAAGACCGTAGTACCTCAATGAGCTAGGTGAAACCCTTGCTGTCTTATATAGTTCAGAATCCAAAGTTCCTGTGATTTGGGAGTCTGTCTGTGCTATAAACTTGGGTTTAGGATTTGATATGAAATTCCCAACATTGCTCACTGCCCATAAAGTATCAGAGCTCGTGTGTAGTGATGCAGCTCCTAGTGTTTCAGAATCATCATCGTATTCAATTCCAGATGCAGATGTTTGGCCTGTGCCTCCACACTTTACGGCAAATGAAGCTGCAATACAAATGTCACAGTGCTCGTGAAATCAGAATATCAACTTGGATTTTTCTTGCCTAGATCGAGAAACTGGCAGCTTACAAATACATTTATGGGCCTGGTCTAGGTATATATCGTCCAACAACTAACTACAATTTCAAGGATATTTAAGAACTTGTAATATCAGATGGGCAGATGTGTCAAAAAGGCTTTACTTACAAGACGGAAGTTTGTTGTTGCATTTTGAATCAGATTGAAGGCACTGCAACATCCCAGAAACCTTGCTGTGATTAATCAAAATTGGTGAAAACATCAATTCCATAGAGATTAGAGGTTGCAATTGATGGACTGAGCAGCAAGGACAGAGATTAAGCCATCCCAGATTAGTAGATTAATTACTCTTACCTATCCTCCAGACCATTTGCATTAATGGAAGTTCCAGTAACAATCCTGAACAAAGACTCAACAAATCATTTCTTGCTCAATGAATGGCTTTAGTTAATGAACGAAACAAGGTTTGCCTTACATGGATGACCTAACTTTGGCAACATTTTGTGGCAAATTTCCAGAAAGAGGATTGAATGAGACGTCTCTGCCATGAAGAAGTCAATAATTAGAAATTAAGTTATTTGCATTAAACTTACAAAAGTAACTATGATCACATTAATTGCCAACCACCTTTCACATTCAAGAGCTTTGCTTCAATAACAATTTTTATATTTGAATAGTGGTCGATTGTCTTTGCTTAAACTTGAACCAATTCTGAAGAAAGTTTGCACTTACATTGCAATAAGATTTGGGCCTATTATATTTGCAGGTAGCTCTCCTTTCAAGAGGTTACTTCCAAGATATCTGAGATTTGCTCATAAGCAAAATTTCCATTGTCAGAAAAGTAACAAATAAATCTTTTATGATTAAAACCAAAAAAAGATAACTTACAGAAATTCCAAAGAAGCCAACTGCTGGAGTGAAGTTGGAATCTGTCCTGTCAACTTGTTGAAACTCAGGTCCCTGTAATAGCATTTTTCTCTCAGAAGGAACAATAAGAAATTGAGAAACTTCATAGATAACTGAATAAAGACTTTGATTTCAGAGTGACTTACAGTAGTTTCAAGTTAGAAAATGAGCCAAGAACTTCTGGAATTGGTCCAGAAATTAGACTGTTTCTCAGGATCCTGCAACAATGGCAGATAGGGAGTGTAACATAGGAAGAAATTAATAATACTACTACAGACTTAAAATGTGCAATAATCTTACAATATGGACAAATTTGTTTGGTTTCTCAAGAAGTCAAGAGAAGACTCTTCACCACTTAGATCACCAATTCTCCTGAAAAAAACAGACGGATATCAATATATATTGCCCAAGCAATAAGGAAAACAAAACAAAATCTATTGCTTTGAAGCGCTTACAGGTCTTCAAGATTTTTAAGAGCACTAAAGCTTGATGGAATTGGACCTTGAAGCATTGTACCTTGAAATCTCCTGTGGCAAGAAAATGAAACAGTTTACATGATATGTACAATTATCCGAATAAAATGATTTTGTACAGCAGTTTAAATAAAGGAAAATCACGCATACAAGACCGTGAGTTCTGCAAGAGTCCCAAAGAATTCTGGTAGCTTCCCAGTAAATTGATTATCAGATGCCCACCTGAAATCAACAAAAATTTCCAATGATAAGCTTATAAACTTGTCAAACAAATTCTACTTTTCAAAAACATTGTTCAATTATCTAAGGAGAAGTACAGAATCCGAAGGGATTTCAAGTTTGCAAATTCTTCAGGAATTGGCCCACTTGCTCCACTGCTATCAATATACCTGAAAAGAAAGTACAATAAGCATTACTAATTAGATGATTAAACAGTCAAAAACTAGAACTTAATGCTTCTTAACACACAACTTACAACTGCTGTAAGGAGGTCAAGTTCCCAAGGGCTTTAGGCAATGGTCCATGGAAATTGTTTGAACTAAAACTTCTGTGAAATGGAAGAAATTTGAGATAATTAGATCCAACTCTGATAAACACATATCTAAAAGAATATTTGCAGATAGCACTTAACAGAGAAAGCAACTTGGTGAGATTTCCAAGCTGTGGAGGCACTGGACCTGTGAGATTGTTGATGCCTAGGCTACTGTCAATTTATCAAACAAATAGCAGGCAATTATTAATGCCCAAAAAATTGAAAGGGAGAAAACCTTGAAAGTAAATCAAATCAAGGTTCCTAGGCATTTACAGGTACTGCATATTTGATAACTGTCCAATCTCAGGAGGGATGGTTCCATTTAGGACATTCTGACCCAAATTCCTGCATCATAATTCAGTGATTCAATTAAGAAATGGAAGCAATTAAGGATCTTCTTTTTCTAAATAAATAGTAATGACTTACAAGTCCGTTAGCTCCTTAAGCTCAAAAAGTTCACTGGGTATCTCACCAGCAATATCCAAAGCATAAATTTTCCTGAAACATATTCAATGAAAAACAAAATATTTATAACATGAAAGTTTATTATTAGCTCGATCCATATATCCATTCATGTATGTACCCATTAGCTTGGTACATGAAAGCATACATGGACATGATCTAGAAAAGAATTAAATTGACAGTGCATTATTAGCTCGGTACGTATATTCGTTCCTGCATGCATCCATTAACTAGAAATATGAATGAATATGAGGATTCGGTTTAGGCAAGAATTGAACTGACAAGTGAGTAATATGGCAAATGTTCCCATTGCAGTCACAAACAACTTTAGGATTTGCATTTTCATTGGCCCAAGTTGCATTCTGAACACAGGGATCGGTTGCAATGTTCAATTTGGTTCTCAATTTCCAGTAATCTATCATCTTACTGAGTGCATCCACTGAATAACCAAGAAAACAAATAATAAATTTAAAATACCAATGAAAGCATAAAATCGAATGAATTTACTCAGAAATATAAGGGAAAAAAAAACCTTCATTAGGATCAGTGGTGGGCTGTGCAGAAACAACCTGAAATACGCAAACAAGAAAGAAACAGAAGCTGAGGAACTCCATTGCTGAGCAGAAGCAGGGACTGGCCTGCTACATCTTTATACTAAAAGGAAGAGAAATTTAAGAATATGATTTATATTTTAAAGATTAATTTTCAATTTAAGAGCGGACAAGAAGATGCAGCCAGAAAATCGAAATTTGCATTATATAAAGCGTCATTATTGTGAGAGAGGGTTATCTTGACTGTGTATGCCATAGGAGATGGATGAAAATGAAGTATGAACAGAAGTATTAAGCTTGACTAAGATTAAAATCTCTCATTTTGCGTGCATAAAACTATGACTTGTTAATGTATGATGATAGCAGAAACGAAAAGAGAGTTATTGTCCCTTCTCTTTGTCTCTGTCTTTGTCTTTTTCTGGCCTATTAATGCATAGAAGAATCGTTGAATTGGTCTAATTCTAGAATTACAAGAAAATATCGTCAGTCAAAATTAAGGGAACAATAAAGAAAAATATTGCTAATTTTGCAGATGGGCTTTGGCTGCTTGATTACCATAATCTGTATCCAAATTTGTATATATATAATTTACATTTGCATTCAATAGTTTTTTTATATTTTATTTTTTATCAGTTTTTGATAATCTAGTTTATTTTTACAAGTATCACACGTAGATATGAGATAATATTTTAATTTAATTTTTTATCCGAATAATGGTATATACGTATATGCACTGTATTTACGCGACTGAGTCTATTTTTAAATGACAAAATCTTAGCCCTGCTGGGTTTGGGCCCATGTATTGTTATGTTACTCAAAAACAGGTCCAATAACATATTTATTGGCATAGTGGAATGTGAAGTAATCCGGTGCCTTCATCTCGACCGTAACAGAATGCAATTCTTTCATATTTTGTATAATTACTGTATTATTTAGTTCGAATCCAATTAGTTTTATTATGAAAGTAAAATTTTTTTTTAATATTAATTTTTATTGTTTATAGTATTTAAATTTAAAATTTTATTAAAAAAATAAATGTCGATCGATAAATATTAATAGAATGCAATTCTTTTTTTAATAAAACCATTACGTGATCGTATTAGTCTAACTCGTGTTTTGAATCCGAAGCAACAGAACTAAAAAGTCAATACACAATCCACACAATAAAACGTTGGAAAAGGCTTAAATATTATATCTAATTTTCTAAAATTACATTAACAGTACATCACAACTTCCACCCATTTTCTAATATATATAACATAATAATTATAAATATAAGAAAACTCCCATTTATGTAGAATTTTCACAGTATTAATATATAAATTTCAATGGCCACTTCTCTGCAGCTCCAGACGCTGCGCGGACTCCATAAATGTCCTGCAAGAACATAAATCTCTTTTTAATTAAAATAATATAAGAAAATCAATTTTCACGACAATCTATTATATATATATTATCGAACGTACTGCCATGGAACATCTCCTGCAAGCAGCCAGTCTCCATCTTTATCTTGATAAGCAAGAGTGTATTCTGTGGTGTCTTCTTCAGATTGTTGGCCTGTGCATTTGGGAAACATAGAGATCAAGAACTCTCTAAGTGATTGATGAGATTGGAAAAGCCTGAGATCAATCTTTCTTGCTATTGCCGCACCTTCCATCTTCACCTTCACAAATCTATAATTTGATCTGTTGTTACTATTTCTAGCACCACCTGCAGCCATCCTGTTTTTAACTATATGACCACCTTGTTGCTGGTGGTGGTGAAGCAGCTTCTTCCTCCATGATTTAATCGGCGGCCAACCCACCACACCACCTTCTTCTTCCATTACTACATCGTTCCTATTCAAATAAATCGTCTGTCAAATTTATATATACTACGATATCAATAAGTTCTAACTTAGCAATACTAGTTAGGAGGAAATTAATTATAACTATAGAAGTACTCACAAGTGAAGGGGGCAAGAGAATGGGTTCGTCTTTCGGTGATGATCATCGTCATTAGGCTGACCACTCCATAAAAGTAAAGTCTGCGATGAATCTTCAAGCTTAGTAATATTGGGAAAGGCATCTTCAAAGCTACGCTTTTTCTGCAAGTTAGAACTCCATGGATTGAATCCCAACAGCTGTTCTGAGAGGAACCCATTTTTGTTTAGGTCCGAACCACTAATGGGTTTGTGGATGGAGAGGGAAAGACCAAGCTCAAGCTCCATTAATCATACGTTTATAACAACAAACATCCACTGCTTTTCTACTTATTATTAAACTGTAAAATGAAACAAAAGCAATAGAACTGAATGCAGTTATTGCTTTGGTACAGTGTGTGGGCGTAAGCTATTATATATAGAGAGAGAGAGAGGGAGAGAGAGAGAGAAGGAGACAGAAGAAATTGGGGATTGTCCTGATGAAGAGAGAAAGTTGGGGACAGCATGGAAGTTGGGTCGGGGAAAAGCCTGGCATTGATACGGACAGCTGAGAAAAGAGTGCTCCAACGTGCCGCTAACTCTTACCTTCTGACTCTTAATTTTCAAGATATCATCTTTCATTTTTTTAAAATATATATAAAAAAAACGGTCAATAATAAAATTGAGATTTCTAGAGCTTGGATAGGATGGTAATTAAAGATTTTAAATACAAATACGAAATATAAAACACTTTTAAATATTAACTAGAGAGAGATTTGTCTACTTTATAGGCTTGACGAACGTAATTAAATTCATATTAGTTATTTCAGTAGATTTTAAATAGTATTGAATGAAATAAAGACTTAAGAGTTTGTTTTAATATAGTAGGCCTAAAAGAGTTAGCAAGGAGTTGATTATGTTACCTTAATCAGAGTACCTGAATAAGAGTCTCGAAATAGTAAACCATATAGTTTATATCGGTCTAATTATTCAATTAGATTAACAATTTAAAATAAGTTATAATTACCAAAAAATACAAGGAAAAAGTTTTGAGAGATAGTTAAAATGAGGATTATGATGATTTAATGAGATTCCAATCTAAGAGCCATAATTAAAGAGAGAGAAATTGCAAAGAAAGCGATAATTATGAAAAAAAATATCTTCAAATGCTCAATCAAGTCGATCTAATAATACTTGATAAGGTCCAAAATTCATCAACTAAAAGGGAGAGTGTGAGTTAAAAAAATAAAATAAAAAGGCATGGTATCCGATCAGACAGATGAAACGTGTCGCCTTGGTAAGTCCACTGACACAAGTAAATGCCCATGCCTTCACCTGCTCTCAGTTACATCGCCACTCACCTGCTCCAATTGCCAGCTATCACGTCCCAAAATACTCAAGTACCCTCTAAAGAACTTTTATAAATAGCCTAAAATACGATGGCTCCAGGTATTGAATATCTAAGACTCTCTTTCTCTAAGCACTATTTCTCTAAAAGCTACTAACTTAAGCTTCGAAGTGTTAATGCCCGGGTCCGACCGGATACTTCTTCTTGCAGGTTCATTCATCCGACCAAATCCGTTCAGTTACCAACTCTCCTTCTTACAGATAAAGACAATTCGTGCTCCACCATTTGGTGTTTTCGTTGAGAGAACAGGGCAGCCTAGAGCTCCGGCTAAAGCGGGCCCCCGAAGACCTCTACTAGAAGAGATATGGCTAGTTCAAGATCCACTGAGTATGCAACCTCCGAAGAACGTGACTGTAACAACGACGGTCATGGCAAATTTAGACAAGCAGGGAGAAGAGAGATATCTCAAAGGCCCCCAAATGGGGACAACCTCCTCCCGATCTTGAACCATGACATCTTGCAGTAACCGAAAAATACACCCATCACGCTTAAGGAAATGCGCTCCCTCCTTAGCGATTTCACCAACAACGTTATTCAGATAATCAAAAAAGGTAAAATGCCTAGAACTTCTGAAAGAGTCCACGAACAAGACTTCATGGATGAAAACTTAAGAAGAAAGAGAAACCAAGGAGTCTTCATTAAAAAGCCTCGAGCTCAAAATGGTGGTAGAATGGGTGTCAGGACCCCGGACAGGTATAACAAAGGCAAAGGGATAACCTCCCTCATCCAAGACTTCGCCTACAGCTCTAATAAATCCTCCACTCCACTTCTCGAGGATAGTTTACCTTTCACGAACACCTCGAATCGCGGCCACTCCAAAAGATTGAAAAGTGAGTTTACCTCCATCGAGCGCAAGGAAGATATATAGTTCAAGAAAAAGCTCAAGCAATTCGGCTTGGCAAGTCTCAAAGAAGGCATATTTGAAGATAATACTTGTAAGAATACTGTCTCTCCATTCTGCAGGGAGATCGTAGAGTCTAGCTTGCCTCCTAAGTGGAGAGACATTGTGATTGAAAAATACATAGGTAACACTGATCCCGCCGCCCATCTAGTTGAGTTTTTGACAAAAGTGCAAGTCTACACCTATGATAAAATGATCGCTTGCAGAATCTTCTCCACCATCTTAGGAGGGGATGCCCTAAATTGGTTCCATGAGCTGCCTCAGGAATCAATAACCTCCTTCAGACAACTCAAAGAGTTGTTCCTATCACAGTTCATTGTACAGATGAAGGCGCCCAAGTCGGTCAACGACCTATACAACCTGTGCCAAAGGATCGATGAAATTCTTAGAGATTACATCGGCAAATTTCAACTCACTATGTCTGAGGTGAGAAATATAAGCGTGGAGTTGGCGACGACTGCCTTGGCTAGAGGAACTACCAATCGCCCGTTATTTGAGTCATTAATAACAAGACCGCCTAATCGCTTTTCCAACTTGATAGAAAGAGCTCGTCAATACATACAATTGGATGATGCACGGAGGTCCAGCAGAAGAAGAGGGACCGACATCACGAATAAAATGCAACACTCAAACTGGCGATCATCCGAATGAACTCCCGTATCCGAGCAGATAATAATGAGGCCAGACAGAGCCATCGCTCCACGAGAGTTGGGCAAGCAAAAATGATCTAGTGAGATATGTCCCAACGGACTACCAAACAACAGGCCCTGATGTTCGCCTCACTCAACACCAGCCCCGATTGGGTTTTATAGCGGATCAAGGGAAAAACATAAGGAAATCAATTGTCCTAAGAAGCCTCACACAAGGGGAGGAAACAAAGGCAATCGGCCACAAACTCAAAGCGGAGCCATCCCGCCAAGTGGATTTTAGAAAGTTGCCAAGACAAGCTTCGTATCGGATATTTCTCCATGAAGACTGTGCTGAGTTGTCGCCTACATTAAGCAAAGACAACATGAGGATGAAGTCAAAGAACTTTCAATGTTGCTGACCTGGGACTTTATAAGGAAGGCATAAAGATAATATATGTGCCTTAACTCGCAAATTTGTTATTTTCTTTTTAGGTGAAATATCTAAGTCCTTCCTCAAGGTCATCGTGTTAATTCTGGTCGGTCGATACTGACATCCCGATCGAGGTTTCTCCAAAAGGGTAACTCCCCATAAGCGGGTAACTCCCAAGGTCGTCGTGTTAGTTCCGGTTGGTCGATACTGACATCTCGATCGAGGTTTCTCCAAAATGGTAACTCCCCATAAGCGGATAACTTTCAAGGTCGCCATGTTAATTCTGGTCGATTGATACTGATATTCCGATCAAGGTTTCTCCAAAAGGGTAACTCCCTATAAGCGGATAACTCACAAGGTCGCCATGTTAATTTTGATCAATCGATACTGACATTCCGATCGAGATTTCTCCAAAAGGGTAACTCCCCATAAGCAGGTAACTCCCAAGATCGCTATGTTAATTCTGGTCAGTCGATACTGACATCCTGATCGAGGTTTCTCTAAAATAGTAACTCCCCATAAGCGGATAACTCCCTTAAACCTTCTGATGTGTACAAAATAAGTATCTCCACGAAGAAAAAAATAGCAAAGCGACCTTCGGGTTAGATCCTCCTACCACCTCAGCACTGATCGAAAAGATGTTTCCTACCATTGGGAGTTTGAGATGAGGGCCTCCGATGCTTGTATATCTCTCCCCAATCGATCACTATAATTCAACCACCAAAGCGCAAATCGGATAACTCGATCTCCAATCAATATCTCATCTTGGTTGATTTTTCTATTCTAGTCATTCTAAGACTGAGGACCTAATTCCGATCGATGTCACACCCCGATCGATGAATCAATATGGTACAACTTATCCGCTGGGCTTGACATAGCCGAAGATGCGAAAGTTGGAGTCCATTCATTAACAGGTTAAGTTCCTTCGCTAGGCTCGACGTTCATCCTGAGCCCAAGATGTGAAGCACACCCATTTGACCTCCATCAAATTCATCTACTAAGCTCAACGTGAATCTCAAGCTTTCACCTTAGGTTTAAATCTCTATTTCAAATTCATCTGGCAGTTTTCGCCTCAGGCTTACCTATTTATATGCATAATGCTTTTGGAATTCTCTAACAAGCCTCTCGGCTGGATGATCACCACGTGTCTCCAATCCATTATTATACACAAAGAGTGAAGCATCGCCCTCGGCACGCGCGCAGGCATTAAGTGCATAATGGCTGCCTGAAATGAACAGATGCGACTCATCAGTTCGCATCTCCAAAAATTTAAAAATCCCACCAAAAAGCTTAAATCGCCCGGTCGAACCTTTTTGAGGGGGGACAAGTGATAATTATGAAAAAAACATCTCCAAAAGCCCAATCAAGTTGGTCTAATAATGTTTGGCAAGGCCCAAAGCCTATCAACTAAAAGGCAGAGTGTGAGCTGGAAGACAAGACAAAAAGGCATGGTATCCGATCGGACTGATGGGACGTGCCGCCCTAGTAAGTCCATTGACGCAAGTAAACGTCCATGTCTTCACCTGCTTCCAGTCACATCGCCACTCACATGCCCCAATTGCCAGCTATCACGCTCTAAAATACTCAAGTACCCTCCAAAGAACTTCTATAAATAGCCTAAAACAAGATGGCTTTAAGTATTGAATATCTGACACACTTTCTCTCTCTAAGCACTCTTTTTCTAAAAGTTACTAACTTAAGTTTCGGAGTGCTAATATTCGGGTCCAAACGGGCACTTCTTCTTGCAGGTTCATTCATCCAACCGGATACATTCAGCTATCAACTCTCCTTCTTATAAATAAAGACAATTCGTGCTTTGATCAGAAAGAATTTTTTTTAAACATTATTGAATGAAATAGAGACTTAGAGTTTGTTTTAACAATATTAAGATTTCGATCCTTAAGTTAGTAAGTCTGAAATAGTTAGTAAATAGTTGATTTTGTTAGCTTAATTAGAGTATTTGAATAAGGAAAAAGATTACTTAAATTTTATCAATTATATGTACCGAAAAGTCTCGAAATAGTAAATATACAGTTTATATGATTAATAGTAAATATACAGTTTATATAAATTTAATAATTCGATTGAATCAATAATTCAAAAATAAGTTATAATCACCTAAAAATATAAGAAAAAAAATATTTGAGTATTATGATGATTTTACGAGGTTCCAATCCAAGGGCCATAATTAAAGAGAGAGAGAATTTTTTGTACTATGGCCTATTTATAAGCTTTGGTGAATTAGGAGTGAACCATGTCAAGAAAAAAATTTAACAGAATTCTCATTCATTAGGGTTAAGCAAACCTTAACTCCATAATTATTAGGGGTAATTCGACTTTTAGAACTCTTAATTTGCCTTGATTAAAACCCATAAGATAAGAGAATGATGAATGAGGCTACCATGTTTGATTACTAGTAATGCATTGAGATTGTACATTTACGAGCATATAATTGGTATTTTGATGCCATTGGAGATTATTAATTGTTTCTATATATCATATCTGCGGATGTTGGCATATATAATTTGATAGAATAGCTCAATAATTACAAGAAATTTAATTGGTGTAGTGCAATAGTACCTCCAATTTGTGATGCGAAATGCATTCAATTAGTCATCATAATCTATCATTGCTTAGTCTAATTTTACCAATTCGATTTGACTAAATATGCTTAAAGTCTTTAGTCAACAACCTCAGCCTCACTTTTCTAATACTACTAAGGTATCTAATTAAATCAAATGCAAAACTTATGATCCGACAAATTAATCGTGTAAAAGCTAATTTTATTCCTTAAATTAGGATTAACTGTTAGCAAGTCTAAAAGGAAAATTTAAAATCAAATGGCACCATTTTCAAAAATAAAAAAGCATTAATTTTTTCTTTTTTTTTTTTAATTTCGAACTTTGCTGATTCGATTAGTTTAAAAATACTTTTTTTTTTCATTAAATATAGAAGAAAAGGCATTATAAATCGCATTGGATATTGATTATGAGACATTAATTATTCGAAGCTTAATTATCCTTATTTATGGTCAAAGTGATCCATTGTTTCCTTCAAGAAAGGGAAAGGGGAAGCGGGCATAAGAGATAAAAGCTTGCATCCTTGATTGGGTAAAAAAGAAAAAGAAAAAGAATAAAGATCTCCGTCAATGTTTCCAATATTTTTTTCACTTCACACCACAAAACTTTATTTTATTACTTTTTTGCAACTTTTTTTTCATATGCCAAAGTTTGTGGACGCATATCTCTAGAGGCTGAATTTAAAATATAATATAAGATTAAAAGTTTTAAGGGATGTCAAACTATAAGAAATAAGAAATTGAACATAAAATTTATAAGAATGTTTTTACATAAAAAAAAAATTTGGGAAACTCATTCCGAATCTGTCACTGACAATATGTGACGATTGAATGAAAATATAAAATAATATTAAATTTTAATATGGCTGTCGATATGCAAGCATGCTATGAATTAATACTCAAAAAATATTCAAGCAAGCATTCTAGTATAAAAATTGGATTCGAAATATTGAATAGTCTCAAATTCGAGCCTACACTTATATATATATATATATATATATATAACCCTATCTCAAAGTTGAAGCCATCATATTCAAATGTAAAGTGTAACTATTTAGCACAATTAAACATGAGAAATGGTATGATTTACATGTGAGCATAGACAATAAGACATATAGTTTGTGCACGAAATATTAATTTCTAAAACATATGTCGGCAGAAGCTCATCAAACATATCATATGATACATCAACATTATCATTCATAAAACTCCAAAGCCAAAACATTCTCTTCATCTTCTCCAACTTATATATGTTAATAATAATAATAATTAATAATCAAACTAATTCACACTCTTCCCCAACTTCTATTATTATTAATAAGGATTCTTTTTGTCGGTTTTCAGTTCTGCTATTCTACGCCAATAATATTAGAGAGAGATTGGAGAATGAACTTAGACAACAGTAACATATCCCAATTATTTAATAATTCTTTGGTGTCCTAATAATTAAAGTATGGGGTAATTTTTCTGTAACACCACTTGAATTTACCCTTTTTAGTATAGTTAGTACTCGCATTCCATTTTATAAAGAAAAAAAAAAACTAAATTTTATGTGTTTATAATGCGAAAAATCCAATATATTAGTAATAATCGAATTATATAATTTGAATTCTTAAAAGTCAGGATTGTTATTCTCATTAACGGCACTAATAATAGTAAGATATTACTTTATTAACAGGTCGAACATAACAAGCCGTTATTTAGTAGCAATAACTCAATTATAAAGTTTCTCAGCTTTGTCAAATAAGTTTTCTAAGCTAATTTTACCAAAATTTTCTTTTAAAATACTAATTTAACTGCCAAAATCTCGATAATCAAAGAATGACTTGAATTCTCTATTCTTCAATTCTTCAAATTAATTAATGAAAAGATCACAATGCAATTCTTATTGTTAAAATGAAAGAAAGAATAGCTAGTTATTGAAAACTAGCATTTTGGACTTCAATATTACAATTTAAGTTAAGGGTCAAAATGTGGTAAAGGAACAAGTCATAGGACAAAGAAGAAAATCACTCTCCAAAGTGTTTGTGAAAATGCGCGAGTGCTTGTGTGGTAGGGTTAACCTAACAATGTTCCCACATTGGAGCACCTCACGTTTAGAGGGCATAGTGAATGCACCCTTGTGAAGTTCACGTGACAGCCAGCGGGGCACAGGATGTTAGTTTCACAGCCCTGCAAGGCCGAGTGTGTGTACAGACAAGCTTAAACCAGCTAGTCAACAATTCTTATTGATAAGTCTAATCAATCAATGTGGCTCGTGCGTTTGGTGGAACCCATTTACCACCTAGGGAGTGAACCACAATTTTCTTGTATAATTTAATGTTAGAGTTTGTTAGCTGGCATTTCATCAATTCAAATCTTATATTGTACTAGTCCTGGGACTTGGCTGTCTGGTTTGGTTTTGTGTCTTGGTGAGGGAATTGAATAGTAAATGAAATTACAATGGGAAATTGAATACTGGTGATAAGAGTTTGATATAGTGGGATATGGGTCGAAGCTTCACCAATTTGGCATCACATGGTTTAGGTTGGGTTCTTATTGTCACTAGTAATCATGCTCTTTTATAAGCTTTTTTTCCTAAATATATTTTATAGTACTGAGGCAAATATGACTTTCAGAATACAGAATTGGAGACAGAAATTGCAAATAACCGACCCCATTTAGTATAAGTTTAAACCTTAATTGTTGTTGTATATTTTATGGTATTGCAATGTTTTTTGTGTTATCAACTGGAACCTAACTCCTTTATTTGCCTAATAAAGATAAGTGAAACCGAACTACTTGTTCTTTTCCTTTAAATTTCAACCATCACTTTAGGCTTTTCACATTGCCCATCAATATTTAAAACAAGAGCCACTCTGATTTAGCCAATTATACCAAGTTTATTGGTTTTATAGTCCACCATGCACTAATCATACTACTTAAAAAATCTATATTTTAATTAAATATTAATGAATTTTGTTTGGAAGTAGCAAATTTTAATCAGATTTTCGAATTTGATTCAATCTGCTTATAAATATATGACATTAATTTTATATAATCTGTTGATTTATTTATAACTCCACTCATTAATAATCTAATCCATCATGACTTGATCCAAAATTCATCTAATCTAATCAATTATCCACCTATAATTTTGCTGATTTGGTAATTTACCCAATGTGCGAGGACACATCCATGGACCTACTTGCTTTGAAATGCAAGTGGATTGCTCTTTTTGTACTCCAAAAGCATTCATATTCTTATCTCCATGACCCAGATAAGGTCCCCTTGAAAGGGATCGATTGCTAAAGTAATAAGAGTTTAACTCTTCAAGGAAATGGCTTCTCTCTGTTCAGGCTTCAAGGATAAGACTCCCTTAATTGATGGAGACAACCATACTTACATTTAATTCAAAGTAGTTGTAGTTTCATGTCACATTCAATCTCACCAATGGAACCTACTTTCTGCATTTCGTAATTTGATGGAAATTGTCTTCAAATTTCCCTACACAAGTTCATAAACATCTAACGCCACACGTGGTGGACTATGAACTAGGGATAAGCTAAAGAACAGTGTCTATGTTTATAGGGTCAGGACCCTATAATCTGTGGGTCTTTTGAATACCAAATTTTGTCGTCTTTGCTCAACATTAATTCAACACCTAGGATACCCTCATGCTTCTTAGCCAATGGTTGTGAAATCTTTAGCCTACAAAGAAGCAGAAGATCTACTGAGGCTGTTTAGGTTTGTTAATGATCAAAAATCAAGAATATGGAGATAAATTATTGATTCTTTTTAGACTCATTTCCATCATTACCTCGTTTAATTCTTTTACAACAAGCCGCAAAAAGTCATTTTCAATGAGCAATTGGGATACCATTGCAAACATAATGATTTGGCTTTACTGGCCTTAAAAATCATGTAATTATCTTGCCTCGAAAATATGCATATTTTACTGTGTGCTGATAATTTGTTTCCATCTCCATCTCCATACTAGTCCTTCATTAGAAGCTAAAGTGTGTCCGAAGAAGGGTGTAAAATTCAGTATACGTGATCTGGAACTCGAAAGACCGAATTGGAAATAAAACATTAACTTCACTGCCCAAGCAAGCCAAAGAATTAAACAGTAAAAAATCAAAAGCTGAATTAGTCACTTAATCAAGACCAATCTAGTTTAACTCCTTTAGGAACTGCAGCTAAGAAATGTTCAATGAAAAAGAAACACAATTATCATTAACTACACGAATGAATAGAAATCAATAAATGGTTAGGAGTGGCTATGGTAAGATCAGATTTGGTGTTCAGATAAAGCAAAGATTATCAGTTCTCGTCATTTGAAAACCATCAATACTATAGGCCATCCTTCGTCAATGTGTCAGCATTTTCTTTGCAGCCGGAGGCAATACACAATGCCTTCCATACAGGCACCAGCATCTTAACAGGCAGGCGCAATTCCTGGATGTCAAATTAGCACCATATTTGAGAAAAGAAGTACATTGAATTCTTATTACATTTGATATTCTGAATTAGTTTTCATTTTCTTTGAAGCTTTCAAGTTTCTGAAGCTCAGCCAATTGGTCAGGCAATTTTCGGAATTTAGTTTTATAAATGTGCAAAGTCTGTTTACCTTGAAAACCAACATCAGTTCTGCTTCCCCACGTAAAATCAAAGACAGATTCCAGTAACAAGTAACTGGAGTCACACATTCTACCAGCACAGGTTTCAAAATCTTGTCAGTTGGAACAAATCGGCGAACAATTCTTCCACTGCAAAAAATAAAATAAGGTATTTCAAGAGCAGGATTAAGGAACATGACATTGAAATATTCAGAGATAACTAGTAAATATTGATAGATGAAACAGGCATAAACTTAGGCCTACATTGGTTTTGCTTCAACAACAATAGCTATGTTGGCCATAATTAACTGAATGAGCCAAAGGAGAAATGAGAGATTGAAATATTAAATTGGAACAGTCCATCTTGGATTCCATTATACTGCGATTATACAAAATAACCTGCAATCATGGCATGAAGTCGAGACAAAACAACAAGAAACTATTCTCTCATTTCAGTAAATTTGCTTAACTAGACTAATTAGCAAGCATGAGCTTGGAAAATCCGATGTAAGTTAAGTAACCCAGCCTCTCAAAATGAGTGATACCATAAACAGAATTAGTAACAAATTTTCTCTATTCATAACATGTCTATCACTTATATAATTCCATGTGTGTGTAAACTCACACAGTCACGAAAATAGCGGCATGAATGCTGTAGAAAACAGGAGGGGAAAAAAAAAGATACCTTGCATAATGTGTTTCAAGTTGGACTCCAAAAGCTGGCATTACGATGACAGACTCTGAGGCATTCCAGAATAAAAATAAGCAAATAAGTGAAATTGAAAGAGGAAACACTCACTAGGCTCTCAAACCGTATACATTTAACCTTGTGATAGAGCAATCTTGTCATCTCTGAGGCATTCCAGAATAAAAATAAGCAAATGAGTGAAATTGAAAGAGGAAACACTCACTAGGCTCTCAAACCATATACATTTAACCTTGTGATAGAGCAATCCCTCATAATAGTAAGAGCCCTGACCTTTTACAACAGACTTCCAAAACATTAATCTGATAAGGATTGCACTTAAAAGAAAGCTCCAGCAAAAGATGCCGATTGATATGTTCTGTTTATATTTGGAAATTATATCAGCTAATAATATCAGAGATTACATAATGCTAGAATAAACTAGTCAATTTCATGAACTTATAAGTCAAACACAAGTTCTTAAGAAAAGCACTAGAGAGAAAATAAGTAAATAAAAGCCCGCCACAGCTTCTTCAGTGCCAGAAAATCTATACAGCACAGAATTAAAAGCAGGAGTATGGTTTCCACAAAAGGCAGCACACTCAACTTCACATCTAACTCGGTAATAAAACAGAAACATGAGCCTAACCCCGCAAACAAAATGAGTGTATGTATAATTCGAGCCTTGAAAACATAAAACTATCTCAAAAAATTAAATACCTTGACTAAAAAGAGGCACGATACATTTGCTACAAGAATAAGAGCTGAGAAGCATAAGAAGAAACCCTTTGTATTACCCTTCCGAACTAGAATATGGTGCTGATCAATTGCTTCAGAAGGCCAATTACGATCGTGTATATAAGTGTATCTCCGATCAGCAATTGAAAACCCAGCCATTGTTTATACCTGAGAGTTTAAATCGTTACTGCAATTATATTCTTTACTAGAGCAACGTTAATTGGTGTCACAGTGCAAGAGGTGAAATGAACAGCAAAGCATCTGAAGAGCGAAACAACTGAAACAAGCTGCAGAAAGTTGTTGCAGAGATCATTAACTTCAAATTTTAATTAGGGTTTCCAGTGGAACTCTGCAATTTCAAATAGTGAAAGAAATATAGAAATAGAGTAGATGGGTATGGAAGAAGCACATTTCTGGGGAAGGATTTAGGGTTAGTCGCCAGTAATGGAAATGCCGGAGATTAGATCGGATATGGACCAGCCAATGGCGTTGGTTCCTTCTCTGGTATATGAGTTTCGCGGTTCATTTTCTTTGCTAAAAGATTAGTAAAAAGAAAAAAGGGAAGAAGAAATTTCTCAGAAAAGAAAGAAAGAAATTTATAATAATAAAATGAAAATTTAGCAGGAGAACAAACCTTGCCAGGTCAAATTCGTCGTAATTGAATTGACCAATGGCGCAGCCAGTCTAACGTCATGCCCTTTATGGTAGCGAGTCACGACGAAGAACTTGCCGCCCGATTCGAGTTATGACTCGCTCCGACCTTGCCGCCTTAGAACTTGGGCCTCCGCGCCTGGGCTGATGATTTGCTGGCGGCCCCTTTGGATTTGGCTTGCAAAATTTTGATTTTAACGCCTACGTAATTCACTTAATTGTACTTTATCTTAATATTAATATAATAAAATAATAATAATAGACAATGAAGAAAAATTAATATAAAAAAATAAATAATTATTAAGAAAAATCAACTGTAAATATAATTTGTTTAAGAAAATTACTTTTTGTTGTAAATTAGAGTATTATATTAATTAAATTCAAGTAGAAATATGTCATTTTCTTTTATTGGGAAAATGTTATACTGTGAAATATGTACAAAAAGAATAAACACTGCATAATTAACCTAATAAAAAATGTAACTATTTAATTTGTTGACTATAGTTAACATAATTGGCTTGTTCCAATGTAATATGCAAAATTAAAATAGGCAAGATATTTCCTCCTTATGTCAAACCAAATATCACTTCCAAGTGGAAGACAAAAATAAATGGCAACAAAAGTGAAATAAAATAAATATATATTTTTTAAAACGAAAATAAAAGAGTTTGGGTGCGCCCATAACCCCGATAGGAAGGACGAGTTGGCAACTGTTTTGAGTTTGAAAATCGGTTAGGACGCGTCTAGAGCGAGTTCCGAGTCGAACGACTCAGCATTGTGGAGCTGAGTCAGCTGACTATAAAACCTATGCTTTGATTTCACTGATTTAAAAAATATAAAATCCGAAAGAGAGCTGACAGAAATGTCTCCAATGGCGTCCAATTCATCTAACAATCCGTTGCTTCCGGTTTCCATTTCTCCAAGCGGCGAGGAGAAGCAGAAGGAGAGGCTCATCAGAGGAGGAGATGAGAAGCTTTTTAGAGGATCCGCCATGACTAAAAGAGGAGCTTATGCTGCAATATCTTACATGTCCTGCGCCGGTACGTTCTTTACATCACAGTTTGTGGAAATTTCAGATTGGCCGTTATCACTGTTCATTGTAATTTAAGCGTTAAATCTCTTTATAGGTATACGTTGATTCTAAATCTCTAATGGTTGGTCTCGTATGAATAGCTGGTAATTCGTTGGTGTTTGTTGTAGAACGGATATATTGTCACTAGAATTGCAAATTTTGAATTTGAGTTTGTTTGAATTGTGATTTGGATAATGTTTTAGTTCTGATTTGCAAATGATTGCAACTGTAAAGATCATGGCTCGATAATTAGTGCTAGTTTAGGTTTTGAACTCTTTATTTGCCATCTGTTGGGTCTCATGAAGCTCATTTGTGGATTCCGCGAACTTTGATGCTGCTCCAATCATTTTTTAATCATTTTGAAGAATTACGTACGTGGAGGTCATTTAGTATCATTTTGTCACTTGAAAACCACATGGATTACTTTTACCTCTAACGATATCAGGTCTTCATTTTTCTTGAATTACTCTTGAGAAGTCCATATGTGAATACAAAAAGGAAAAACTCTTACTGAATTTTTGATGGAGGAAATGAATTTGAGGAAAACAAATCCTTTCAATGCTTTCAGATATTGATCATCTTCATAAGTGTGTGATATCAATCTTTCTTGTTGATGAGATAAGGTCTTCAAATAGGTTGGGACTAGGGACTCATATTATTAAGACATCTCAGTGAGCAATCTAAAAAATTTTGGTCCTCAACCTACTTTCAGCTCTTAGTGACAGCTGCTCGTCTGCCTGTTATCGTCATGGTGGCTTGTCTACTAGAATTCTTGCTATTATTGGTCTTGGTTCAGATACTTACAGGATTTCAATCTATTTTACAGTGCTTTTGATAATGTTCAATAAAGCAGCTCTTTCTTCTTACAACTTCCCCAGTGCAAATGTCATAACACTACTTCAGGTATGTTTTCACAGAGATGATATGGTTCAATCTGGACTATTCTATATGCGAATTTTGCTCTCTCTCTCTCTCTCTCTTTTTTTTTTTTTTCCTTTATTGTTCTTCTGAAACTTATCTTAGAGAATTTAGCAATGAATTTTTGTAGGTTGCTTGGTCTTTTTTCCAGAACTTATCTTATGTTTCCTTTTCTTTCTCTTTTTTATCACTGAAAATGGATGACACTGATTCTATTTGAAAGAGAAAAACGCTGAGCACCAGGTGTACTCATATTGTAGGTTATGGAATTTCTTAGAAAATACCAGTAGAATAATTACTTGTCTATTGACCAGAACAATGCTAAGAGTTTGGTTAGGAAGCTCTTGCTCATGCCTATTGGTCTGAGCTTAAAATGAGTTTGACAGTGCCTGCAGCTGTTTTAACTGAAGCTCTTAACTTGGGGAGATATGGAGTGAGCCTCCTGGCCAAACTCCTTGGAATACCTCCAATTCAGCAGACTGCATACTTGAATGTGTGATGAAGACAGAATTTTTATTAATTTAGTGACATTTATGTACTTCATGCTTTTCTTTTTGTGGCATTCCATTTGATACTGACATTCAAGCATAAGTCTATGGTCTTTTCTGGATATATTATACTTGCACCCTTACTGTGTTTCTCTGTAGATGATAAGTTCAGTCGCTTTTCTATATGCATTGAGACGCTGGAAAATTATCTCTTTCACTGCCGGTGAACCTATTTCTGATGTCAACGCTGCCCCAGATAATATATGTTCAATTTAAAAATGGCTGCCTTCACCTTTCAGCATCTTAATGTCTGACTTTTGTTTTCATTGATGAAAATGTGCAGCTTCAATTTATTAGGCACATCTCAAACAGTTTTATCCTCAGGAAGAAGAGAACGACAAAACGAGTTGCTGCTACTGGACAGGATGCTATGTATGGCTTTCTCTGTACTCGTTCTGTTTCCATTTTATTCTTTAAGTAATCCTTCTTTGCTTAATTTATCTCTATCAATCGTCATCAGAACTGACCAGTTTTAAGTCTCTCAATCTGTTCATCAATTAAAACCATATAAAGATGATGAAGTTGGTAATTTTGCAGTTCAGATGTGTATGAGGAGAAAGAACACATAGAAGATGAAAGTAATTCTTATGATGTAGAGAATGGAGTTTGTGGCAGTTATGATGATAAAGATAACATTTTTGAAGAGAAGGAAGCCACCTTTTTCCAATTCCACCAATGGTCACCTTATTCAAGGCTGGTAACAAGGGAAAGAAGTTTGAAACAGTACCCTTCTAGGGCTCCCATTCGTATCTGGGGCAGTGTAAGAAAGGTAATACGGTTATGCGGTGATAGGTACTATTCTAGAAGAAATAAATGGAGGGAAAACTTGATTGGTTACCACTGATATCCACTTGATCATTCGGGGCGAACATAAAATTTCATCCTAAGATTTTATGTGCATAGGAGTCTAATGATTTGGGAGGCCATGTTGCTGTCAGAAGTTTGATAATGGATCGGCAGCATTGGCAATGAATGTTACCATTTTTTTTTATGATGTGCAGCCAAGAGGTTGATTTCCATCAGATGATCTCCATGGTAACATGTTTCAGCAGATCTATGAAATAAGTATTGTGAATAGCAAGGATATTTGGCTGAATTGTGGGGGATGATTCTTTATTCCATTGCTTTGGTGTCCACTCCTCACCCTGGAGAACAAGGGCCTTCTCTGTAATTCCTATGCACATTTTCTAGCTTATTTATAGTTGTTGAAAATAATACAAATATTCTATAATTATTGAAAATTGGGCTAAAATGACTATTTTAGCACTCTTTTCAGCTTCAAACATAATTTGATGGGCAAAATAGAGCTCGATAAAAACTTCTAAAACTTTTAGAATTTTACCAATATTACTGGCAAAAATCAATATTGAAAGAAATTTATTTTATAGTGGGTCAAATGAGCTCGAATTGGATAATATCAATAATTATATTAAAAAAATTTAAAACTTCAAGAATTGCTTTTGTTAATTTTCAAGTGACATAATGAATATATTTTGAAAATTTTTTCTTGCTTAAAAGAATGTATGAATTTATTAATATAAATTGTTGCTGAAAATATAAATATCTATATACAAAATTCATGGATAAGTATTTTTGTCAATAATAATATAGAAAAATGATGATATTTGATATATTGTATATTATTATATAATAAAAAGAAAAAATTGTACCAATCAAGAGGCAGGAATCCAATCAAATTGTGTGGCGAGAAATAAGATAAGCCCTCCGTATTCACTTCCACATAAAATCTCTCTGTTTCCAATTTGGCTTAATTTCACCGTATCTATCACACTCTTCTCAGTTCTCGCGGAGCTCTAGCAATCCAATCTCTCAGCAACTCAAAGAAGCCATGGCCACCATGATCATGGCCTCCTCAAAACCTCTAATTACACTATCTTCTTCCTCTCCTTCCTCTTCCAGACCCAAACTCCAAATCCCCCAACTCAAGCTCCCCAAACTCTCCAAATCCCTCTCCCTCCTCGCCGGCGCCGTCGGCACTTCCTTCACCGTCGCTCCTCCGTCTCTTGCGGAGGAGATAGAGAAAGCCGCTCTATTCGACTTCGACTTGACTCTGCCAATCATGATGGTCCAATTCTTGGTCCTCATGTTCACTCTGGACAAGATCTACTTCTCTCCTCTAGGTAAATTCATGGACGAGAGAGACACCGCCATCAAGGAGAAGCTTTCCAGCGTTAAGGACACGTCGTCTGAGGTGAAGCAGCTTGAAGAGCAAGCGGCCGCCGTAATGAGAGCCGCGAGAGCTGAGATAACCGCGGCGTTGAACAAGATGAAGAAGGAGACTCAAGCGGAGTTGGAGGAGAAATTGGCGGCAGAGAAGAGGAAAATAGAGGCGGAATTGCAAGAAGCGTTAGGTAATTTGGAGAAACAGAAAGAGGATACCATCAAATCACTTGATTCTCAGATTGCTGCTCTGAGTGATGAGATTGTCAAGAAGGTTCTTCCTGCTTCTTGATCTTTATATAACTATTTTTTTTCTTTTTCTTTTTTTTTTTATGAAAATAGTTAAATTGTTAATTTCTATATATGATTTCCAATACATTGATGGATAATGTAATGATTCCAATAAAACTTTTTTTTGTTTGTTTTTAATTGATTTTGGGAAATTAGTTTTGCTTTTGCTGATTAAGTTTTAGCATTATACTCTGTTTCTGTTTGTAATGCAAATTTGGCAGTTTTTCTTAATTATTTAATTTCATTGTATTAAGGAAAATAATTTATTTGGAGTTGTTTAAATTTTGATTAAAAATTATATATATATTAACATCATATTTAGTGGGAACTTATATTTATGATTTTATTAATGAATGAGACCATTGGGTTATTGTAATTTTGAAATATGGCATTTTATTATCAGTTCAGTTCTTGAATAAAATTAATTACTGATGGAATATTGTATTTGAATTTTGTTTATGCTTTCCGCCTACCAACCCAAAATAGTTGTTTATGAATTTAGTTGGACTGCCTCATCCAAAGCTCATTCACATAAGTGGGAATTCCTAGTTGATGTTCAACACTCAAATTTCTATGTACTTTTTTTGCCTTTGATATTTATTTACGGTTAATTTTTCTTTTTTTTTTAATAGTTACATTAGTGAAAGCAAAAATGGATGGAGCTCGAATTTTGATCAATTGAAAAAATAATTAATTAGATTTTTAATCTTATTTTTGTGAAATTGTTGTTATTTATATTTGAAATTATTCAATACATTTAGGCTGAAAATGTAATTCATTCTCTAACATTCAATAAAAAAAAAAGCAATTAACCTTCTAATTTTTTTGGTGCAATGTTTCTGATAAAATTTATAAATTGAAGCAATGTCACTCCAAAATTAATGAAACTTTTATTTTAACTATTTTTTAACAGTTGATTGTTGACGTGACGTGAGTGTGATATGTTTAGGAGTTATCTGACTCCAATTTGCAAATTTAAGGGATTAAATTGTTTTTTCTAAAATATTTTAGGAATTTTTTTTATATTTTTAGTCTTATCATGTAATACTATTTTTTGATATAATTTAAATGTTACGTCAGTCAGCAGTTAATTGACGAAATAGTTAAAATAATAAATTCGTTAATTTTGAGATAACATTATCTCAATTTATAAATTTTAGAAAGAATATTGAATCAAAATAAATATTAGAAAGTTAAGTATATTAAATTTTAGAATGTGAATTACACTTTTGACCATATATTTAATGTATTAAATATGTTGTGAGTATATGCTATTAAATAAAAAATACAAAAAAATATTAAGTTTTTATTCAACTATACAATAAGCCCATCATTATTATCGTTGTTATTATGGATTACGATTTATGCCCTCTACTGTACATTCCCATGCCTATTTTTGGCCAAATATGCTTGTTATCACGATCAATTATTTTCTTAATTTTTTAGTTATAAAAAGAGATACAATCCCAGATTCGATCTGAAATGTCCAGAAATAAATTGAATTTAAAATTTCTTGAACTTTTAATTGAGTATTAATCAATATTCTACTCGTGTTTTCATTTTCTTGAATTTTATAATATAAGATAAATAACCCTTATTTTTTTTAAGTAGTTTGAGTAATAAAAAGCAATAATTTATTAGCCAAACTCCTATCCCCTTGTGTGTTTGAGGATTTTTTTTTTTCTAATTAAGTTGGCGATTGCGACTTTTTTAATTTTTTATTTCGTAAATAACTATATTGGACCGCAAATCCAGTTTTCCTTCGTCAAATTACAAATTCTCTTACAATCATTCTTTATATTTTCTATTATCGCCGAATTTTTTGAATTTTTACAGAAATTATAATTTATTAATTGAACAAAGTAGTAGTATTTTTTTCATATTTTTGCTATAAAATTATATGACTGGCTATCATTAAAAAAAAAAAGTTGTAGTATTAGCAAAACTCCAAAATTTTAAATTTATATTAAATTAATGATGAAATTGAAAAATTTAATAAATAAAAAGGACCCAGCAAAGGGAAGGCTGCATCTTCATGGAGTAAATAGTAAATTAGTATCTCTCTCTCTCTCGGTAGGAGAAGAAGAATCCTTCCGTTTCCTAACAAACAGTTTCTTCTTCAAATTCTCTTGCGGTACTCTCTTTCTCTCTTACTCCTACTCTGTCTCTTTCCTTCTTCTCTCCGTGCACGTTTTCAATTTCTAATTTATTTCCTTTCCCTATTTCTCACCTTTGATTAATTCGTCGAAATCTCCCAGCTTTGCTCGCTCTCCACCGTTTCACTGATCAGTTTTCCAAGGAAATCTCTGTTTGATAAGATTAAGAAATTGGTATTCTGTTGTTTCAATTTTTCTTTTGCCCTTTTTCGTTTTGTTGCTGTCTGGAATTGGAGAATTCGAATTTGTTCCACTTCTTCTAAGGCTCGTTATTTGTTTTATTTTTATTTATGTTTTATGCTGAGTTTTGCTTCCAGAAAGGGGAAAGGGGATTTTTTTTTCCAGGGTTGAAAAGAAATGGAATATTCAGATATTTGCGTTTCTGTGTATGTTTCTTCTAGTTTTCTTGATCGCCAAACGGGTCATAGTCAATCTGTTTATCCACTGTCTGGCTGCTGAGAATTTATGTTTGAATTTTCTGATTGATTTTCATGGTCCAGTTGGTAGTCTTTAGTAACATAAATCTAGTGCTGCCTAATAAATGGAATTTAATCTTTTTTGCATGGGAACTAATATATATACATGTGATATTTATTCCCAATAAAAGGATGTCTATGTGATCTTCCATTTCCAAGTGATGATCTTTTTCTTTTTTCTTTTTTTTTTTTCTGATTTTCTGTTAATAGTCTTGTTTCTTTAAGTGAACAGCACAAGTGTGATATGAATTAATGCTTTACTTCTGCTTCCCTTGCACAATTTCACATCTCACACATTTTCGTAGATCATACGTTTTAGTTTTCAGATTACTTTTATAACTTCTGTACTCTATGTGCTATGCTTGATAATTTTACAGTTGGAAATATATTAACGTTTTTATCTAACTCTGTGGAAAGTAGTAAACTATTAACCAGGATTCTCGAATATGGTTCTAAGTTTTAATCCTAAAGGGGAAGCAACAAAGTTCCTGACATGGAGTCTGGTTTCTTACTTAAAGAATTGTATTTGTTGTGATTTAAATAGAGGGGAACTGGACTGTCTTAATCTGTATGTCTGGGTGTTAGGTCTTATTATACACATCCTAATTGCAGTCTTCTAAGCTTGTGACAAATCCTTGTACATTTGATTGTATTTCATAAGGTTGGTGTTACTTGAGATTTAACTCGGATCAAATTTATTTTTTCTACAGGATAATGGCTGCAAAAATCGTTCCTGCTCAAGCTGAGACCTCATTTGAGTATGAGCTGTTTGAAGGTGATCCTGACCACCTTAGAACCGTTGTAGCCTCATCAAACCAGTCAACTCCTTGGATTGAACCAGCAAAATTGAAACTTAGACACAGAATTGGTAGGGGTCCTTTTGGTGATGTCTGGTTAGCTACTCATCATCAATCAACTGCACATTATGATGAGTATCATGAAGTAGCTGTCAAGATGTTGCATCCAGTGAAGGAAGATCATTTGAGAATTTTGTTGGATAAGTTTTATGATCTATTTCTAAAGTGTAAAGAGATAGAAAGTGTTTGTTTTCTGTACGGAATTTCAATTGTAAATGGAAAGGTGAGTGATTTTATCATATGCTTTGATGCACCATGGAAATTTGCACTTTCTTTCGACAGTTATGGAGAAATTATAACCATGACCCATTGCAGATAGGCATCATCATGAAGTTTTATGAGGGATCCATTGGCGATAAAATGGCTCGCCTTAAAGGAGGGAAGCTTTCATTAACTGATGTTTTTAGGTGCTGTCCATCATACCTTTTCTTTCGTTCATTGTTTGTTTCTTTCTTCCTCTTAATTATTTCAGGTTCTTGCAGGTACGGGATAGAGTTGGCACAGGGAATTCTGAAGTTGCATGCTAAAGATCTCCTAGTTCTTAATCTTAAACCTTCAAACTTCCTCCTTAATGAGAATGATCAAGCAATTCTGGGAGATGTCGGTATTCCTTACCTACTGCTTGGAATTCCATTGCCACACTCAGATATGTCTCGCAAGCTTGGAACCCCAAACTACATGTCTCCAGAACAATGGCAGCCAGAAGTAAGAGGTCCACTATCCTTAGAGACTGACTCTTGGGGATTTGCATGCGGCATTGTGGAGATGTTGACAGGCATTCAGCCTTGGTGTGGGAGAACAGTTGAAGAAATTTATGATTCAGTGGTTCAAAAACAAGAGAAACCACGGGTTCCTGAAGGCCTTCCTCCTCCAATTGAAAATATTCTTCATGGCTGCTTTGATTATGACTTCAGGAATCGACCCTTAATGACAGACATAATGTGTGTATTTAAAAGGTAGTTGTTGCATTGAATTTTTATATCTTTCTGATAAAGTGGTGAAATTTTCAGTTCAAAATCAGTTTTACCATTCATTCATTGGAATTGTATATGGCTTCCATTTTTTAAGCATGAATGCTTTTGTATGGATATCACTTGCTTATTTGTGAATGTGATAGAAGGAGCTCTGAAGTTGGGAAGTGATTGATGCTAAAATTTCAGTTATACGAGTGCCAATTTGAAATGGCATACCCGTTCAGTACTGAAGTTCTAAATTAGATACCTTGAGATCTTGTCATTATTTGGGTTTCATCCACACAAACACCGACAAAAAGAACAAATTAAAAATGAAAAAAAAAAGAGAGGGAAAAAGAAAAATGAAGGTCTTAGCCTTAAAGCACTTTATGGTGACACATTAAAAAAAAACTTGGAATTTTCATTTCATTATTTTCTTTTTCTTTTGCTTTCAATTTGTCTTCATATGTGAATTTATACTTGTATAGGACTTGATCTTGATGCAATAATTATTGTTCTTTTTTTTGCACCTTTGTGTTGTCGGTTTCTTATCTAATGAATAACAATTTGCAGCACGCAGAATTTAGTGTCTGGTGATGTTGGCTGGACAGAACTTGGGTGCAGAACAATCTCTGACAAATCAGGCGACACTGGTTACTCTGAGTGGCTTCTTTTGAAGGATCATCTACGGGTGGGGGATGTGGTCCGATCTAGAAAACCACCCAATTCATGCAAGACTGAAAATATGGATGTTCCAGAAGCAACTGTAGTCGGCTTGGAACATGATGCAGATAGGGAAGGCTTTGTTTTGGTGAGGGTCCTTGGTGTCCATGACCCGTTAAGAGTTCCTTCTTCAACATTGGAGCGAGTAACTTTTGGCCTGGCAGCTGGTGATTGGGTACGCTTGAAGGAGGAAGACAAGAGGCACTCACCAGTGGGAATTCTTCATTCCATCAATCGTAGTGGAATTGTGGCTGTTGGATTCATAGGATTGGAAACTTTTTGGAAAGGAAATTCTTCAGAGCTTCAGATGGCAAAATCTTACTTTGTTGGTCAGTTTGTGAGGCTGAAAGCTAGTGTTCTCAGCCCTCGATTTGAATGGCCCCGTAAAAAGCCAGGGGCCTGGGCGACTGGGAAGATTTGGCGGATACAACCTAATGGGTGCCTTGTCGTCAAGTTCCCAGGGCGATTTAGTTTTGGAAACGAATATAACACATTCTTAGCTGATCCAGCTGAAGTGGAAGCTGTTTCTTTTAATACTTGTCCAGGGATGGTTAAAAAATATCAGCATCTTGAGGATTTCCATTGGGCTGTGAGACCTCTTCTGATAGCATTGGGTATATTCAGTGCTATGAGAGTAGGAATTTCCATAGGGAAGAAAATGGGGAGTTCCAAATGTAAGAAGCCACGCTCCATTTCTGTGCAAAATGATAGTCAGCATGTGGATGGCCAGAATAGCAGCAGCCAAGCATGGTTTCCACCATCTGTAGCAAATATTCTGGGTGTAAGCAGCAGTGGTGCTCGGTAATTAAGCTTCTTAAGTTTGCAAAATTCTCTGTAGCTAATAGGATATTTAACTAACTGTTTGTTCTAAGTTATGGTGGGAACTGTAAAGGTGCTTGGCTGTTGATAGAATTACTGTAAAGATACCTGTATGCTTGTACAGCTTTTGCTTCTGAAGTTGTGATTTTATTGATCATTTGTCGATGATATGTATACCAGAACATAGCAACATTAATGGCGAATAATGAGTGAAACTGCAGTTACAATTCAAAATAAGAGTGATACAAATTGGTATTTAACCTTCCTTCTGTTTGAAGACATCAAATTAATTGAACAAATACGCAACAAAATGTATCTTTGAACTTTCTAGTTCAGCTCGTGTAAAAGAAACATGATACACCCACAATACAACAGGAGTTTGTGGTACAACAATTAATATACGACAACATTATTATTACATACCAAAGAAATTGAAGATACATCTATGCACCAAACCCAGTAGGCTTCACCATCCAATTAGACTCCACCAATAGTAGCACCAGCCGCTTTCACCAGCTGCTCGGTCAAAGTTGATAGTCGAACAACCTCCATTTTAACCTCCTTCAAATATTCACTGTTCTCAAGATCAGAGCCATTTTGCTCTAACATGCTGATATCAGCATCAGTCTCAACAGTCAAGCTAGCTTTATTTAGAAGTTGTCCACTCAGATCTACAAGCTTATGTAGAGCACCGGTTGCAGCTTCGACTTCCCATTGAGTTGCCTCGAGTTGAAGCTTTTCGATAGCCAGATTCCCCACATTTTTCTCGCCAATTCTCTCTTGTGCCATTGCATAAAGCTTCTTTAGATCATTAGCATCTTCAACCATTTCATCCTTGAGTCTTCTCAATTCCTTTTCCTTGGCATCTAAACTCCCAAGTACTGCTTTGACCTCCTCGTTTTTGACTGTAAGAGCCCTCTGTGAAGCTAGGACTTCCATTTCTTTCATTCTTAAGCTTTCTCTGGTCATTTTGAGCTCATTTTCTAGCTGTTCCTTCTGATGCCTAAATTCATCACTTGGCTTGTAAAACGTTTGTTGCATGAGTTGCACACTCATGCTCTCGGGCTGCACAAATGGGTGATGATCTTCATCATTGATAGAAATAACAAGTTTGTTAGTAAGATCTACAATGCGCTCTACTACAGTTTCAGCTTCTGACATTTTCATCCTTGTGTCGTCCAGCTCATCTTCTATTATCCGAACATGCTCTTCCTTTTCCTTAAGCATTTTTGTGGCTTGAATTAGTTGGTCTTCCTTGTTACTCATAAGCATCTTTAACTCAGCAACCTCCTCCTCTACATCTTCCAACCTCTTCTCTGCATTAGCAAGTTGTAAATCTTTCTCCTGCAGGAGGACCTGAAGAGAAGCCTGCTTAGCTTTCAAATGCTGTATTTCTAGCTTAGCCTCCACCAATTCTGACTCTTTCAATTGAATAAGACTGCCTATCTCCTCAAATTCAATTTTTTTGTGATCTAGTTCCTGCTGTAGAGAAGATTTCTCTTGCATTGCCTGTTCCAAAGAAGATTTTTCCTTCTTCAAATCCTCTCTTAACTCTTCCATGAGCTCTCCCTCCATGGATAAGTCTTGTTCAAGCTCCTTGTTACGAGCCTCTACAACCCTAAGCTTCAGCCTCTCACTTTCAACTTCTATTTGGGCATCTTTCAAACTAATCATGTAAGTCATTACGCTCTTCCTCTCTTCCTCAAGTTCAGCTAATTGCTTTTTCAATATCTTGTCCTGCTCTTCCATTCGCTTTCTAGATGATGCCAGTGATTTCTGTGAAGAAACCAGTTCAGATCTCACGTCCACTATAAGCTTTTTCACTCTTCTAAAACCCTCCATGGTTCCATTAGTTTCTATAATTTGTTTCGATGCTTCATCTGTCAACTTCTTCAGTTCTTCTTGTGCTATTAACCATTCCATTGTCTGTTTCTCCAAGTTGGCCTTGGCAACTTTTAACTTCTCTTCTTCGCATTTCCTAAGAGTCAATGAAACTTCCAACTCTTCTTCTTTCTCTCGGACAGCATTTTTGAGTTCTTGTAGCTCAATTTCTTGTTTCTTCACAATTTCATTGGCTTCGTCCAAGAATTGAGCCTTGTTTTGCAGTTCTGTGGCCATTTTAGCAGATTCCTCAGTCCTCTTCATCAGTTCACTTCTCATTTTTTCCTTTTCATACTCCTTTCCAGATAATGCAGATTGTGCAGCAATAATATCCTTCTCCCTCTCTCTAACTTTAATTTTTAAATCTTCAATCTGCCTAGCTTGAGAAGTTAGATTAAAATTTGCCTTCATAAGCTCTGCTTCTAGCATTTTGTGCTTAGAATGAGCAGCAGTAATTTCCTTTTCCCTTTGTTCCAACTCTTCCTTAGCACGATTTAAATCACTGTGCTCCGACAAGACCTGTTTTTCAGCATCTTGAAGATCTGCTTCCTTCTTCTTCAAGGCTTCCAAAACAGCCAGGAGATCGGACTCCAGGATTCCAAGGGTAAGCTGTGTTTGAACATCTGCACGGAGATGAGAATCTCCGTTCATCTGCTCTTCAAGTTTCTGTGTCTGTGCAAACAATCTCTCAAGGAGAAGTCTAGCAGGTTCGGTTGCTCCATTGTCACTAAGGCTTGAATCACTACTGTTTAAGACTGATTTCACAATCAGCAATGAAGATGACCGTGATTTTGCAGTTTTTATTTTAGCCACTCTATTCTGATCCAAGTTGAACCTCCGCAAGAACACCTGCAGCAGAACATAGAAGCTCCTCTAGTTATTAAACTATCAAGGTAAGCATACAAAAACTGTTGTTTTCACTCTTTTTATTTCACAAATTTTCACAACATCAATCAAATTAAAACGACTGGAGGTGGGCATATTATACACTTTCAAGGCAAACAACGATTTTAGCAAAAGAGAAACGGAAATGTGTTTTTTAAAAACTAAGAATAAAACCTAAGATGGCTCAGTATCATTTTCCACAATATACAGAATTTCGAAACTTCATTCAATTGGAGTAAATTTCCATGGTTCAAGTACATCTAAAATTGCTGGAGTAAAGAATCCAAAGTAATAACCAGAACAACCAAGGAGTTCAACTTTTTTTTTTCGTATCAACAGCAAGAGTAGTGAATTTTATAAACCAGAAATCACAAAGCCTGTAAAACTCAATCCTAGCATATCTTTAACCGACAAAGGGGAAATAACTGCTAATAACAAACTGAACTAGCAAAAATTCATAGACAAGTCACAAATCGTTCTCGAACCAATGAACAAAAGCAAATTCCCATCCCCTAAACTAATTCCTCCATTAAATTGGAAAAATCAAAAGGCTTAGAGAAAAACCTTCGGAGAATGGTTGGGCGGAAGAGACGAGCGAAGAGCAGCAGAAAACCCCATGCGAGTCGGCTGTGAAACACAGCAACATGCTCTTATCGAACTCCCACAGATTAATTTCAAAATCGAAGAACTGGTTCTCCGCCACTTCTCTTAATAAAATTATTCTTTCGATTTGAAGTTGGAAGAAGAGAGAAAAATGTGAATATTTTGGAGGGAAATGCCTGCGATGGCACGCAACGAAGGAACTCGAACCTCAACTGCTCACTTTAGCATACGCCGCATGCTACATGCCATGCTTCTTCGCCATATCTTGCGCCGCAGTCTAAATTGCGCCTCCGGTTACACGTTAGGCAATGAATATGTTGTTTTTAAGATGGACCCGTGGCAAATTTTTGTAGGCCTCAAATAAAGCGTGCATTGTGCCATCGTACCTTTGAAGAAATTTAACATTGTAAAATAATATTTAAATTTTATTAATTTGATTAATTTAAATTATTATCGTGCAATTATACTTTTAAAAGCATTTTATATTTAATATTAAAATTCAAAATAAATAAATTCATTTATTTTTTAAAAATAAAATGAATAAAATATTTGACTATAATATGTTCTTATGCATAAATTCAATAATGTAAAAGCTGTGTCTATTATTTATTTTTTTTTGGTTTGGCAGAAGAAATAATGCCCATTATGAATGAATATAATATAACTTTTATCACATCTATGAATGAATATAATAAAAGCTTTATCATACATGTAACATAAATTAGATTAATCTACAAAAATTAAAATCTATGAGTTATTCTAATAAATTATTGCATAAAATAAAAAAATTAATTGAAAAAAAATAGAATAATACTATAATAATTCACATAAAATGGAAATGTGAATTATCTTATATTAATATTAGTAGCACAAACAAGAAAAATCACCCAAAAAAAAAAGTCTGGTGGAAATATGTGGAAGTGGGCATTCTATGCCTGCTTTGCTGACACGTGCAGTGGTCCCACAATCTGCAACTTGACAGAAAATGGATAAGTGTATATGGATGATGCAACTCCTCGTCAATCAATCTAATTTTCAACAAAACATTATCTTAAACACAATAATCATATTTTTGATTCTTTTGAGAGACAATAATCATATTTTAATTGAAATAAAACATTTTAAACATAATAATATTTAAATCTGGTTAATAATAAAATTATTGATTAATACAATAATATGTGATCACAGGTAAATTACACAGTAAATTCCTTGCGATCACCTATAAAAATAAATAAGGATCGATGGATTTTCGACAAGAAAGCTTCCGACGGTCAAATTAAAATTTATGTGTAAAAGAGTAAGGATTTTTAGTGAAAAAAATTAAGTAGCCATTTCATACACGTTTTTTTTCTTTTTATAGAAAGAGTTGGCACGTTTTTAGGAAATAATAGGAGGAATTTTTCGTTTTTTTCGACTAATAACCCATTTTCAAGAAAAATGTGAATTAGTGGTGACTGTTTGTTCATCGTGGTGACGCTGTTTTCGGAACACGTTCTTAACCGAACTACTGACCTGTTAGAGAGCTCAGATAGATCGAACCTTTGGTCGGTTCAGAAGCCCTCATGGAGTAGTGTGTTCGGTTAATGTAGGACCGCTGAGCCGGTCTATGAATTCAATTGTTATCAATATGCATGTCATTTATAATTGAAATTACCTATAAATTTATTTGATTAAACCGATTGAAATATATATCTTGGGTTGCTTTTTTAGTTCAAATATTTTTTTAAAGACATTTTATCAGTAAAATTAATTTCAATACAATAATAGAATAATATATAAAAACATATATGCAGTTGGCAAAAATTTTTAATTACATGACTCAACTTTACAAATGATCGTTTTACAATTAAAATTAACCAAAATAATTTATTATTCACTTGAATTTGACTCTCTCTCTCTCTCTCTCTCTCTCTCTATATATATATATCTTTTCTGGATTTTTTTTTGCCATGTACATTTTTTTTCATTATTAAATTTATGTGCTATTTACAAAAATGAATATATTATGCCCAAGTATTAAAAAAATAAGGGATAATAAGTATGCATTATCTGGTTCAGATGGATAGCAAGTTTTATTTTGCTAAATTCAAGTCTGCAAAAACGTGACATGTAACAAAATCTAGTAATTGGGCCTGCCTCGTATGGTTGGGCTGTTAGCCTAAGATCACTAATGGTGGTTTAAGGCCCGGTCCATGGTTGCAATCCCCTTTTATTCTTGCTAAGATGTCAATTATTCAACTCCGAAATTTAAAAATATATTCCATAATTATTTATTATATATCTAGCTAATAATAAGCTACTGCATAAAAGAAAAAAGGTAATTTTTTATTTATAAATAAGGCCTTAAGTGACATTACCTGTAAAATTAGGTTTAAATCGTTGATTAAGCATGCCGATTATTCAAAAACTATCGAGTTGATTTTGTACAATGTCCTATTAGAGTCACAATCAGAAAGTTTTATTTAATAAAGTGAATAATGTTATTATAAAAAGTATGTGTATATTATAATTTTGTTGCTTGGATACATAATTATTAAAAAGAAGAATAAAGGGAAAAGCGAAGAGGAAAAAGGGATCCAAAATGAGCACTTTTCTCCCCAAGTGACTCAATCAAAATCATAACGAAATCTAATAAAATATTTGAAGTAGATAAAGAGAAATCATGAGTGAAAATAACACACAAAGTACTTATCTATTGTGTGATTAGATTAGATAAAAGGTTAGGTTTTAGGAAGATGTGACCATGATCAATCCATGGATGGTACGAGGTCCATCCCCATTTTAATTTTTAGTATTTAACTACCAAACATAATTAATCGATTAATTGTCTTGTTAATTTTTCACTTTATACTTGTCTCCCATTTATTGGAACACACTTATCTTATTTGCCACTTATTCAAAAGCCAAGAATAACCTATTATTATGACATGCATATATATATTACTCTCTTCATCCCACTTTAAAAAATAATTTTTTTTATTTTTTATGAAAATTAAAAAAATTATTAACATATTTCAATTTTATATAAAATAATTATAGTTATTGATAAAATTACATTTTATATTTTCAAAGATTTCATTTAATTCTAATTAAAAAGTAAATAGTGATAAAAAATAAATATTTAATAAAATATATAATAAATGAGCATATATATGTAAATTTATTATTTAATTTTCGAAAAGAACATTTAAATTAGAATAAAATTAAATTAAAAATAATATTTTAAAATGGGATTGATGGAGTAATAATTTGCATGCAGTTGATTTTTTTCTAGTTTTGTTTTGGGTTCATTCAAAATTAACTAAATTCATCTACATATATAATGTGCATTAATTGAAATAAAGTCAATTTCATTATTATTATTATTAAATGTTAGTTATTTTCATGGGTATGTGGAGTACTTGATTTTTGTTCTCTTCTGCATGGACATTCAAGTTTGTAAGTGTAGGTTAGAATATGAGTGTCCTCATGCCTGTAGTTTCAACTACTACCGTCAAGTCATAGGAACAAAAGACGTTAAGAAATGAAAAACTTACAGTATCCAAATTTACCCAAAACAAAATGTCCAAGTAAAAAAAAAAAACTTACCCTATTGAATACAAATTTTTATGAATTTTCATGAATAATTTTATTATCTTCTGATATTAAAATATCAGTTCTAATTTTTTTTTTAAATTAAGAGATAATATTAAAATAATTACAATTGTTATTTTTATTAGCCAATACATTTTCCTAAATTTTTGTTTGATATTTTGTTGAAAACTAAAGTCTAAAAACTTAAATATCATTTTAGTTTGGAATAATAGAAAATAAATCAAATGGCCAATCGTTTAAGCGGAGGTTTGCATTAGGAACAATCGTAAAAAAATAAAATCAAATAAATTATAAAAGAATTTAGTATGAAATAAAATAGAGATGACAAAAATTAAATAAAATTTTAAATAAACATATATTATATAATTATAATTAGAAAACATAACTTTTAAATACAAATTTTATTGTATTTGTAGACATATGCGTGTTTCAAGTAAAGATATGTAGAATTTGATTAAAAAAATTACAAATGTAATTAAAAGAGTAAGATTTTATATTAAAAAAAAAGATTTAGAAAATCAATTATAGTTAAAAGAGTATTCTATAAATTTTTCTCTCTTCAAGATAAAAACGAAAAAGCAAGAAATTATATAATTTTTTTTTATTTATAAAATTATTGATTGCGTATTTATTAAGAATCCACATTTTCCATGCAAAAGAAAAGAAGTAAGGATCCAGCCTGTAAAAAATGTACACGGAGGACGAGAATGATAGGGCGGGATACACAAGATAGCTGCTCCACACAGATACCTTTGACTTTGCGTGTAAAACAGGCAAGGCAAAGATCCGGCGTGATCTTTTGCAAACAAAAAAGAGGAACGGCGGAGATTGAGTATGGGAGAGGGGATAAGAGATAAGAGCCGTTGATGGACATATTATAATAATGTAATAAGATGAGAGAGATTGGGTTTGGTAATGATCAATGATCATGTTATTATGTTTTTTCAGAGTACGCTTGGCGTGCGTGTGAACAGTACTCATTCTTTACGTAGATCTTTCTGTGGGCCCCTTTTCTATATCCCTTTGCCCCACGTTTCCTATTTTTACCTTAAACTTTATTTTCTGAGCATTTTGATGCATGAATTTCCATTATTTTGCATATTATTTTTAAAAAGAAAATAAAGAAATAAAAGGAGGACCACCACAAGCACATTGGGACCCACTCCAAATCTGGAAAATCTACTGAAATGTGATTCTCTGCCCATAAATAGCCGTCAACTTTCTGTGAGATTACGAAATTGCCCTCACCTCGTTCTTCACAAAAAGGAGTTAGGCCAAGCTGCTTCCTGCCTAGAGGACTACATCTTGCTTTTACAGCTATATCTCATCATAACATTTTTAAATTTATTTATTTATTTCTATTTAAACACATAATCCATATTATTTTCTTTTTATGCAAAACTCTAATTGAACTTATTAATTTAAATCGAATACTGTAAATATTCATTTTTAAAGTCTATTCTTCCAATATCATAATTTTTTATATATATACTAAGCTCGCGAATTAAACTCGAAATATATTTAAGGGATATGGAGCGCATCTATATTATTATACTCTACTTTATTATCAATAAAATATTTCAAGTACCTCCGAATCCCTTCCTAAAGTTTACTCCGGATAATATAAATAAATAATTAGTTGAACATATTAAATTATTTCACAACTTAAATTTTCACTTTATATAATTAAAGAAAAATTAATTATTTTTTTTCTAATTCTACCCTTATTAAAAGTTAAAAGAAAATTAAATATTGGATTAGAATTTTTAAATTAAAATAATTTAATTATTATTTTAACATATTTACAAGAGAAACAGTGACTCTTATTATTCAATTAAAAGAATTAGAATTAATAAATTTTAATAATCTATGGTTGAATTCAAACCTTCGATCATATCCAATCAAATTGATAAATTAATTGGTTTTAAATTAAAGTAGAAGAAACTTTGAAGTAGACGTCTCATGATCCAATTGCTCGGTTTTCATAGAATGTGATCATAATATTATTATTATTATTATTTTTACATAAATTGGATTGGATTTCTAAGCAATCACAATTTGTTTTTTGTCATCATTAATTCGATCTAAATATTAATTAATTAACACAACCAAACAATTTGCGTTAATTCAACAGAAGATCTAATCCTAGCAATATTAAAAAAATAATGCGCAACGCGTGATTGTAAGTTATATAGAATATATATACATATATATAAGGGAAATGAGTTTAATTAAAATATTAAAATATTGTATTTTAAGAATAGAAAAAACGTCTGATATACCAATTAAGAATAATTACAAAGCGAAAAAATCCTGAAATTTTCTCCCACAGGGATGGAAGAAAAAATCTCTGTCCTAGAATTGGGGGCGGAGACGGAGAATGAGGTATCCGTCCCGCGGGGATCTCCATCCCGCAAAATATTTTTTTTAATTTTAAATATAATATTTTATAAATAATTAAAATTAAAATATAATATTTAATAAATAAAAAAATTAAAATTAATATTAATTTAAAACTTAATAATTATAAAATTATGTTATATTTTAATTTTTAATTTTAATTATTTATAAAATATTATATTTTAAAATAAAAAAATTGGAGAATGGAGATTCCTGCGAAGTGAAGATCGAGGAAATTTCCCCCCCTCCCGCCGATATTGGTGGCGGGGGTAAGGGCGAGAAATTTCTACCATTGATGGGGGAATAAATAGGGAAAAATTCTTCGATCTCGTCCCGTCCCTTGATCACTCCTAATACCAATCAATGTCGTATCGATAGGTCAAATATTATAGTGAAAAATCTATTTTCCTTTTATATTCAATTTTTGCTGCGCGTGTTCTCCTTCGTTGACTTAATGAATGTTGATATTACGTGAAAACTCTATTTTAGTTCACAAAATTACAATAAATTTAGATTATTCATGTGAGTTGAATTTTATTTCATATTAATAATCCAACTATACAACGTGGGTTTCTTAAGCATTGACAAATTTTGATATCCTATCCAAACATTACTAGTATTGAGATACTTTATAATATTGAACTCTATTTTCAAAATTTTATAATATCAATTTTTAACTTTGACTCTCGTTTCAATTTATGAACTTTGTGATTTTCTTTCAATAACGACAGAATAACGATGAAATCTTTCAATTAAAATGAGAGTTAAAGTTGGAGACTGCCATTATAAAATTTTAAATATGAAATCCAACATTATAAGATATCCTATAATCTGAACCTTAATTTATAATTAATCTTAATCTTAATTATCCGGTTTAGCGAATTTTGGTGCTACGAAAAGAGAATAATTTGATGAATTTTTGATAAAATGGATAAAATTTAAGAGAATATTCCCTCCATTTTTTTATTTATCACTTTTGTTATTTTTATTAAAATTAAGAAATAATAAATAGACTTAAATTTAATATTAAATTACATAATTAAGACTTAATTATTAAGTTTAATCGGTTCTAACTTTATTAAAAAAATTGAAAAAATAAATTAAATTATATTAAAAGTTTAAAAATGATAAATAAATATAATTTAAATTTTATTCAAAAGTAACGAATAAAAGAGAATAAATGGAGTAATAAACTTGAAGTGTACACTTAAACCGAATAGAATTTTCATATAATATTTAATTAAACCGTATTAAATTAGCTAGTAATTAGTACTACTAGATAATAACTATTAATTGCCAAACATTAAGGGCGCAATGCTTGCAGGTTACAAACGAGGAACCCTTTGATGCTAGTAACTCAAACTACGTGCCAATTCAAAGAGCTCACTTTACGTAGTTGGGTTATTTTTCATATATTATTTTATTTCATTTGCACGTAAATAGAAGAATGACAAGGAGTTGAAATACAGATGCTTAAGAATCGCGTGGGCGGCCGAGTTGGTTTAATAGCAAAACAGCATCGGATTGGCCAAACATAAATAGACAAAATAGGGTGATTTAATGCGCTTATCGTCTTCCTTAGATTACATAGAGAAGAGAAAAGATTTGATCTTTATGGCAGCTTAGCAAAAAGGAGGGAATTTAAACAATACCCTCTTAAATAAATTTCCAATTTCCAGCAAAATTTCACACTCGCACAACCAAAGATAGCTTCTTTTTCCTTTCTTCTCAAAAGCATAAACTGCTGTAAGTCACAACCCACCATTGCTATAGCAGAGCTGCAGGAGAAGATAAATGTTTGCAGCGGAGAATGGACTCAAGGATGACCCTAGGCTACAAGCCATTTCTGAAGCTATTAGGGTTGTGCCTCACTTCCCCAAGCAAGGTTCTATCTCTCTCTCTCTCTCTCTCTCTCTCTTTTTTTTTTTTGAGGGGGGTGGGGAGGGGGATTGACTTTTTTTTTTTGCCCTTTGTGGAATTTTGTTGAACATATTGTGTATGAGAATTGTTTTGTTGGCAGGGATAATGTTTCAAGACATAACAACGTTGTTGTTGAATCACAAGGCTTTTAAGCACACAGTGGATATTTTTGTTGATCGTTATAGAGATATGGGCATTTCTGTTGTTGCTGGTAACATTTTTATATCCTTTTTCAGCAACTGATTTTTTTTTTTTTGAAAAATTAAACAAAGGACTTTGTGAAGGGTTGAATTTTCTATTTTTGAGGATTGGTTGTCCGCATTTTTTAAGATAATCCCTTTGCAGCAGTATTTCACTTCCTTGTGACCCAAGAGGACATAAAAGGGAGAAACTTGCATAGTAATTTTCCCATCCTAAATAAAATAATTTTTTTTGTTCTTCACAAGTTTCCCCTTTTCATTAGCTGAATGGCAGTTTAAGCTGTCCCCTTTGCTTTATCTATACTCTTGCTTGAACTTTTCAAGGCACTTTTTTGCTTTATCAACTTTCTTGTGCTGTTTTATTTCCAGCGACTGACTATAATAACCAATCCAATGATAAGTTTCTGATTTTGATAGCATGTCTTGGTTTGCTGGGCTCTAACATGTGACGATTTCATTGATACTCGATGATTGGCAGCAAGTTTTCATTCGCTTGAAAGGAATACTCCAATGGATTTCTAGTAAGGGAGAATCGATGGTCAAGTTCTTAATAGAATAAGGGTAAAAAGGGAATTTTGTAAGATAGAGGTTAAAGAGCTTGTTTGATATAGCTGAAAGCTTCTATATAATGTCAGTCCCCACTGCATTAAGTGAACGAGTTATTAATACCCAGTTATTAATTCTGGGTAATGGCTAGCAATAGCGGGTCATTAGTAATGCAGCATTTACACTCCTTTAATGCAGCTCAAGGAGTGACCGTTAGAAAACTCTGTCAATACTTAAAACTCTTAACGTCAATTATGAGTAAATCTGAATCACGCTTAAAAGAATATTTGCTGCATAAGGATTCTTATCACTGTGAAGATTTCATGACTAGATGACTGTTTCTGCTCTTACATTGAGTGTTATATATGCATATGATCCTTAATTCTCCTGTTAATGGCATAAGATAGGAACTTAGGGAGCTACTTTTTCATTTGTAGGAGTTGAGGCAAGAGGTTTCATGTTTGGCCCACCCATTGCCTTAGCCATTGGTGCAAAATTTGTACCTTTAAGAAAACCAAGAAAGCTGCCAGGTACTTTGATTGAGAATATAGATATGTGAATCTATGTGTCTACTGATTAACTGGGTATGGACTGTGTTGATAGTTCTGATAGTTCGGGCCTGCATCAATCTCTAATGCCTGATTTTGCTTGGTATCCAGGTGCAGTGATCTCTGAGTCATACATACTCGAATATGGAACCGACTGTTTGGAGATGCATATCGGTGCAGTTCAGCCAGGGGAACGTGCAATCATAATAGATGATTTGATAGCTACAGGTGGGACTCTGTCAGCAGCAATAACACTCTTGGGTAAAATTGTCAGCCCCTTCACCTCTCATTATCTTTATTCATGCTGTTTATCCTTTTTTGCTCACAAGGTATCTCGTATTGTTGTTACTTAGAACGTTCGGGTGCAGAAGTTGTCGAATGTGCCTGTGTAATCGGGTTGCCTGAGGTCAAGGTAATCATGAACAACACCATTTTTTTGTGCCTATTGTATTGGTTGTCCTAAAATGTTGAAAGGGATGGAAGAAACATTAGTTCTATATGGAGGTAACATGGGAGGAAGAGGATTGACCTTGTATTCCCTTATGTCTCATTTTTCCTGCTTGATCTGCTTCTCTGAACTAATCCATTATCAAGCAGGTCTTTAGAATCATAATTCGAGCGAAAGAGCTAGAACAAAAGAAAAGAATAATTCTTATTCAGCTATAGAATCCTATTATGGAATTTAGCCTCTGAATTGTTCTCTGACATTGATGTGTTTCAGGGTCAAAGCAGGCTCAACGGAAAGCCACTTTACATACTTGTCGAGCCGCGCCAAATAGAAGATTGTTATCATGGTAAATACATACATTTTTCCTTCATTTTGGCTTCCTCCGCTTTTATGCAGGAATGGAATGAGAATGCTAGTCTATTGATGGCCTAAAGAATATGTGCAGTGTATGAATTAACAATTCAATATGGCATGGTTGCAGATGTGTGAATGTGCATATTCTTGGGCTGACTTGCAGAAAGAGATGATGCTTGAGCAAATAGTCAATGACATGTTGATATGTTCTGCTATGATTTGTTTTCTTATGTTTCCAAAATGAAATATGGTGTCCAGATTTTGGAATGATGTGCTCAGCGTCTAAATTTGTATGCCCTTTTCATGATTAACAACCTTATTCCTCCTCTGTCTTTGGTTCTTAGTCCCTTTCCTAGTGGTCCTTAAAATAATCCGAATCTGTGTCCAATTAGACATTATATTACTGAGCGTGAATTCTGTGTCAATATCCAATAACATCTAACAATCCAATAAGAAAATTAAATCCAAGATTGGCATAAAAGGTTACATATTGCAAATACACTAAAAAAGAAAAAACTTATCCACTCATACATTCCTCATTTCAATACTTCTATTCTAATCTACTTGACCACCATGAGAATAGACAGTAAGAAAGGCCAATTTCTTTGTGATGATTTCTATGTGTGGAACAACAAAATTACAATTTCTGGTTTGATGAGACCATCCTTTGAAAGCTGGGGATCCATAACCAGTAATGATCACACTGTTATTTTTTTCCCAAAACAAAGGTACAATTTTTGAAGTTTTACTCATCTTTCTAGATCATCAGTTTTTGTTGAAGCCTCGTCACTTTTCCTACCCTTGTTGACTGTATGAAGAGCAGAATGCATGACAGCATTGACTCTTTTCCTTAGTTTAGCATTATCGGTGATTATATTTGCTAGCATCTTCCTCAGTTCTTGATCTCCCACCCTCGTTTCCTCATCAGAAGAAGCATTTTTTTCGTCTTCAAATAACGCTTCAGCCTAAGTTAAAAGGAAAGAAAAAAAGGGAACGTGCCAGTAAGAATTGGTGAAGGAGGAAAACCAGTACTGGCATGGGCGAGAGAAAGCCATGGGACCTATTTTTATATTTAAATGCAATTCTAGGTGGAAATAGAAAATTAATATGTAATAGTAAGGTTTGTCAAATTGAGAGCCAAAATCACAAGTCATACGGCAAGGCAAAGGCTTGCATGTGTATGCTTCTTTTACCAAGTGGACCAAATGCCTAGAGAAGTACATGTTATACAAAAGCACAATTGTAAACATTAAGTGGGGTTCATTATTAATGACAAGTAGATTTATAAACGGTACCTCTGTAAGAAGGCAGCCTATCTGATCATCAGAAGTTGACAACAAATCTAAAGCATCAGCCAGTGAGAAATCCACAATAAATTTATCATCGTCCTCACCGCACAAATTAAGGTTGCACTCTTTAAGCCGGTTGCAAAGGGTACTACAATCATGTAGCAGCTTTTCTCGAGCATTTTTCTCGCACATACTCATTTCTCTTTCCTCATGAAGACACTTCTGACGAAAAGAACCATGTCACCAAATCATCAGATATTGAAAGCATCCATACTCAAATTCAGTACAACTTGAATCAATTTTGGAATGATTGCAATAGCTGCATGCAAAAATACAACAGCATTTTTTTTTTCTGAATTCAATTATGAATGCATGGTACATGCAAAGAGAATAACATAATTTGAAAACAAACTTAGTACATAATCCATGATTAGTAATGCCATAACTACCTCCATTTCAGATTTCTCCTTCAGTGATTGAATAAGTTGCACCTTCAGTTCTGCCTCTGAACTTTTCAGAGATTTGAACTCTTTAGCAAGAAATTTAATATCTGCTTTGGACTTTGCTTCTAGCTCCTCATACTGTTTTGATAAAATCTCAAGCCGCTTTCTTGTATCATTCAACTGTTGTAGTGGGACGTATTCCTCCATATTAATGGACCCTATTTTTGATTCTGTACTTGAATTTCCATCCTGTAGCAGTTATATGCATCATAATTAAACTTTCCACTAGCAAATTGATACCAAATGCACAATTTACTGAAGACAATTATAAGAAAATCATGAAATCTGCCAAAAATATTCTTGATGCCTAACCTCTTTAGACTTTAATTTCAACTCCATTTCTAATGATTTCTGCCTTATTTCTTCCATCTCCCACTGCATTTGAGTGAGCCTTTCCCTCTCAATCAAAATAGCTTGCTGCAGGTTTTCTTTGTTTTTCTGTTTAGTAATTTCAAGTTCTGCCTCCAAATCGTTCACCTGAAGAGATACAATTGATTAAGGCCCCTTCCATGAAATCTACAAGTATATATTGATGTAGCAAGATAGTGAGACAATATAGTGTGCAGAAAATTTCAATTTCGTATGTATGATAGGCAATAATGACCGTGCAAGCATAAAACCCAAAAAACCTGCTATGTACAACTTAAGCAAGAAACAGAGTATTGTCCCCATAAATGAACAGTCTCTTAAAAGTATCCTAAAGGTGCATCCGGAGAGAATGCTTGAATCTTACAATGCATACCTTTGTTGTCAGGTAACCTTTCACAGCTATTTCTTGATTTAGTCTAGCAATAAGGTCCTCCATGTCCGTTTTTGCTGAGACCAATCTCCGCTGTATGGTCAGTAGAACTCTGTTCATTTTATGACGCTGATCCAAGGGAAGGACTATTTGTGCATCACCTGAGAACTGCGACTCTGTACTTCCTAGGATTCCTGCCATGCTTGAAACCTCAGCACCTCCAGGAATGTCAAGAGATCCATCACCAGATGAATTTGGCATGCCAAAATTTGAAATTTCGCTGCCCCTAAGAGAGCTTCCATCACTTCCAACACTCTCACCAGACAACTTCCGAGAATGCCCAAAAACCTTACCAGGCTCTGGCTCATAAAAAAGTTCCATTCCGTTGCTCGAAAGAAATGAGTTTTTAGAAGAGTTTCCATTGAATGTATCCTTCCCTAAGACACTGTTCCCATGTGTGGTATGCGGTTTGTGCCTTGGAAAACCTTCAAGCTGCTCCAGAATAGTCTGTCCCGTAAACAGTCCCTCATCAATGTTGGACAACCCATACTTCACAAGCTTTTCTATTGGATTTGTCAAATCTTCATCCAATGTTAGATCCCCCATCCCAACTTCGAAGTGTTCATCCCTAACCAACCTTGGTGTTCCAAGCTCAGATGTCTCATAAGCAGCGTCACTACCATAATCTGATGTAACTGATGAACCACCAGCAGCCAGAGGTGTTGAATGTGGAGGTAACTTGAGAGAAGGCATATCAACAGAAGGACTTGCCTCAGATGACTGCTGATTTTCATCCTGGAATGCTGAAAAAAAATATAAAATTACATACAAGATCAATTTCTTACAATTTAAAATATTTGACAAATCAAAGAACTTGTAAAAGTCGAGAAATTTTTAAGACGTTCACTTTCCCTTGAATATAAACACGAGACAAGATAGTTAAAGGTGAACTTTATGCAATGAATAACACGTACCGGACCTCGCAGCAGCTTCTAGTTCAAGAAAAGATGCCACAGCCATGCTTCGTGATAAGTCAATGTCAGATAGCAGCTTTGTCATCCACTCCTCCAAAGAGCACCTTCTCTGCAACAACACTAAGTCTTTTAAGAATATTAGTCACTCCTATGTAAATTCTTTCATCACAATATCCAAATATATTCAATAAAACCAAATTACATATATGTACACATTCTCATATGATTTCTAAAACTTTGCATGAAATTAGAAGCCTACCAAAGACAAGCTATGGAATTATGTTGAGTACATGAATTAGCATGCCCAAAGATGAGGTGCTATTAGCTACAAATAGAAAGTAAAAATGTATAAAAGAAATTTTACAAGCTAGTGAAGAAGTAACCTGCGAGTCCATAGAAAGGAAAATAACAAATTTAACCAGACGGTCCATTCGTACCTCTTCCAAAAGTGCCCTGCTTTTCATGCGTAGCAGTCCCTTTGGTGGAGCAGGTGGAATGTTTTTCTTGGGAAATGATTTTTTAAGCTGCACAGGCAGCAATCCACTATATAAGAAAAGCAAGTGCAACTCCAACTTCGGGAACAAGCTAAGGTTTTTAAAATAACAGACTGCAAAGCCTGTACTTAGTTACTTACACCAGTAATCAGTAACTTCTTAAACTAAAAAATTAGAAAGCTAGTACTCACATCAGTAAATAACTTCAGAAAATAATTAAATCTTCGTAACACGACTCGAGTTGTTGTGACCCCTTCTGGTGATTGCACACCAACCTGAACCCTGTAAAACTGCACCTTATGAAAGTTAATGTTGGAGATGTTTAAAGGTGGTGTAAATTCCTAAATACATGCAAGTATTTAACCACACATTGACAGACAAATTTCCATGGAATTGGCAAATTGGCAAACATTATCATGAGAGTAACTGTTAACACCAACAAGATGCATTTTGAGATGGAAAAGAAATCAACATTAATATGATACTGGATAGAAAAGGAAGCTGGAAGGAAATTTGAAGGAAGTTTACCATGCATAGCCTAACTGATGAGGAAAAACAAAAACAAAACGGCAATGATAGTTGAAAACTTCTATAGCTTGCAAATTATACTTTGCAAATAAATTAAAAGAAGAAAATGCTATGCACAACCAACTGAAAAGAATAAATTAATTAAAATGGCAACCAGCAATAAGACAACTGTCAGATTGACCATGCTTGAACCATATGGGTTCTTGAATCACAGAGATTAAACGTGAGAACAAAATCCAAGAAGTTTTTAGAACATGCAGTCAATTTATGTCTTGCAAGTGAATTCAATGTTTTGCCAAGTCAAACTTGTAGAGATGGTATAATTACAACATCTAACCCTTGGCACAGATAAAGACTGGAGAGTCATTCAATTTGAGTACCACAACAGGATCTGAATCTCTTTTGGGGAGAATGACCCAGGAAGGTATAATGACACAATAACTCCATCCTGATCTTGGGTCATGTGGCCAAATGGTGTCCCGCCCATTCTGCATAGGAAAAGTTTGTCATTCTTTAGGTATTAAAATTGCTTTTAGTACACAACAATAACCACAAAGAGGTTGACACGATGCAATGAGACAAATACTGCAGAAATCCTCTAGGAAAGAGAGGAAAAAAAAAAAGAAAAAGAAAGAAAAGAAAACAGGAACCTGTAGGGAGTTTGCATATGGAAAATCAATTACAATTGATGAGATAAAAATCACTATTACCAATGCAACCTTGAGCACAGCATTGCTTTCAAATTTTCACAAGCTTCTAAACATCATGCCAATAATTCTAGTTGGGTTTCTAAGTGTTAAGCCTAATTTTGGAGCAAATGAAACATTACTGCTTTCACTAGATTATTTCTAAGACGCAGAGCTAGCTTCAAAAGAAGACAGCTAAGGTAACACAGAGTAAAATCTGGACACAGACGAATGCTTTATTGTTGGGATAAATAATTTATTATATGAAGCAAACTAATTATTTCTATTGCATTACCAAAAACTTTTATCTCTTTCAATTTTATATCCTGAGCATTTGTATATTAAGGAAGAAACACATGATTTTAGACTTGGAGGCATCATCCTCCATAGTAAGTGCATAAGAGTGCTTTCAACAAGATAGATGAGGTGGCAAGTGTTGTACACAAGGAATCTAGTTCAAGCTCGCCCAAAGTAGAACTAACCTTTATAATTTGCTTCCACGTAATATATATTGCCTTAAAAAACCCAATTGATAGTGATCACATCTCCATCCATACAATAATCGATACTCATCCTAATTCTCTAAAATATATAAACCAAAATCAACCAACAGATACGAATTTAAAACACTGTAGATGAGATTGATGAAAACGCAATTAGCACTTCTTTTGGTTAGTCTAAAGAATGGTGAACAAGAAACCCGACCAATTTGAAAGCAGAGATAAATCAGTAGCGTGACATGAGTGAAATTTGGAATTACTAAAAGAAGAAACACAAACAAATTCAAAATCAACGAGATCGAATTGGATCTAACTTTACCCATTTTCTAGGAGGAGGACTCCAATCCATCCCCAAAGGCAGCGGGGAAGACCCATCGTGCCTGTGCTTAGGTGGACTCCGTCTCTGCATCATCTTCCACGATACTTGTCTGACAATTACTCTATTTCTTCCTAGAAATCGAGAGTGATCATAGGACCACTCTCGCTCGCTCGCTCTTTCTATCTCTATATCTTTCTTCAATTCTCAACGTAGAAATTGCAATTGAAGCTTTTGAAAGACAATTCAGCCTGCAGAAGAGAATAAGCTACTGAGAGCTTGGGTTTGATGATCGGATCGGAGCTAAAAGGCAGCGAGATACAGGAGAAACTGAAAGCTGGCCGGAAAAATACAAAGAAAGCCGTCGTGGTATCGGTATAGAGTACTAAACGACGCCGGCGGAGGACAGAGGAGGAGGTAGACGTGGCTAGATTGAGCTACGAATACAATGTGTGACCTCCTTGGATTCCATTCTGCGTTTTGTTTGGGCTCTCGCTGTGTGGACTAAGAGAGAAAAGAGAAGCGACGGGCGAGACGCCAAAATCAGGTTCACCTTTATTTTATTATTATTATTATTATTATTATTATTATTTTTGTCACCTAATGGTCTTGCTTTGAGATTCAAGACAGCAAGGATTTCGGCCCATTGTAAAAGGAGGCATTTAAGACTTTGGCCCATTTATAAGTCCATAAGAATAAAATTTTAATAGAAAGCCCAATTCAACTCAACTGATTGGCTTCGGGTACTCAAATAATTCAGTTTGAATAGTAAAGTATGTAAATTTCAATCATCAGAAATTTTTAAAATGATGTTATTTCTGGATAATAAAAATTTTTAAATTTATAAATTAATTCTATTTCGTTAGTAATATATGGAAATTCTGGTTATCAGTTCAGCTATTAATATAATTCAGTTGAATTTTAATTTATGATTTTTATAAAAATTTCAAAAAATATATTTGAATCCAGCCCATTTTGAAATTTTGACTTAAAAATACTCTATTTTTATTTCTTTTTAAGAAATTGGTACTATTTTATTTTATCTATAGTCTTTATATGCTAAAGCGTATTGAAATTTGGCCCATTATGAAAGGGGATTATAGATCCTGGGCCTACGCATTGGGCTGATTATGAAAAGGATTAGAGAGCATAGGCTCATCTTGCAGTCTTGTAGCGGAAGTCTCTTTGAACTCGGGCCATTATAGGCCCATTATGCATGCGAGAGTGAATTTATTTTTGAGAAATTTACACAAAATACCCCTTTTTAACCTCACTTTTTAAAAATACATTCGTTAATTTTAAAGTTTTAAAAATACCTATTTTTAAATTTTGTGTTTTTAAAAATAACCCTTTTCTTTTAAACCCTACCTCTATCATTTTAAACTGTAAACCCTTTTACAGACCCTTGTGGTGTGGCTGTTGCTGCTTGTCTTTCCAAACATGGCGTCTCTTCTTTAATTCTTGAAAAATCCGATTGTATTGCTTCTCTTTGGCAACAAAGGACTTGCGATCGTCTTAAGCTTCATCTCCCTAAAGAATTCTGCCAACTTCCTCTTTTCGATTTCCCTCACCATTTCCCCAAATACCCAACCAAACACCAATTCATCTCTAACATGGAATCCTATGCTGCTCATTTCTCTATCCAACCCTTGTTTAAACAGACTGTTCGTGTTGCCGAATTTGATATCCAATCCGGCTTCTGGAAAGTACCAAACCCATGACAAGGATTACATTTCCCTCTGGCTTATTGTTGCTACTGGCGAAAATGCTGAGCCTGTTATACCTGAAATTCATGGGATTCATAAGTTTAACGATCCTATTATTCATCCTAGTTCTTATAAATCTGGTTCTGAGTTTAAAAATCAAAGGGTTTTAGTTGTTGGATGTGGGAATTCTGGAATGGAGGTCAGCTTAGACCTGTGTAGGAATAATGCTATTCCACACATGGTTGTTAGAAACACAGTAAGTTTAATCTTATTCCAATTTTCTTTAATTACAGGAATTTAGTATTTGTTTATTAATTAATTTGAGGATGATATTATATATTTTTTATGCTTATATATAAAAGAACTACCTTTTACATTGATGCATGAAATAATTGTCAGGTATATGCTTATAATTAGAAATATTATATATTTTTTAATACTAGACTTTTCTCACATAAACTTCCATTAATTAATTAATAAGAAGTTAAAGACTATATACATTTTACACCTTTGATTTTATACCTATCCATCCACACTTGCTAGAAATTCTTGATTGCATTTCCATATGACATAATATATACTATGAGATATATTTAAGTTGTAAATATTATTTTTAATTGTTAAAAAATTTTAATTGTCCCTTGCATATGTAATAAATTAAGAATCATTTCCATTTATTTGTGTCTAATTTTTTCATGACGCTATTGAGTGATATCATATGAAAATAAATTAGAATAAAAATTATATTCTGAAATTTGACATACCATATGATATATCAAATTTCAAAATGAAAATTCTGTTTTTTAATTTGGCATACCAGCCGATATACCTAGTATACCGTGCGGTATATCAAATTTCAGAATGAAAATTCTATTATGAAATTTGGTATATCAGACAGTATATCAGGAATACCTGCCAATATACCAAATTCTAGAATGAAAATTATATTCTCAAATTTGGTATACCGTTCAATATACCGGGTATACCATCCGGTATACCAAATTTCTGAATGAAAATTTTGTTATGTAATTTGATATACCAAGTATACGATCTGATATACCAAATTCTAAAATAAAAATCATATTTTGAAATTTGGTATACCCATTGATATACCTAATATACCGCCTGAGATATTAAATTTTAGAATTAAAATATTTTTTTATTTTTTGGTATACTATTATGGAATTTGGTATACCTACTGGTATACTTAATATACCGTCTGATATACTAAATTGCAGAATTGAAATACTCTCTGTTTTTTAGAATACTCGATAGTATACCTGGCATACCACCTGGTATACTAAATTTCAAAATTAAAATAATTTCAGTTTTTTTTGTATATCCGATGATATACCAAATTAGGTGGTATACCAAATTTCAGAATTGAAATACTTTTTTATTTTTTAGTATACCGGTCGGTATATTTATTTAAAAATACTCACTCTCAAAAAATAATATATATTAGTTAAAAATATTAATTTTAAGTAATATTAGGAAAAATCAGAAAGTAAAAGACCAAAACAAGTAAAAATGAATGGTATTGTTATAAAATTATTAATTGTAAATTATTCTTGGAAGACAGAAGCATGCTACTATTTTATATTTTCACGAGTTTATCAATGGAAAATTTAAATTGATGAAGTAAATCAGATTAGTTTTTCTCCAAAAACAACAGACTTCAAATGCCAACTCAAGTGAATTATTCAAATGTGCAAGAGACAGGTAGAAATCAACTTATTGTCCAATCTAAATAAGAATGCATCCATACAAAAGTGACACTTTCTCTAACAAATTGCCATCAACAGCTCGTGTCTATTATTTGTTTTATTTACTGCTCTTAAAAAATCAATACTGATAAATGTTTTGATGCAAGCCAGCATCGATACAGTGATAAAGTAAGAGATGAACTTTTACTCACGAATTATATATATTAAGCAATAGAAAAGTTTATGCCTTTAATCTAAATCCAATAATATCTTGCACATCCAAATTATGAGCGTTCGACTCTGTCTTCTTCTCTTTCTTGGTTGTCTTGCTCTGAAAGTTTTCAAGAGCCATTTGTATTTTCTGGTATACCATGGCATTCCTTTGGATGATTTGATTCCATGCGCCTGTCGAGGTTTGATTCTTTTAAAGATTCCAAAGACTCTTATCAAAGTTATGGATTCTTAAGATTCGATTCATTTAGAGATAACGATCAGAGTCATGGATTATCACGGTTAGTGGGAGAGTCGCTTTCGAATACCTTATTATACATGGCTATCTCACGCCAAAATACAGGAACGACACCTTACTAAACGCCAAAAAATCAACTTAAATCTTCGTTCGAAATCCAAATTCCCTCTCCTATTTCTCATCATTGTCATTTTTTATCAGAGAGCTCCACTCTGTCTCTATGGAGTTTGTTCTTGAGTTCGTTTTGACCATTGCCTTTTCTCTCTTGTCCTCTTTCGTTCTCGCTGAGCTGCTTTCCGTTGCTACAACTGTTGATGAAAATGATTTAGTTAAAAGAAAGACTATTCATTGCCATGGGGATTTTAATTATTATGATTTGGATACAGAAACAAAACTTGGGTTTGTTTCCAAATTTGTTGGAGTCGATGAATTAGGCAAATCAGTAGATGGTAATGTGCTTGCCCAACAAGAAATTTCCATCGATCGAAAGCTGATAGTTGAAGACAAACTCGCCAGAGAAGTTGAGATTGTTGATTTGACAGAGGAGAGTGAAATTGAGGTGGGTTTAATAGAAGAGGAAGAAGATAATAAGGAAAAAGACAGGAAGTGTGAAACGAGGAGGAGCAGTAGTTTCAATTAAATGTGATATTTTTAAAAAAGGTATTTTTAAAAATAAAAATTTAAAAAAAGGTAATTTTAAAAGTGGAAAAAAGAAAGATGTATTTTTGAGAGAAATTTTATTTTTTTGGACATTTTTGTGAAACTCCTTTTATTTTTATAGGCATCTTTTTTATATATAAAGTTAATTGGTCTCTTCTAATTTATTTACAATAATAAAAGAATAAGTAAATAATCGGATCAATTTCATTCACGGTTACTCAACTTTCATCAAATCACTCAAAAGTAACCGAATTATTTTTTGTAACATAAATATCACTGTCACATTTTTGCAAAAAAATTATCTTCATCGGATTCTGCACGATAACCCTCGCCGGAATGATGACATAGAGTGCCACATCACCCCCTTTGCACACGTGGATCTGGATAAAATGACACATCATTAGCTGATATGTCATAAGTGATATGTCATCGCCACATCACCAGAGAGCTCCACGTCAGCATGCCACGTCATCAACATCACTTTTTGACTAAAAATTTAAATAGATAAATAGGCAAATGACAAGTGTTAAATAGCATAAACCCATTTGACTAAGTGTGTAAAAATTTAATACCCTTACTGAACCAATAACTGTTTATTCAAGTTATAAGCCGGATTTTTTTTTTTACCAAATAACCTCTTAATTACAAATTCTCAGATAAAAATACATGTTCCCAATTCAAGTTTGCTACTGATCTATAACTATCTAATTTTATAAAAATTTGACAATATAACATCTTAAATATTCGTTAAACCAACTTGAAAATTCAAATAATTCACAATCCTTTAAGGGCACAACAATTCATAAATAACCTATACATGCATTTCAGATATCTACATTCATACATACTGAATTAAATTCATCTCATGGTTGATTTCATACATACACATATAACAATATACAATCCTGATAAATAATTATTCACTACTTCACTACAATCTTTATCACATATATATACATGCTAGGATAAAACTTCTAAACTATATCACTCCTTTCTCAAATTTGCTCCTCCGTGTACTATTAATCCAAGCACTCTTCAGTACCTGCACACAATAAATACTACGTACTAAGCATTAAACATGATCAGTGATGACTATGAATCGAGAAATTTTCCAAACAAGCATAATCACAATAATTATACTAAATTTCATTCATTTCTTATCAAATTACATTTCAATATCTTTAAGGCATTACTAAAATTTTGTCAAACTTTTCACTTTGGTCCTATTTTTCAACTATTTACAAAAATATCCTTTTTAAAATTTAATTACAAAATTTCCATTACTTTTTTTTTTATTTTCACTCTTTAATTGACTTTTAGCATATATAGCAATTTATTGAGTTTGATTTTGACTTTTCAGGTAGAATTTCTTTTCTAATCATTCAGATACCATTATCAGCTCATTTGACATTTTACACCATCAATTATCACTAATATGGCAAATTTTCAATTCAGTTTTCAATTTTTTTGTTCAATTACTTACAGAATTACCCTTTTTATAATTTAATTACGGTTTTGCCATTGGTTCATTTATATTCACTTTGACTTTATCAATTATTTATCAAAATACAATTATTAATGCTTTTAATATTCAATAATAAGTAATCTCATTATTTTGGTAAATTTTTTAATTAAGTCTTTAATTCTTCATTTATTACATAATGTCACTTTTTACATATTTTTATTGCAAAATTGTCACATTGACATTTTTAATTGCAAGGTTGTCATTAACCTACTCATTTTTACTTTTCATTTGTCTTTGGGCTTACAAATATCTGTCTGATTCTTGTTTGGACTTTTTATGCAATATTTTATTTTTGGTCCTTAATTTCTCAAATAATTACAGAATTGCTATTTTTGGATTTTAATTACGATATTATCATTATTTCACTAATTTTTCACTTTCAAATTATTAATTGACATACAATATATCAATCAGTCATCATTTTGCCTTTTTTCATAAAAAATTTCACTTTAATCCCTATTTCCTTATAACTTTGAATAACCTTTCAATTTAGTCCATAATTTCTCATTTATTTTAAAAATTATCCTTTTTACTTAATATTTACAAAATTGCCATTATCTTCACTAGTTTTTATTTCTAACCTATAAATTTACGTATAACTTACTAATTGGTCCTCCTTTTAACCCTTTTATGCAAAATTACATTTTAATCGCTGGATTATACAAAAATCAATTTTTAAACTATTCGATCATTAATTTACCATTTTACTCTTGTAAATCATTTTCTTATCACTTTTTCTCATTAAATGCAATCTTTGAAAAAATTACAATTTTGACCCAAAACTTTTTATTTCTTTCAACTAAGTCCTTTTTCACTTTTAACTTCACTTTTAGCTTTCTTTTTTTTTGTGTTTTTAACTTATTCTCATTATAATGCCCCTAATATAATCTTGACAGAAATTTCTTAGATAGGATATACGGAATGTGGATCCCATAGGGCCACCAGATAGACTGAAGAATGATCCCAAATGACCAAGTCTCACAGATCAGATATCAGAATAGACAAATACTATGGAGATCAGAGATCCTATCATAGCAAAATAAGTCACCATGACTTGCACCGCGGTATAGGATATCCCTATGACTAGCCAATTATATCCTGAGCAAGACTTTCAGTGCCTGAATATTATTAAGGGCGAAAATCACTTACTTCCAAAGTAATTTTTCAGTTTTCAACAATTGCAATTACTTTTAAATATTTTTCAGATTTTTAAACAATTTTAATTACTTTCTTAAAACAGTAACTTTTATCAGTCAATTTTCTTTTTGTACTTTGACTGTTCAATAAGTTTGGCTTTTCCATTTTTTTGATAGTCACTTTTTCAATGCTTTTCATGTAGTCTATGAATTATGTCATCATAATTCACCACTTTCTCATCAATTTATGAATTATTCCTTAATAATTCAGTATTTTCATTTTAAGCTTCAATTCACATTTTAGACTTTTAACGGTTTCTTACTTTTTCTGTTCAATAACACGGTCGTTCAGAGTTTTCAATACCTTTATACGATTTGTGAATTATCTTACAATAATTCACCACTTCTTATCAGGTTATGAATTATTTCTCAATAATCCATTATGGTCATTTTATACACTAAACTTTTTAATATCCTCTTTACATCAATACACTAGCCGATCAATCTTTGCATCATTTTCGGACAGATTATGAATTATATCAAAATAATTCAATATTTTTCACTTAAATTATGAATTATAACTCAATAATTCAATAAATTCATTTTGTACATATTCAAATATTTTTTCTAAAATATTCAAATAAATTTCATAAATTCTACAAAAATTCATGGGTACATATTTTACTTGTTTTATGAATTATTTCACCATGATTCATCAAATTTACATTGTACATAATCGATTATTTATCTCAAAAATATTCACATAATTTTCATAAATTCTCTGAAAATTTATGGGCATTTTAATTTATGTTTATTATCATTTTAAAGCATAAATTATAAAAAAAATAACCAAAATACACTTTGTTTTCCCTTAATCATCAATTCGGCCACTAAAAGAATTCCATCTTACAAAATCATTCCAATCAATTTAAGCTTATAAATACTTATTTAAGGTCAAATTGCATTACTATAAAGTCAATTTCAATTTTTCATGCAATTTCATAATTTTTCCTAAGTTACATAAAGGAAAAGTATGCTAAATCAAGGGAAATAATTAGATTTCATAGTCACTTATCTTTCTCACTTGCTTTAACTTCCTTAGGCTTCCCTTTTCATACCTTAAACCTTAGAGAATCATCCCTCACCATGAACTTTCATAAGAGGCCAAAATTTTTATCCAAAGAAACACTAAGATATTAATGCTTTTAACTTAATTTGACCTCAAAAATGGACTCTAGGCACTTAAAAACCATTATAAGCATCCTTAAACAAAATTAAAACCAATAGTTTCTTTTACCTCCAATTGATACCTAAACCTTTAACCCTTGATTTCTCTTGCTTTTCTTCCTCAAACCAAATGATAGAGGGCTAAATAATGGTCTAGAGGGATAGAATTAACTTTTTTAATCTTTAATTTGGTGTGAATGTTAAGTAGAATGAAAGAAATTTGAGAGAGAAAAAGACAATGGAAAATTCGGCCAAGAAGAGGAAGAAGGAGAGGCTGGAATTTGCTAAAACTTTATAAATTTTTCCACCTTTTATACTTCTTCTCATGGGCCAAATCTTGGGCTAAGCTAATGGGCCTAACTCATTAATCAAAAGCCCGTTAACTACCCAATAAAATCCCTAATTAATTTCTCTCACTTTCCAATTTCAAATCACTTCAATTTTGATTTCATCATTCTTATCACATAAAAAATAGGTTGTACGCGAAATTTCAGCCCAATCGAAGTCCGTTATCGATCCGATTCGATAACTGTCGGTATTACCGAAAAATTCACTTTTTATCATCAAAATAATCTACATAAAATTTTATTAAGATATACAAATTCTGGTAATTTTTTGAGTTCATTTGCTATTTTTAAAAATTTGGTCAAATTCAGGTCAACCTTTCTACCATAGAAGTTGACTCGCTATATTTTTCGTATTTTTGACTTTTAGAGGCCTATTTGACATCGATTTCACTTCAAATTTTAACCCCGGACTCACCATAACCAATATTTTTCGGCAATCAAATAAAATATTTTTTCTTTCCGGATATACTTTTCAGCCTGAATAGACTATTTACCATCAAAAAATACTATTCACGACTGACCCGACGTTCAAGCTATTACAAAAGAAACTCATTTGACTAAGTGTGTAAAAATAAAGAAACTCATTTGCAAAAATCGTGTTTCCCATATTGTGCAAGAACTTTCACAAAAAAATTTGCTCTCTCTTTTAGACACACATACTTGTCGTTTCAAATCGAGGCGTAAGGTGTTTATGTTTTTTTTATCTCTGAAAAATTGTAGATCTTGAGTGGGAAGAAAAAAGGAGTTTCCATGCTTTAGATCTTAGGAGAAAAACGGATTTGGAGCGAAGTTAATCTCTCTACCTGGGTAAAATAGCATATTTGGAGCAAAAATCGAAGTGGTGGCAGTTTATTTATTTAGATATGAGAAAAAACCAAAGTCACGATGTCTTATTTCTTTAGATCTAAGAGAAACCCGAAGTGTTTGTCTTTATCTACATAAAAAGGTAGATCTAGAGTGAGAGTGAAGCTATCGTTATTCTACCAAAAGCAAAAGGTGAAAATGGACCACCCCGTTTTGAGATGGGGTTTCAAAAGTGCTCTTAATTACGGTAAGTACTTCGATTATTTGTGGGTTCCATTTGTATGATAGATAAGTTAAAATAAGTGACGTTTTTCTCTCTGTTATTGTCCGATGTTGTTGAAAGTTTTATCCGTTGTTGAAAGCATGTACGAAAAATATATGTAAATGGCTGTATCTAAACCCCACATGTCTCCATTACGAAGACAACATTTATATTTTGCTATTTGTTTAAAGGGAGCAGTCATATGGGTCATGTGGGTTATTGAATATATATATATATATATATATATATATATATATATATATATATATATATATATATATATATATATATATATATATATATATATATATATATATCTTAAACATATTCATGTGCCGATCTGATGATTGTACTGTTGGTGTATTATTTTGGGATTGGGTTTCGGTTGATCTATTAATTGTACTGTTGGTTGTGTATTATTTTGTGATTGTGGTTGTTGTCATCCGGATCTGCCACTTTTGTGAAATTTCCCTATTTCTTTTTTGCTGGAGTTATATGTGGTTGTTGTAGTTTAGCATGAAAAAAGGAAGCTAAGGAGGTGTTGATGGTATTTTGGTCACTAAGAAAAATCAATCAATGCATTTGTTTCTCTTTGCACGTTCCCTCTGTTGTTGTTTGGTTTTAAGGTTTATAATTAATCCTATAATTAAATCATTAATCAGTTGTTGCTTGTTGTAATGAGGAATTGTCTATTTTCTTATTTTCGTATTTTTCTTTCAAGTTATATATTAAAAGGGTTTCTTAAAGAATAATTCATTTTCATGTTCCCCACATTAAGCACTTTTAACAATGATGATGTTTAAGCAAATTTTGCATGCTACGTGAAAAGATGAAATCATTGATGAAGGGAATATATATCATGATCATTTATTAAAATAGTATTAATAATTCAAAAAACCTTAACTAGGAAATAATTCTAAAAGCTCTCATCATATTAAAATTAGAGTTATGCTAAGATTTTTTTTTTGGAAATAAATCCTTAATTTGTAATAATTTTCATGTATCCAAGAATTGTAAATTATAGTATAACTTAGTATACCTATAGCATCCAAGAATTGTAAATTATAGTATAACTTAATTACACTTAATTAGTATAACTTAGTAATCCAAGATGTACATGAGCATGTTGGCATAAGCATTTTTACTTTTTTCTTCTGTTTGTTTAGGAATGCCATTCACGTATTTTGTGGTTCGTTGACTGATTATTATAGTTTAATGACTTCATATAGGAAATAGGAGCAAATATTTCACAGTAAAACTTCATCACAGTGGGTTTATACATGAAAATGGTTATGGAGGTGGAGATATATCATATTTTGATTGATGCAGTGCAGAAGTAATGAATTTGAAGATGCTTGATAAAATGTGTTAGAGAGTAAAAGTGAAGGATTTGTCAGGTTTTTCTACAAGATATTGTTAGAAGAAGCTTTCATACCCTTAGACACTGAGTCAGATGTTTGATATATGTGTGAGAGTTGATAAAGACAAGATGGTTGACATTTTTGTTAACCATTTTGATGACGATGATGATCTAGACGCAGTAATTCATCAGCCTACTAGAGACTGCTTTGTAGCCGAGCCAAAACACAAAAAAGGAGATTATTTCAAAGAATTTGGAAGGTATTTTGAAAGAGTGCCAACTTAAGTTTTGCTGGCCAAAGATCTTAAAGAGGCAAGGTTAGCTGGAATAAAAGAGGCTAACATGAAAAGGGATGAAGATGTTTCTGAGATGGTTAGGAGGTGGCATAAGGAGTACATGGAGAACGAGAGGACAATGGAGATGGAGATGGGTGAACCAAGTGTGACCCCTGGTGTTATTATTGGAAATGGTGATACATTAAATGACAAAGTCACTTATGAGAACGAGGATGGCTTGCAGGCGTATGAAGACACTGGTGATGAGGAGGAAGAAAAAGCTGATGAAAACGACAAAAATGACGACAACGAAGATAATGTATAACACCCTATACCTGGCCAGTTAAAAGACCCGAGTACCGAATGTCACACACAGGTTTGGATTTCTTTAAGAGGGTTAACTCTAGGATTTGACTAATAAAAAAAACTTATTAATCTAACACAGAGTTTTCCCTTATTATTAGCAACTTCCTGTGGAAAGGAATATAAAAACATTTCTAAAATCATATAACTACTTCCACAATCTCAATTAATCAATCACATTTACATAAACAGCTTCAAAACAAAAACTAAATTCACCACTATCATAAACATTTACTCGTATACACAATTATATATATATATATATATGAGATTTGTGTCATCAGAATTTAGTGTATATATTAAAATGTGCATAATCATATGAATATAAATTGGTTCGGACTTGAGATATCAATTCTCAAGCTTCCTACGTATCCCGCTTGGGAAATCAGAACCACGTAGTTCTTCAATTTCTAGGTTCAACATGGTACCTTAAGTAAGTAATCCGGGTTGGGCATGAAGATCACATCTCGAACACTTTCAGATACATAGTTATATTATACACATCCCTAATTACACCATATTACTCCAGATTGTGTAATGCACAGTTAATCATTATACGAATATATGTATAAAATACCAATCAATTCCAATCATAATTAGTTGTAATTTAAATTAATTACAGTACAAATTCTATAAACTGTTTATTAATATTTGGTAAAATACTTGCGTCAACTTTTATTTTCTTATTTAATTTCAATATTTGCCCCTGGTACACCAAGTGGAATTTGCACTGAGTTGGATAAACGAAATTTAAACACGGAACCATACGGTCCACCATTTAATACATATCTATTATATACACTTGTGGACCAAGCTCTCGGAGTCATTCAGCTCATGACTCAATTTGATTACATCTACCGGAAGAGCTCTCGGAGCCATTCAATCCGGCAATTGTCAGTTAATACATATTTATTTATACACACTTGTAGACCGAGCTCTCAGATTCATCCAGCCCACAACTCAATTTAATTACACCTACTGGAAAAGCTCTCAAAGCCATCCAATCCGACAATTGCATTTAAGATGCATTATTGCTAAACCTCCTTAATTGGCATATCAATCTTATCCTATTACTCTAATTCTTGTCTAGTTTTACTAAGGGCAAATATAGTATCATCATTCCGTTTGATGTTCCTGAACTCACTTTCTTGATTTAACTTCCATCATTAACATAGTTATTCTCATATGTGTATAATTTGTATATTATTTATCATATTACTTTTGATTTAAATATACTTAAGAAAGTCACGCATGGTATTTTAACTACTGTACGTAGGCACACATACAAATACACATGTACATTCATGAAATGTTCATTTTTTTTTTCATTCAAAACCAATGCCAACTGGCTATTATGCTGTGCCTTTATTGTATGAATTTTACTATCCTAAATTTCATTAATAACCCCACCTCTTCATTTTAGAGTTTTTAAGTCACTAATTTCGCCTTTAGGAAAATATAAGCAATCCAGGTTCGCTCACTATACATAAGGGTATTTAATGCAACTTCTAAATAAGCTTTTATATAGCGAATTGTTTCTACCTACTATATAATTATAATCAGCCAAGCCACATCCACCTTATTTGGTCAATTAAGGCCCTTTTCACATCATTAAACATAATTGCATGATGTTAGCTTTTATACCTATAATATAAATGTGTTAAAACTACTATAAGCATTATTTCCAGCCGTAGCAGCACTAGATCTATTTTATTTATTTCTTCATAGGCTCATAAACCATTTACAAACTACTTCATTTCAACAGTTTTTAACACATCATCTCAAGAATCTAATCCACCCTTAATCATAATTTATATTATCATTACTAACAATTTTATTTTATAAATATATATACACACACTTGGATAACATACAGTCCAACATGTATTTAATTTTTCTAAGCTAATTTATTTATCATGCTAGTAGCAGTAACAATTTAACTAAACTGACTCCTCAAGGACCCCTTTCTAATCAAGCGACACCTTTAGCTTTATATTGCTACAGCTTTCTTTTTATTTTCTCTTCAAGAATTCCAATATTAGGAATACCAATTATTCATTCCCAACATTTCATCTATTTTACTGTAACTTAAAAAAAATCACGTTCCTCATATTAATTTGTCAATTAATCTAGCATTTTCCAATTTTGCTATTAGATATAACGTACTTAAGTAAATTCTACAAATTTAATAAACTAATTAGCTGTGCAATTCAACACACGACACTGGATTTGAGGATTCTAATATCAATTTATCCATGTACAAAAAAAAAAAATTGCCTATTTCATTATTCTTAAATTACATACATAATTATTATAATTGGAGGAGCAAGTTTAGTGAAACACTTACCTAATTGGCTCCATATTCTCTCTTCTTTTTTTTTTTTCTTTTTCAAATTCGAAGCCGGTCGCCGGCGACGCACTACTACTGCCGCCACACAGATCGAGGTTCCAGGAACCTTCCGCTGGTAATCACGCACCTCTGGCCGGACCACGCCTGAAACTTCCTCCCTGTCAAGCTCCTATCTCCTTACTACCAACGAGAAAAGACGATCTTTGGTATCCAAAGAAGCGTCTCCTTCCTAGAAGCATGCCGGTGATGTTTATGGTGCCTCCCGACATCAAAAGTGGCCGAAGGGGGAGGAGAAGAGAACCTTTAGTTGGAAGAGAAAAGGAGGAGAAGAATTGGCGGCAGTGGCAGCTTGTGATGAATGAGACAGACAGTGGGAAAGAGTGGCGGAGGGGAGGGACGGCGTGTGGTAGCCGGACGTGGGGTTGCCGGATTCTCCCCCCTCTCTTGTCTTTCTTTTTCCCGATCCCCTCTCTCTTCATTCCCTTTCTCTTTTCTTTTCCTTTCCTTTTTTTCTTCTCTCTTTCTTCCATTCTCAGCTCACTTTTTCTCTTTTATTTCTATAAATTTATGGCCATGAAATTTCCTAGAGAATCCTAGAAAGCTACCTTATTTATTATTATTATTATTATTATTATTATTATTATTATTATTATTATTATTATATACATTTATTTACTTCTCATTCATTTTAAATTTGTCATTCTTGTTGATTTCTAAAATACACTTAATTAAAAACATTAATTTAAAAGCCTTCAAACTAACACACATCAACATAATTTCACATTCTCAAATGACTTAAGCCTTGGAGCGTTACACAATGTTCCTAATGATAGCAATCAAGACAGACATGGTAACCATGGACTAGATGATGATGGAGAGGACAATGCCGGTATTGATGATGGTAATGTTGTTGATGACTTGTGCACTGAATTTAAAACTTGAGTTCTTTTTTTTTTGTTTTGTTATGTTAGTTATGATAGTGTAAAATTACATTGAAATTTGTATTCTTCAGGTGATGAAGGCTTATAACTACTGGTCAACAAGATGTTGATGTATGGAATGAAGGTATTTTCTTTATGTCTGGTCTGATTTATTGCTGGTCTGGTATTTTTCTTAATGTCTTTCTTTTTGTTTTGCTGATGATGTTTTGCGGGGATAATAATCTCAATTATAATAATATATATTAAATTAGAATAGACATGTAACTCTTTTCTCAAATTCTAATAGAATAATATAAAATAAAAATAATTAAAAATAAAATAATAAAAGATATTTTACAAAATAAAAATAGAGAAATTGAATAGCTACCAAAGTCTATCTGTTTATAAAAGGACAGTAGCAATGAATTGTGATCAACTACCAAAGTCTCAGCCTTATTATAAGAAAGACCCCTCATTTATATGCCCATTTTGTACTTTTCTAATCTTTAGTCTACCCTATCCCAAGTCTGTAATGCCATTGAAAAAACTAAAATGACCTCATCCTTTGAACATGCAAATATATTAAATGAAAATAATGGGAATATTTTGTCTTATTATTATTGATAAAACGAAAGGGTTTCAAAGAAAGGGAATTTAAATATGACTTGTTCAATATGCGGAACAAGTGGACATAATTCAAGAGGACATTCAACGTGGATTACAAGATAGCATGCTGTAAACAACGAGATACACACTAACTAGGAAATACTAAATCATGACGAGCAAGTAAGTAGAACCGATTTAAGATATTTTTTTTCATTTATAAATTATTGTTTGGTTTGTTAATTAAATCTCTGATATGAATTGTAATCTATAGGAAATCAATGAAGTATATAATGAAATATTTGAATATTCTATCACAACAACTACTGGCCAGGTTATGTTACAATTTTGTTATGCTAATTTTGTGTTGTTAGTAGTTGTTCACTTGCCACTTTAATTCTTAAATATTTAGCTTTGGTCTTTTTTTTTAAACGACTGTTATATTTTCTATGTTACAGGATAACCAACCAACCCAGGAAAGTGTTGTCATCAATGAATCTTAAGTGCAATCCCAAGTCACTGAAACTGAAAACCAACCTACTCAAAGGAAGAGGAGAGCAAATCAAGTAGAAGGAGCTTCTGCAGAAAGGAAGAGGAGTGCAGATCAAGTAGAAGGAGCTTCTGCAGTCCCCAAAGTTACCTGGAGAGGGAGACAAATCAAGTCAAGATATTTGAAGGATTATGTAGTAAGAACTTTGAATAAGGCATCAAGAGGAAGGGATACTACTAAATGAAGTCTTCTTGTATTTTGTAAATTCTTGGTGATGAGGGTGTTGAATTCTGTATTTATTTTTGGTTGCTTGTCATTGTAGTATTTTAGGGGTTAAATACCCTTTTTTATGTTGTAAATGCTGCTTAGGGTATTTAATGCTGTAGTTTGAATAAATTGGATTATATGTGCCTTTTGGTACATTAGTCCATTTTTTGGGTGTTGTAAATGTTGGACTATATGTGCCTTTTGATACATTAGTCACTTTTGTGGGTGCTATAAATGTTACATTATGTATGCCTTTGTGCATATTTTAATAGGTGATTTACCATGTATAAAATTAAGAACATTAATGTGTTATTGGTGGATTGTTTTGTCACAAAATCTGCATTTTTTCCTTTGACTTAACAAGTTCATAATTATCCAAATTACAATTTCTGGATATCGAAATTTACATGATAATAAAATGATATGAAAAAATTGGTTAAGCATAGGAAAAATTTTTTTACAGTGTTCAAAGAGCCAAGTGTCATCTTCCTATTGGTCAATGACGTGGCATGCTGAGGTGGAGCGTGTTGATGATGTGGCATGCTGAGGTGGAGCTCTCTGGTGACGTGATTGATGACGTGTCAATTATGACACATCAGCTGATGACGTGCCACTTTATCTAGATCCACATGTGCAAATGGGGTGATGTGATGCGCCATGTCATCATTCCGGCGAGGTTCATCGCCGGAATTCAGTGAAAATGACTTTTTTATAAAAATGTGATAAGTTTAGTGACATTTATGTCACAAAAAATAATTCGATTATTTTTGGGTGATTTGACAAAAGTTGAGTGACTGTTGGTAAAATTAATTTGTAAATAACACCACCGATTTCTGAAACTTTTTGTTTTCATGTAGATTGATAGCAATTGACATTTGTGTGACTCATGGCTGGTCCTATAAATATAATTGATAGCACACAAATATTTATGGAGATTAGTACAACTGATGTGATTAATTGATTTTATTTAAGAAATGCACGAATAATATTTTTCTTCATAAATGGAGTTAATAGCCTGTTATTATTATTTAAGAAATTCCTACGATGAGAGAATAATGGAATGAAAACGCGACGTTGACGGCAGCTTATTAAGTATACAAGCATATATTTCCTTTCCATAATGACTGCAATCGTGACTGCTAATAATAAATATATCCTTAGTTTGTCCAAAGAAAAAGAAGCATAACAATCTTAATGGAATGATTTTATTTAGAAAATACAAATGAAATCTTTGAAGAGGTAATTAATCAACTTATAACTTACATTAGGCAAGCCTGAGTTTGCCTAAGTTATTCCCAGAAATCACACACATCATTTACTGAATAAAAGCATATACCAGATTTACACAATTGAAATATCCGTTATCACGCATGAACTAAACAAATAAACCCTAATTTTAAAACCCACCCGTTTAGCAATTCTTTTAAGCACCAATTCTGGCAGATCTGAATGAATCAAGGGCAAGTGAAACCAGCAGGAAGAGTTTTTTGACAGGCACTAATAAGCAAACCAAGGGTAACAGGGACATTCAAGTTTATTCCAAGAATATTAGCTTTAATGGCGGTGCAAAGACACAACGCAGCTTCCAAATCAACCAAACCTTGGAGCAAAGGACAACATTTGTCCCCTGAAGGAGGGGTCCCGACCACGACGTTAACAAGTCCGAGGAGGTCTGCACAAACCCCTAGCTTCAATGTGTCCACCGGACAAGACCCCGCAGGCGGCGGAGCTGATGGCTTCGGCTTGCAAGAACCACAAGCAGAAGAGAGTATTGAGGAAAGAAGAAGAAAAAGAACACAAATGAAAGATGAAAGCTTTGTGGAAGCCATAGTTAGAGAGAGTGAGTAGTTAAGAATGGTGATCTTGGCGAGGAAGAAGAAGGTTATTTAAAGAAGAATTGTGAGGTGTAAAATGGAGGAATAATTGAGTGGAAGAGAGAAGAAAATGATGATAATGTAGTTGTTGGATTTTTGTGTGTATTCTGCCAAAACATACAAGCTGGTTTCCTTTACTTGTCCTGTTGTTGCAAGATATTATAGCTGTGGTGTGGAAATTGCTTCACGGACAAATGCATTCCAACTAGTTTTAATGGGCCAATTCTGGGTGATGACTAGTGTTTTCATAGCGTGTTTGCTTCTCAATCAGTTGTACCATTCAAATCAGTTAAAAATAAAATTCATTCTTATATAATAAATAATTGTTTACCGATACTGAATGAAGCCACAGAATATTCGATTTTTAATAAATTGAATAGTTCATATCAGTTAAAAATAAAGTATAATCATGTTTTACGAACTGTACACTAATAATGATATTTATATTTAGATAATTACGGTATTATTTTAGTCGCAAAAATTGTATAGTATCTCTCAAATTCTAAGAGAAAACCCTAGTTAACCCTAATTTGCAATTGATGAAGTTAAGATATACAGTGAAGTCTTTTCTTATTTTGATTCTTTATCACTGCAGGAGTTTATATTATTATATATCGATTTGATGTTTGATTTTTTTATCAGGCAGGCAATAATTGAAGGACAGCGGGTGACATTGGTCGTATTTTCAGGCATCACATGGCAGTGATACGTATTTGTCGGGAAGAGAAGCAATGTTTCTGTCTGGAAAAATGGCAAGTTGTAATTGCATGATTTGTTGCCTTTCACGTCTTCTGGCTTTGGCCGGGACCGATCATTTTCTTGGGGTTCTCGTTTTCCCGGCACAATAATTGCCATATTTAGACATTACCTTAATTGTAAATCGAATAGTTGCATAGGATACAGCCATTAACCCTGAGACAGGATCATAATAGTCTTATCTCCATTCTATTAGTTATCATTTTTTTGCTTTTTTTTAAAGGCCATGTCCGTTCAATATTCAAATTTAATTGGTCTGACTAATCTGAACTGGATATTAAAGAGGTTCATTGTTGGAGACGACTCTCTCAACGTCGTAATTTTCATACACATACCGAACTCGCTGATCGAACTCGAAACATACTTAAGGAAGACGAAGTTATCATCTACTTCGATCAATGAACGTTGATATTTTTTTTCTCTTTTAAACTTTATCATCTAAAACCTTTTTTATCCTTATTATCCGTTACTTACTAATTTAATAGTTGAAATCTTTATTATTGTGGCAGACCGAAATCATACTTGACATCATTAGCTAACACAGAGATGCTATTGAAAAAATGTAAATGAAATTCATATATAATTTCAATTATATTAATTAATAATTGGAGAATTAATTAAACATCAACTTAGCTATGTTATATGCCAACCATAGTTATTAAATTCGGGTTGATTCGGACGGTCGGACCGTTTGAACCGTGACTCGACAAGCAATTTGAGTCGATTCAATATGAAAATCAAAAAGTATAAAAACTCGAGTTCACTCAAAAAAATCGGATTGAACCGGAGGTTGGTGACTCTGCAGATTCTAGTTCAACCAACAAAATTTGAATTTTGAGAAAAAAAACCCTAAATTACTTTTCCTTTCTCTCGGCCCATTATAAAAGGGGTCATTCAAGACCTTGGCCTAAGCCTACAAGGACAAAATGATATTATTTTTGGATAATAAAAATTTTTAAGTTTATAAATTAATTCTATTTTGTTAGTAAAATATTAAAGTATTTTTTTTTCAAGAATTTAAATGTAAAAAATAAACTTTATTGGTCTTAATATAAAAAAGAAACTTTGGTATTAATATTTTTACATTGATATTTATTAATTAACAAAATTTTCAATGTATTTTGATATATTATTTTTTTATAAATAATTATATTTTAATAAAAATTTCAAGTCAATTCGGTTTAACCAATTCACTCTTGATTCAATTGATAGACCGAATTGATATTCGAGTCGGTTCTGAAAACATGGATGCCAACATTGTTTTTAGATCCAATCGAAAAAAAATTATTTCAAATTAAAAAAAGGAAAAATTTGGGAAATTCTGGATTTCTAGAAGAGGAAGTTGATTGGATCAATGATGATTTTGAGGATGGGAAATTGCAGGAATGTGATAAGCCATAATTACGAATTGGCTTGTTTTTTTTTCGCTCGAATAGCTAATTGGGCCAATTTGGTGTGCTGTCGCTGTTTCTGGTTACGATGGTGATGAATGCACATACAGGATGGTCACGTGACATATGGGTCAACTAAATTGCACAGTGAACTGAACACACACACACACGTATGTTTAATAAAATATAGAAAATTGTATGGATTATAAGACTTTTGGAAAAATCAATTTAATTCCTTTGGTGAATATATATAGAGTAATAATTCAGGCTCGTATTAAAAATATAAACAATTAATTGTGAAAATCATAAAAATTTAGCACAACATAACACAAAATTATAAAAAATCATAAAAATTTAGCGCAATACAATAAAAAATTATCCAAATTATTATAATTATATACTCCATCCTTGCTATAAATTTTGTTCACTTTCATTTCAACGCATTTTAAAAAATTATAGTTAATATGGTTAGTAGAATTTTTTTCACAAATTTTCTATTATACCAATTCTAAATATAAGATGTATAATTGAATATTATTGAACCTATAAACATCGAGGTGAATAATGTAATATGTGAACTTTAAATTGGTATTAATAAGATAATATTAAACAAAAATATAATAAATAAATTATATATCAACCATAATGTAAAAAATGAAGTAGATGCATTCGGGTCAATAAATTATATATATTGAGTATTGACCCAAATGTACCTCTCAGGTACCCAAGTTTCATTTATTTTGATAGCAAAATTTAAAAAAGAAAAAAATCAAGAAAATGGTGTGGGCCTTCCTTGTACTTAGGTCTGTTAAAGTCGGCCCAACTTTATAAGAACATGCTAGTTCTGTTAAAGTCAGCCCAGCTTTTTAAGAACATGATGGTCCGATCCATTTTAAAGGTTTTGCTAACGGCCAATGCCCATTTTAATGGTGGACCTAGCACTTGATTTGACCCCAGCCGATCCGGTTTTGAAATTTATTTATTTTAAGAAAAAGGTACCAAAATACCTCAATGCTATTTCAAAATAGTTAAAATATTTCTAAAATTTTTTTTGGATAAAAAATACCTTTAATATTTTAAAATCGGTACTATAATACCCATCCATCAACTCTGAATTAACGGCGCTAACATGACATTGACACGTAGCATATTTTGCTACATTAGTGCCATGTCTATTTTTAATTAAAATAAAATCAAGGGTATTTTAGCACCACGAGAAAAATTTTAGGACCATTTTAATACTTTGAGAAATATATTAAAGGTATTATAGTATCCTAAGAAAAAAAATTAAAAATCAATAATTATTGTATTAGATATAAATCAATAGTTGTTACATTAATTAATAAATATTCTTTACATAAATCTATGAATAAGAAAATAATTATAAATAAATTGTATAGCTCAAAAATATTTATTACTTAATTTTTCTTAATAAATTTTATATTCAAATTATGATGAACTAAAAATATCTAGATAATTCAATCGTTTTAACCAAATATGATTTTTTATATTGTTCCATTAATCATTCATATTTTACAAATATAAAAAGTAGAAGCAGATATTAAATTTTCTATTGATATAAAATTATTGGCTCTTGTAAGAATTTTTCTAAAGGGAAGGAGCAACACTTGAGGAAATTATCCTTCTTCTATAAATTATCTTAAACTAATATTTTACCTATACTAAAGTTTTTTTCTTCGAAATATCCATACTCAATTTCATTGTTTCTCAATTATTTCTTAATTTTACTACAATTTCTCTATTATTTCTTAAATTTACTAACTTTGATTTCAATTTTATTAAAGTGAAATAAATCTAAATTGATTTTGCAATAAAAAAAGAAAAACAATTATTATAATTTGAAACTTCAATATGTCAAATCGGTTTTATAGCTAAAATAGTTGCAAAAAAATTAAGTATAGGTAATAAATATTTTTGAATTATATAATTTATTTATAATTATTTTTTTATTCATACATTTATGTAAAAATAATTTATTAATTAATATAATAAATATTGATTAATATCTAATATAATAAATATTAATTTTTTATTTTTTTATTAGGGTACTATAATATCGTTAATGTCTTGCTCAAAGTACTAAAATGTTACTAAAATTTTTCTTGCAGTACTAAAATATCCCTGATTATATTTTAATTAAAAATACATATGAAACTAACGTGGCATATTTTACCACGTGTCAATATCATATCAGCACCATTAACTCAGAGTTGATGGTAGGTTGATAGAGGAATATTTTAGTATCAATTTTAGAATATCAGAGATATTTTTGCTTAAAAAAAAAAATTAGGGCCATCTTAACTCTTTTGAGATGGCATGGAGGGCATTTTGGTATATTTTCCATTTATTTTTTTATAGGAAAATGAAAATATAGAGACTCAAATGCCTTTAAGAGCGTTCCAATATTCATTACAAGTTGCTTTAATTGTCCTTTTTTTTTAAATTAATTTGATTAAATCAATAATATAATCTACATATAATCTTTAAGTGGCGATTATTATATTCACAATTAATATGTTTTCTAATTAATATTTACCTTTTAATTTATAGTCACTTGATCCCCACTTCATATTAAAAATTACTATTTTATTTTTATGATAGAAATTCATGGTAGAAAATGACCCTAAATCAATTTTATGTGTGATCTAAAAATTAAATTTTTGACCAAAACGACCCTAAAAAGTATAAGGGTCATTTTACTCCTTTCGCCTCTATTAAATATTCAAATTCATGATTTTTTTGAAAAATTAATTTTTACCATATTATTTATTTAGACATATTAAATTCCATTTTATAATGAAAACAAATAGTTAGATAATAACTTTTCTAATAATAAATTTATATTTCTATTGATTTTCTTATGAAGCACGAGCAAAATAAATAAAAGTTAAAGATATTATCATTATTAAATGCAAATTTCAGAGACAATAATGTTAAACACAATAATATTAAAAAAATTTAAATAATTCAGCTATCTATAAATATAAAAAGAGTAAAAAAAATTGAATAAATTGATGGATTTCTCGTAATTTATCACGTTTCAAATTACTTTTTGCAATTTACACAATTATCATTATGTTATTTATTTTAGGAATAAAATATATTATCTCATTTATAAAAAATATATATTATCTTAAATGGCCCGCCAGTAAAAATACAAACAATAAATTACCAAAAGATAATTTAAAAATTCAAAAGGATGTGTTTGATCCTTTACACAAAAACAGAATATAAAAAGTAAGAAATAGTTAAGGGAAGAAGCGTCCCACCGGCCTAAAGGTGGCCCTTTTTCATTGGATCGTTTCTCAAAATCGCCTCTTCTCCAATCCGCGGGAAATTAGAGTTTTTCCAGTGTAAAAACAGCTAGGTTTGATCCATCAAACACCATCTCTTTAATCTGTTATTCGTTTTTAGAGCGAGAAACTCTCAATTTCTCTCTCAATTCCATTCATTGATTGGTAGATCCCTAATTTTGAGGACCGATGGCGATTCTCTACGCGCTGGTGGCCAGAGGATCGGTGGTTCTGGCGGAGTTTAGTGCGACGGCGACGAATGCCAGCGCGATTGCCAAACAGATACTTGATAAAATACCAGGCAACGACGATAGTCACGTTTCTTACTCTCAAGATCGTTATATATTTCACGTCAAGCGCACCGATGGCCTCACTGTTCTTTGTATGGCCGATGATACGGCTGGAAGTAAGCCCTTCTCTCTCCCTTTTTTTTTCTTTTATCGATTCCGCTCTTTGCTATTTTACGACGCTCTTTTAATTCGATTCTAATTTGAGAATAAGTTGATTAGGTTTAAGAATCTATTTTCTGCGATGTACCTGAATGTGAAATTTGTTTTTCTCTTGATTCAAAGATTCAGCAATGTTTATTTGTTCTTTTTCTGAATTATTGCCTCCTGAGTGCTTGCTTCCAATGGTTAGCTTTTGGTGTTGCTCTAGCTGATGGTACTTTTCCTCGACGTGAATTGTTAATATGTTAGCTTTTTAAGTAACGTGTCTGAGCTTTGTTTTCTTCCTGTAGAATCGTTACTCTTTAGTTTATTGTTTCAGTTTCAATGTTCTTGTTTCTCGTGTATGTGGTAACACCTAAGAAGATGAAGAATTTGAAGGTGCCAAATCACATGAATGATTGTCTTATAAGTGCTCTGCCTTACGAGCCAGTTAATTGTGATGTTTTTCTGGTGAGTTTAGGGTTTCAAATGTATATGATCAAATATTACAAGCACTTTACTTTTTAGGTGTGGGAGGTGTGATTTGGTGTTTGGGGAGATTGAGAGACCACATGGTCTGACTATCACTGGCAGACTTTGGATAAGAGTTTCTCATAAGTTTATCCACTGTTCTTTCAGATTTGTCCTCGAGATGAATGAATCGTTATTGCATTCTAATTTCTCTCTTTTCTGGCAATCTTTGTGCAACTTCTCTTATTTGCTTTAGTGAATGCGAAATAGCGTAACCTTTTGTACGGTCATTACTGTAATGTCCTCTACAATGAAAATGAAAAAAGAAAAAAAAAGTTGATACTCTGTCTCTTCCTTCACTTTCTGTTTATATATTGCTTTTGCATATGCAAAACCAGAGCCAACATGGAGGAACCCTTTTGGATAATATTTTTAAATTATTACCATTCACAACATCATTTCATAGCCAATCAATTCAAAAATCTATGTTTGTTGAACAGAGAATGCTCTGCATTAGGATAGTAAATGTATATGCATGCGAAAATTTATGTAAGGAAACCTTTCATCATCTGATTCTGATCTACCCATTTTACCATATTGTTTATGCTTTATGCAGGAAGAATTCCTTTTGCATTCCTTGAAGACATCCATCAGAGATTTGTAAGGACTTATGGCCGTGCTGTTCATTCAGCCCTTGCATATGCCATGAATGATGAATTTTCAAGGGTTTTGAGCCAGCAAATGGAGTACTACTCAAATGATCCAAATGCAGATAGGATAAATAGACTAAAAGGAGAAATGAGTCAGGTCTGGATCCTTTGCATAGACTTTGAATTCATATATGATATTGCATGTAATTTCTCATCCGTAAACAGCATTTTAAGTATAATGACATGCAGTCTTAGTCCAATTTACCATTTTGTGGCTTGTCACAGAATTATGATTGGTTGGAATTAATTATGCATATAGCAGAACCTTTCCATGAAACTGGATTATTACTTTAGTTACTTACCTTATTGCATATCTGATCTGCTAATTTTTATTCTCATTTTGCTTTGCCTTTTAAGCTTAAACTTAATTTCTTCTCAATTTGATGTTCATACTGTCGACAGCATCTTATGCCAATTATTCATTTGCAATTTCTTGTAGGTGCGTAATGTCATGATTGAAAATATAGACAAAGTTTTAGAGAGAGGTGATCGATTGGAGTTGCTGGTGGATAAGACTGCCAATATGCAAGGGAATACCTTCCGCTTCAGAAAGCAAGCTCGTCGCTTTAGAAACACGGTGTGGTGGAGAAACGTCAAACTCACGTACGTTGTCTAAAATGACAATTTTTTGATATCAAACTATTTCTTGACTTTGCCATGGTACCTGAAACAGTTTCTCTCTTGTACAGTAGTTTACTTGTATGAATAGAAGAATGTATGCTAAGATCTGTTATTCTGTTGACCATTAACTAAATTCTTCGGACCTTGCAGGATTGCATTGGTTATTCTCCTTATCGTGATTGTCTACATTATTCTGGCTTTTGTTTGCCATGGACTTACGCTGCCTACCTGCCTGTAGTGAGGGCAAGAACTAAGTGAGATCCTGACTTGCTTTGTGCTAATATATATATATTTCTCATGGTATATGAGATATTTAAATTTCAATTTCCTTTACTGTAAGATATACTTGATTTTTGCTTGTGCAGTATGAAATGTTTGATTTGTCCTGGGTGTTTGCGCTTTCTGTAATTCTGCTGCTCATTGAGACAAATTGGTTTCTCATTTTGATTGTCTATATGAGGCTTTGAAGCCATGGTTGAGGATTCAAATGTACCTAACATTAATTTTTTGGTGTATAATCTGTAAGGCTGTTGTGTTCCTTTTGTTTTCCAATTAAATTATCTATCATGTCTCTGAGTTTGTAGTTGTGATGGCCAATCCCTTCTTGGTGTATGCCAGCTTTTTATTTTCGCCTGGAATGAAGATAAACATGGTAACTATATAGAATTTATTTACTATTCATAGGTACCCTGAAAGCTAATATTGCTTAAACATGATTAGCAATGTTGTTGTCTGAACACTCAAATTGCTATGAAAAATTAGGTAAAAGAGGTGTTCCTATAAAAAAAAAAACAGATTTTCTAATGAAAGAAAATTACAGTTTCTGGGTCTTGGCAATCATGGATGTAAACAAAAGGAAGTAGAGCCTATTTCAGATTTTGGATTTCATACGGTTTCTATGAAATTGAGTTAAATTATCCCGGCAAATCTTGTAATTTCAAAGCCAGCGTGGTGAACTTTATAGGCATTTATTATATATCCAATTAATTTGTAATAATATTTAGTCTTTAAATTCGAGACTAGTAATAATGAAAGAATGGACCTACCTTTATAGGCCTTAATAGTTTATAACATGAATTCGGTACTTTACAGATAGTGGCTCGGCACGCGAGAATCAAGCGTATGAGATCCTCATAACTCCAAAGCTAACTAAACAATTTTAACACGGAAACAAGTTTATGAAGGGGAAAGCTTCTTCAAACATCTGTTCAAGAAGTTTCCTTGTTGGACTTTAATAAAGGACATTTCTATACGTCAGCTGCATTATTAGGTATAGAAGAGAGGACAATCGGAAAGATGCCATAAGTAGAACCCACGAACGAGCAGCCTTTATATCACAATTGACAACAGCACAAATCACAGCACCCACACAATGGTCCAGTTGGCATTTTTCAACTGTTCTACTCCTTTCTCGTGGAGATGAAGAAACTCTCCAGGAACAAAATGGGATGGCAAAAGTTGCTTCCCCATTAATTATAAATTTCATAAATACAAAGCATTTTCAAATATTTAGAATGTCCCTTTCTAAGTGTGTCCGTACCCAAATTAATTGAGAAAATGAAATTCCGATAAAAATTGGTAAAAAAAGAGGATCTACAGTGGACAGAAGAACATAGAGTTGACAGGGCAGAGAGAGATACCCATTTTTTTTTTCCTTGTAATTTTATTTTCATTCACTGCTACTTTCTATTCATGACAAGACATCATAATATACACTAGTTGTCTACAATATTTAATTTGTTCAACAAGTTCTCTAATTCTTGTAATGCAATCTTATACTGATCTAGTAATAGTGCTCCTCCTACAACTGGCATGGCCCGTTTATACAGATGACTTTGCCAGTTAATTGGGTTGTACACATCATTATTACCATGAACATGATCTGGAACTCGCTTGCACTTGAAATCTTTACTCCACCTTGGCAGAATGTATCGAGAAGGGATTTCTTCCACCCCATTATAGTTGAGAACATTCAATGCATGCTTGCATAGGTAGCCTTTGTAATTGAACAAGCTGCATATGCATCGGATATCCACCTGACTAGTCTCGAATAGAACCTCGAAATGCCTAACCTCCTTCTCGCTTCCGTCGATTTCAACTCGTTCTTTGACTATGTAGGTAATTATTGCTCCATTGGCACTCACTTGCCTTGTATTGAAACAAGAGTACATCCCTTCAACCTCAGATTGAAACTTCTTGAAAATTTCTTTGGTGTACACTTTAGAGAGCTGTACCTCAAAGTTGCATCTTGTTTTCAATTCAAAGCTTGAGTTTCTTGATTCTAGATCTGCCATGGCTTCTTTAAGGTGTTTCCTGTGTAGAGCTAGATCATATTTGTCGACAAATTCCTTAAAAGATGTATGTTTATGTACATAACCATCAAAAAATGCACTTGAGGCCTCGTTTTCTTGGATGGGGATCATTCCTGCAAAAAATATGTCCTTTAAATAAACCGGAACCCAACGTTGCCGCTCTTCATATAATGTCTGAAGCCATTTATTGTCGCCAAGTCCATGCCGCCTGATCATGTCAGCCCAGGAATTTTCGAACTCAGCTATTTTCAAAGAATTATAGACAGCTTTGTTCAAATGTCGTTTGAAGGCTTCAAATCCCTTTAACCCACCCAACTTCTCTGGAATTCTTTGCATGATGTTCCACAGACAATAACAATGACGAGCTCCAGGAAAGATCTCTGATACTGCACTTTGCAAGGGTCTGCAGTGGTCAGTAATTATGACTCGTGGAGGATGCCCTAGCATGCATTTAAGCCATGCCCTTAAAATCCAAACAAAATATTCAACAGAATCATGTCCAACAAAGCCACAGCCCAGTAGAATTGATTGTCCATGGTGGTTCACGCCAACAAATGAAACCAGAGGGATTTCATATTTGTTTGCCAAGCACGTTGTATCAATTGCAACTGTATCACAAAAATAAGCATATGCAGCCCTGGATCTAGCATCAGCCCAAAACACATTCCTCAGGTGCCCATCATCATCAAGATCCATCAAGTAAAAGAAGTTTGCATTTGTCAACTTCATGCGACAGAAGTAATTATATACAGCATGTGCATCTCCTTCTTTAAGTTCCAAATGTCTAGTGTGATCAGTACCCTCTGTTCTATCCACATTTGAGTATCCATTGCCCCAGACATCCATTGGAACTGTTCGGTACAACTTGATAGTGTGTACTTCTGTGACAGGCTCCTGTGGTGATTGAGCTTTTTTGGCTGCAAGAATCATCTTTTTATGAGACTTGTAAAACCGTTTAACTTGAGGGCTCACAGGATGGTTGTGTTGAAGCTCAACTTCAACTATTCTCCAGTTTTTTGAGTCCACAAGCCTAATTACTATCATTGCAGGACAACCAGTTCTTGTTTCTGGCCGTGGATTGTTGGCTTCACTCTTTTTTTTGAAGCCAGCACTACTGCAGCTAAGTTTTGCTCTATACCTTTCCTTTCTCTTTGATCTAAACCAGGAATTGCTCACTCTGATGCCAAATCCTTGTCCCTTGGCATAAATATTGTAAAAATCATAAGCTTCATCAAAAGAATCGAACTCCAGCCCAACAGTAGGTTGGAGGGGCTCTTTCTTTGAATATCTTTCGCTAGATTCATTGTCATGTTCTACTGCACTGCAGTCTTCCTCAAGCTCATAGCTGTCACCTTCATCAAATAATGGTTCGCTATTGAGACAAACTTCCTCCATCTGAACACAATCAGAAGCAAAACTAAATAATAAAGTTTGAGTAAAATATTGCAGGCAGCAAATCAATAATGCTGACAACATCACAGCAACTTCCTGTACCAAGTTTTATGGAGAAGAAGACAGAATTAGCAGATCAGTTCTTCCTAACAATATTTACCGATGGCAAGAGAGAGTTCACATTTCCAAGATGAGGACCAACTCGAAAGTGACATGCAAAGCGCCTATAAGGAAAAAACTTTTCCGGGAGAGACTTAAAGAATAAAAAACTAAATAATGTAGGTCATACTACTAGGAGTAGTATACATGCAAATTAAAGCATCAGTAGAAATTACATAAGAACTGATTGAGCACAGTTAAATTCTATACAAATATGTCTCACTGTACCCACTACATTCATCTAAAACTTCTAAACAAAATTCAGAAATTGATCTTTCATCAGTAGTGACAGGCAAACACACCTATCAGGTGAGAAATAGTCCAAAGTTTATCAATAAACGGTCCCTACTGATTTGAATATTCCCAAACCACAATTCAGCATCATCACGTAAAAGCATATTAGAGCGCACAAGTCTATCGGCCAATGAGTGCTCAGAGATAACTGAGAAACTCTTAATCCTCAGGAACATTTTCCAGTAACTATGAAGAAACGTACTTAATATCTAGAATTTGTAAGCATAATATTTCAAACAAATTAGTATAAAACTAGGACGATTGGCTAGTTCTTCAATTTGAATGCGAATTTGCGATCCTTTACCGATTAAATTTACACAAACAGTGATATAGCATACACTTCCATGCTTCTTGACCAGAAAACTTAAAATCCAGAAACAAATGATACCTTGAAATCAAACTAATTCATGGTTCATTAATTGTGGATCAGTCAACTCATTGTCCTTCATCAAACGACAATCGGAGTAAAAAGCTTCAAAGTTTTTGAAGCAAATGATCAGATTCGAAACCGAACTGCGATGCTGGTCACAATTTAAGCACGTTGGCAACACAAAAAAATTATCGAAACCCTAGCTCAAAAAGATCGAATTTTAGCTAAATTGAGTTAGAATTTTAGACCAGCAATAGCTGAGAGGGAAAGTTAGACGATCTTACAGCGATTCTTTCAGCCACACTCAGCGAGAACCGGCGGGGAAATTAAAGAAGCTGTGTCAGTTCATCCGAGTTGGCCTTGAAGGAAATTGAGACTCACACTGGGTCTTACAGAGGCTCCATAGATCTTTCGACTCGATGAGCTGACACGTGGAGGTTATAATACCATGCTACTTTTGTTGTGTTTTGCCTTTTGGTCCTTAAATTTTCTGAAATTTATCAAATTCTCCCAATAGCAGGGCATTTCCTGACAATAATACCACGTATTTTCTCATTTTGTATTTTTTTTATATGGACTCATTTTGTAATTTTAGTATTTTAGTTGTGCCTTTTTAAAAAAAAAACCAACCTATGGGAGATATAGAATGTTTAATTAATTATGATTTTTAAAGGACACTTTTAAAATAAATTAGCTAAAAGTGCAAATCAATCTCGAAAAAAAAAACAATATAGTTTCTAAAATTTTATTCGGTATAATATCATTCATAATACTTCAAAATTGAGTCAATTTAACTTCTAAAATAATGACTAGCTTTTAAAGATTTAACACATACGGTTTGATCAATTTTTTTAGGTACCAAATTATTTCGATTTTGACATTGCAACAAATAAAATTTTATAAATTATATTATTTTTTATGCCAAAATTAGAGATCAAATTGCATCTTCAGCCAAATGAATTAATATTTGTAATTACCATAAATATAAAATATAAATATACCCATTTCTATGAAAATGAAACTATAGTATTTTTCAAAAAAATAAAAATAATAAATCAGTAGCAATTTTTAGTTTTCATACTTTACATCATTAAGTAGGTAATATATTAAATTCATTTTATTGACTTTAATGCAATTATATTATATTATATTATATTGTCCGTGCAGATATTATGCGTGACATATTGTTCTTCCTTTTTTTTTATTTTTTCATGCCCCTGATTTGATGGACCGTACGTAAATTTTCAAGCTAGTGATTAATCCGTGACATATACCATATCCACACGTAAATTTTTCCGGATGGCCTTGTGACTATGAAACAGCAAATTTATTAGGCCACTTTTATTTATCTTCAATTGTTCAACAACATTACATCATAACTTTGAAGAATGTTATCAACTTTACGATCCCATTTGTTTAGTTGGTAACAATTCCTCTCTCTTCAAAATCAAAAAAATATCCCTAAATTTTTGTTAAATAAGATTTTTGTTTTCTATAATCATTCATAGTTGGATTTGATTTTTTTTTAAATCTATAGAATTGTCTAATTTATAGTTGAAAACTACAGGATTTATAATTAAAAGCGGCTCTTTCAGTGGCGTACGCTTCATATATCTATTAAATAAAGTTTTAAATATCGAATTAATATTAATTAGGAGTAAAATAAATAAATTAATTTAGTATATAATAACTTAAAGAGTTTACTCGATAAATATTGATAGTTCTTATAATAGTCCGTTGTAGTCCATTAAATAAACTAAATCATCAACATTATGGAACCGTTGATAATGGTCAGATGTTAATAGAGTGATATTTGACGGTTATAATGAGCTCTTGGATGCTAATAACTTTGAGATAACTTTGTTTAAGACTTAATGAGTCAAAGTTACAAATGAAGTTATAAATAAAAGTAAAATCAGAACAAAATATAGGGTTAAAATCTTAAATCTTTGATTATTTTCCCTTAAGCATAATAAATAAAAAGTTAAAATCTTATTTAATTATAAAAAATTGTTTCAGTTTTTCAGAAAAAATTTTCATATAAAATAAAAAATTGATATTATATTTATTTTGATTAATTTTCTAAAATAAAAAATTATTATAAATAAAAGTAATTAAAATCAGAACAAAATATAAAAAAAAATGAAAAGTATGATTTATCTATTATATTATTATGTATCTAAAACAATAAAACTATAAGTATTAATAGACACAAAAATTTGATCTATATAGAAAATAAATAAATTTTAAAAATAAATGAATTTATAAAATAAATCAAGTAATAAAAATAATAATCTATATGGAAAGTTATTCAAATAGGAATATTTCAAAACACTTCCCCTTGGATCACTATACATTATGAAAATGTTTCGTTAAAAACTTGCTAAAAAAAACTCGGTGTAATAAAAATTTAGTGAAGAAAAAATAGTATAATATTCATGTGTACTTTTCCTTAACAATAGAATGAATCACACTAAATCTTTTAATTGATGCATTCCAATATTGTGTACATATTTCTTAAAAATTGAACTTGATAGGGCCTTTGTGAATAAATCTGTTGGATTATCACTTAAGCAAACTTTGCAAATATCGACCTGTCCTTCTTTCATAAGTTCATGAGTATAAAAGAATTTTGGTGAGATATATTTGGTTTTATCTCCTTTGATATACCCACCTTTGAGTTGTGAAATATATGTTGCATTATCCTCATACAATTTTTTTAGCTTTTTCTTTACCACCAACCCACTTGTTTCCTTAATATATTGAGTCATGATTCTCAACCACATACATTCACGACTTGCTTCATGGATGGCTAATATTTCTAAATAATTTTAGGAAGTAGCAGTGATTGTTTGCTTAACAGATCGCTAAGAAATAGCAGCGTCACCATATGTGAAAATATAACCTGTTTGCGACTGACCTTTATAAGGATCTGATAGCTATCTAGCATCAGCATACCCCTTTAATTCTGAATTTACTGCTTTTGTAAAAACAAACCCATGTCAAAAGTGTCATGAAAATAATGTAAAACATGTTTTTATACCATTCCAATGCCTTCGAGTTAGTGAAGAACTAAATCTTGTTGGCAAATTAACTGCAAAAGGTATATCTAATCTAATGCTATTTGCAAGATATAAAAATACACCCATTACATGAAGATATGGTACTTCAGGACCAAAATTTTTTTCATTATCTTCTTGTAGATGAAAATGATATTTTTTGATATTAAGAGAGCGAACAACCATTTGAATGTTAAATGGATAACACTTATCCGTATAAAATTGTTTCAAGATTTTCTTTTGAAAATTGATATTTTTTTCATTAAAAGATCGTTACTTTTCTGGCGAACTTTAAATTTATTAATAATATTTCAAAATATCCTGCATAGACAATAATTATTTATCTTTTCCATTTGACAAGTCATGCTATCAATTTTAAGGAGTTATGGACATTCATAATCATGGAATTTATAGTAAACACTTTCCCTTGAATGTCCATTAATACGTACTGTGCCTTATTAAAACCCTACTGGAAAAGTCCATGTGGGATAAAAATCCAGTAAACGAAAAAAGAGTACATAATATTTTAAATACGCATTATAAGTTGTCTCGTTAAAAACCTTAACAAAAAAATCCAGTGAAAAAAAAACCTTAGTTAAGAAAAAAAGAGTACAACGTGTATTTTTCTTTCCTTTATAAAAATATTGGTACACAACTTTAAATTTATAAATATAAAATTTTGATATGTAATATTATATCTTTTTCTAAAAATGAGCCGCATATCTTCTAGATATGTTTACCATATATTTTCTGAATATATTATGCATGAACTGAAAAATAACAACTAAAAGTGATTTTATAAAATTACATGTTGTACATAAGTATGTACAAATTCATCTATACATCTTTTATTTTTCTTTAAAATAAAAAATTTTATAAAATCTAATAATATAGTCATACGTACAATGGGTACATGACCAATGTACTTTTATATCACATCATAAATAAGTTATACATTCTCAAATGATTTTTTAAGCATTTTTATTATTTTTGTTAATTATCAACCACTTCTGATAGTAAAAATTAATCATACAATAATAATAATTATCATTTTTTGAACATATCATTTTCATGGCCATAATTCTATATTGCTTCATTCATTTCAAGGAATGAAACAAATGTAATAAAATAATTTCATGGCATGTATATGATATAATTATATAATAGCTATAACAAAAAAATTAATTTAATAACTTAATCAAATATTTCTTAAAAATTACTTAAAGATAATAAAATTATCCAAATAAAATATATATGATTATATAGAGAACTAAAATCTTTAAAATAATATGTAATTTTAAGTAACTATTTGACAATTATCATATAATGCATGATTACATAATGCGTCAATAGCAATAATATATGATTATAAAATATGTTATATCTAGTAACTTTACAACCTTTAAAATACTCAATGGAAGATAATTTATGTATAATTTTTTTTCTTTCAATCAAATAATACTCAATATTTAAGTCGAGATAAAATTTAGTTTACAAAATTCTTTAAACCATTTTAAACTCTTCAAGAGTTTCATTAATTAAAATCATAAATAAGTCATGATAATAAATAAATTATAACACCTCAAAATCATAAGCATAAAATTTAATACATATATTTATATTAAATAAAGTTTTTCATAAATATTTATATGTTTCGGGTATAATAAATCTTTTAGAAATTATATATACTTTTATTATCAAAGAGGCAAATAGTATCAATTAGTTACATACTAATATATCACCAAATTGGCAAACATTAAAAAATTATTGCATTCATTATAATAAAATATGTATATTTACAATTAATGCCAATTCATTGCAATAAATATCAAAAAATAAATCATATTTTACGACTTTATTATTTATTGTATAAATATCAATTATATTTTTTTAGCATCATATTTTTCAATATTTTGAATTACAGATCCAAAAAATTATATTGAATGCAATTAGTATCTGTATTTTTTAACATATTTAATTTTAAGATTCTCACTATATTGAGAATATCAACATCAATATTTTTAATTTTTTATACAAAAATATTATCGAAAACTTTATCTTTTTTGGTTCCTTTTAATGACAAATGACATATTGACATATCTTATTTAATTTCAGGTACCTGAACCACTTATGGGGTTTAAAAATTAGTTATGTTATAAGTCTTTTTAGAAGTACTTACCTCCATAATTTAACTATATAAATTTATTTACTCCTTGCCATTCAAAAATAGTATTCTTATTTGGAACCAAATAATTTATCCTATAAGGCAAATTATCTTATTGGGATATTGTTTTAAATTTGACCATTTGCAGCTAATATATATGAGATTTAATAAATTTGTACACACTAATAAATACATTAGTATAATAATTAACTGATCTTTTGAACTTCAGGTTCATAATATGAGTATCTAAAATATACATAATGTATTTATTTATTTATTTTAGCTACTTTCTTCCCCTGATATTAGAAAATTCATTAATCAAAATGCAATTTTCAACTAAAATTGCAATTGAGAAATTTTATAATCTTTATTGGCACAATGCATGTAAGTATTGCTTACGTCAATATTATATATCTATATATAAAAATGACACTATTATTCTCATAAGAATGTCTAGCAATTAATAAGAGGCATTTAGTAAGCATTTTTGTTAGACATTTGAGTATGAACATGTATAAGGGGCTTATAACCATCTTTTACCTACGACATATGATCACTAGTATTATCAAGAAAAATATTTTGATTGCATAATCTGGAAGTTGTGCACTTAATTTGAATAATCTCATAAATTACAGATTGTGAGTTGATAATAAACAGACATGTAAACATTTTATTGATATATCTTTAAAAAATATTTGAGTATTTCGTGTGGTGGATAGTGGATCCACATATATTATCTTTATTCATTTAAGAATGAAGGAAATTCGGTCCCTTTATTAGCTAGTGATACTTTAGTAATATTTTTTGAGAACAAATAGGTTATGAGAATTCCTTAAATTGAACTAAAAGAAACTTCTGATTTTTTAATAAATATGTATGTATGAATTTTCAATAATTTATGCATCATAATTGATCTGAATTGATCAAACCAATCAAACCAACTAATTAATTATTAATTAGTAAACTTCAGGTTACTAATATTTGTATCTATTAGTAAACTTTTAGTTTACTAATATTTGTATCAAAATAAAATAAAATTATTTTTAAAAAAATATATTACTTATATTATACAAAATGGATCTCGAGTATTTATCTCTCAATCTCAAAATGATATTCATTTTAATGAATATTTTTTAAAAATAAATTTCTGCGTGACATATTGGAGAAATAATATATTTCATAATAAATTGTATACGAATAATTGTATTATAATTATTCAGAAACCTTTAAATAATTGTATTACACATAACAAAAATATGCATATAGTAAATTGAAAACCAAAATATGGCTTTACATAAAATATATTCATTATATATATAATATAAAGATTAAAATATAATTAAACAATGATCAATTTATAATTATGCAAAACAAATCACTAAAATCATGTTAATGTGCAGGCAATGGAAAGTGCTATTATCTTTTTTTTTTAATAATTTCGTATATTGAAGTTTTTAAAATTTATTGTAGGGTACAATTATTCAATCTTTAATCAATTTCATTAACTCATGAGAATTAAAATAATTCAAAGTTTACGAATTAAATCTACTTACCGTTTAATCTTGTAATTTATAATTTTTGATTCATTCGAGCCGGGTTGTCGTAAACCACCAACTTTCAATAATCAATAGAGGCTATTGTGATGATAACGTATTATAAATAAAAATAAAATCAAAACAAAATATAGAGAATAATGAGAAATATGATTTCTCCACTATATTATTACGTGTCTAAAACAATAACATTATGAGTATTTATAAACACAAAAACTTGATCCATATAGGAAACAAATAAATTCAGAAAGCAAATGAATTTAATAAATAAATCAAGTAATAAAGAAAATAACCAATATGAGAAGCCATTCAAATAAGAATATTTCACAACAAAAATGAATTTTTTAATTTTTTAAAATAAAGAACAGATTAGAAAACTAATAAAAGATATTTTCAAATTTTCTGAATAATATATATATATATATATATATATATATATATATATATATATACATACATACATGTATATATATATATATATATATATATATATATATATATATATACATACATACATGTTTTTGTATGTGCATACATACATAGGTACACGTATTTGCATGTATATATAGTACATACATACATATGAATATGTACATATGTACATACATATATATACATATATATATATATGCATGCATACATACATACATACATATGTATGTATGTATATATGTATGTGTATGTGTATGTATATATATGCACATATATATATATATACATATCTATACATATATATACATATACATATACATATATATATATATATATATATATATATATATATATATAGAAAATAAATATTTCAAAATTTAAAAAAAAAATAAAAAATAGAAAAAAAAACTGTTTTTTTTTTTAAATAAATACACTGTAATCTTTTCTGCTGAAAACTCTATTAATCCGATGAATTACACGCTAATGACGACCATACTAACGCAGCAGAAAATTCAAACTCCAAAATTCATTAGGAAATATAAGAAAAACTTAACCAAATTGTACTATATAGAAAAAGTTCAACATAGAACGCCTGGATCCTTCCTAATGGATCCATCAAATGTTCCATTTTCCACCCACAAAAAGTCCTTTTGATTCGAGAAACCGTGCCCTTCAAAACTTACTTTTAAACTTCAACTTTTGCCCAAAACGACAACGCATCTTTTTATTGTTTAGAAACTAAATTAAATTTATATTAATTGATGGTCAACAATCATCGCAATTACAAAGAGGTCGTCATCTAATCACTTTACATTAACTGATTAGCATGTAAATCACTATTACACTTGCTTTTATTTTTTCTTTTTCGTACAAATTACATTTGCTTTTATTGTTAACAAGATAACGTCGCGATTGACTTTATCTGCAAATCAACTAAATTATCATATTATAAATAATTAATGAGGCTTAATTTATTTGTATTAAAAAATGAGGCTTCCCTTGTGCATTATATAATGATATATAATTTGTTGTTAATGGAAACATTAATTAAATTGAATGGAATAAAATTTATAAATGACATGAGTTTCGATATTTGCTTAGCTTGCTAATTCGAAATTGGATTCAACTTATAAAGACTTAGGGTTATTTTTTTATCGAATTTTCATGGATATGAATTATAATTAAATTCAAAAAAAAATTGCGGTACAATATAAATTAAAGAAAAATAAAAATATGTGCTAGATAGAGAAACAAACTTTACATTAGACTTTTTTCTCATTTTACTTTTGGCTTTTCTTCACGTGAAATTTTGCTATATTTTTTGACCAACATAGCTATTATTAGTCAAATTTCGTAAAATTTTTATATTTTATCTTTTATTTGTATACGATTGTGTGTACAAATCAAGATTATTATATTAATTTATTCCCAAATACCAACAATCTATTTATTTTTATAGTTACGTTACGTATTATTTGCTCAAAATAAGTGATGGCTATAGGTAGAGGCGAGCAACCGGTCCATTAATTTCGGTTAACCGCTATATTGATTTTAATTTTTAATTTATTTTTTCGGATTGATTTATTGGTTAACCACAAAAAATTTTAATATATAAATTTAATAAATTATATAATTTGTAATATTATTTTTAATAGTTAAAAATATTTTAGAAATGAAAAAATACAAATTAAATATAATATTCATTAAAAGAATCAAAATAAAAATAAAATTTTCATAATTAATTATAAGAATTAAATATATTTAATATGAAACTAACAACCGAATATTAATTATGCACATATAATCATAACAATAATAAGATAAATTTAATATTTATTTATTAAAAATATGTTAATTAATAATATTTTAGAAAGTTATATATCATAATATTTATAAATTATATAAATATTAAAAAATATAAGTGTAAAATTTAAAATATAATTTATAAAATATATATAGATCTATTAACAATTCGATTTCATTAACTGTCGATTTTTAAAATAAAAATTATAAATTTAAATTTTTAATTTAATTAATATAAAAATTAATTCGAGTTCGAATCGATTTTTTTTGTTAACCTAAATTTCTATTTTTTTTACCCATCCAAACTATAGGAATTTAGAATAGGTGAGAATTTTGAAATTTGTAACCCGCGAGTCCAATCAAATGTGTGTAGGCATCACCGCCTCGAATCATTTTTATCACAGAAAATATACCAAAGATGAAGGAAGCCAAGCCAACGAAAAAGCTAGAATCCTCCAATCACAAAATCAAATGGAACTGGGCCCCATACTAATTCCATTTTCTGCTGACGTGTCACGACGTGGGTCCAAATATCTGAGGTCCCGGGGTCGCTTCTGGGCCCACGTAAATGTTATGCTTTGTTATTCTACCAAACCAGCGGCTTGCATTTACATGCACACCGCAACTAATCTATACCCACCCGCTCTGTGTCATCGCCATTACCACCGTTCTCTCTAACCTTAACGCAGGGAACAAAAGAAGCGCAGGTTAACTATTGTGCGCCGCTGATTAGCCTCCTTCCTTACCCTCCCTAACCACATATCAACTTCTCTCTTCTTCTCTCTTCTTCTTCTTCTTCTTCTTCTTGTTTCTTTCCTAATATTTGATCGAACCAGAGGGGGGAGAAAAGAAAACATACAAAGGAAATGAAGCACACTTCATCTGAGGCGGTCCCATCGTCGCCGTCACCAGCTTCATCGTCCTCCGGTTCCGTTTTAACCGACCAGTCACCGCCGGCAAGTTCTTCGTCGGCGGTTCCGGCGGAGGACTTGGCCGTCGGCTCTACGAGAGACGGTAGCGGCGGGGCGCAAGAAACCGTTACCGTCGTTCGGCGAGGTGAGTACTCCGCCGTTTGCAGATGGACGGTTCATAATTTTCCTCGTGTTAAAGCTAGGGCACTGTGGAGTAAGTACTTTGAGGTTGGCGGCTACGATTGTCGTCTCTTAATTTACCCTAAAGGTGACTCTCAGGCTTTACCTGGATACATCTCCGTTTATCTACAAATCATAGACCCTCGCGGCACCTATTCGTCGAAATGGGACTGCTTCGCTAGCTACCGTTTAGCTATTATTAACCTGACCGATGATTCAAAAACAATACATCGGGATTCGTGGCACCGATTTTCCAGCAAGAAAAAATCTCACGGTTGGTGCGATTTCACCCCTTCATCTACTGTATTCGATTCTAAATTAGGTTACCTATTCAATAATGATTCCGTTCTTATCACCGCCGACATTTTAATCCTTAACGAATCTGTTAGTTTTATGCGCGACAATAATGACTTGCAATCAGCGTCGTCTTCAATGATATTATCGTCGGTTGTTACCGGTCCAGTGTCCGATGTTTTAAGCGGCAAATTTACTTGGAAAGTGCATAATTTTAGTTTGTTTAAGGAAATGATTAAGACGCAGAAGATAATGAGCCCAGTTTTTCCGGCTGGGGAGTGTAATCTTAGGATCAGCGTGTACCAGAGCTCAGTCAATGGGCAAGATTATTTGTCTATGTGTTTGGAGAGCAAGGATACTGAGAAGACTGTTGTGTCTGATAGGAGTTGTTGGTGTTTATTTAGAATGTCAGTTTTGAATCAAAGGCCAGGGTCCAATCACATGCATAGGGACTCATATGGGCGGTTTGCTGCGGATAATAAGACTGGAGACAATACAAGTTTAGGGTGGAATGATTATATGAAGATGTCTGATTTTGTTGGGCTAGACTCAGGGTTTCTGGCGGACGATACAGCAGTGTTTAGTACTTCATTTCATGTGATTAAGGAGTTCAGTAGCTTCTCAAAGAATGGGGGGTTGATTGGAGGGAGGAGTGGGAGTGGGGTGAGGAAGTCTGATGGGCATATGGGGAAATTTACTTGGCGGATTGAGAATTTTACAAGATTGAAGGATCTTTTGAAGAAGAGGAAGATTACTGGTCTTTGCATCAAAAGCAGGAGGTTTCAGATTGGGAATCGGGATTGTCGTCTTATTGTTTATCCCCGAGGTAATGCAATCTTTGATGGCTATGATTGATTCCAATTATCATATGTATTCACATTCTCTCGAGTTTCATGTAATGTATTTATAATCTGTCGAGTTTCATGTAATTTCCAACATTTTGGATTGAAATAGTATGCTGTTCTTCTAGTTCCTAAATTTTTTAGATCCTCAAATTTAAGTTTTAACTTCAATGTTGATCTGTTAACCTAAACATATTTGAATGATATATGTCATTGCTTATTGTAACATTCGAGTCTTTGTTCTGTAGTGATTATGTTTTATTTCCTATTTCTGCAAGTACTGGGCTTACAATTGGCACTTTATGATTGTGCAATTGATGTCCTCCTGTATGTACGGTGGTATCAGAGTAGACTAATGAGAATTTCCTGTATGTTTGGTGGTATCAGGGCAGTCTCAGCCACCATGCCACCTTTCAGTATTTCTTGAAGTTACAGATTCCCGTAATTCTTCCAGTGATTGGAGTTGTTTTGTGAGCCATCGCTTGTCCGTTGTGAACCAAAGGATGGAGGAGAAATCTGTTACAAAGGAGTCTCAGAATCGTTATTCCAAAGCTGCAAAAGATTGGGGTTGGCGTGAATTTGTGACCCTTACCAGCCTGTTTGATCAAGATTCTGGATTTCTTGTTCAGGATACTGTTGTATTCTCTGCAGAGGTTCTCATTTTGAAAGAGACATCAGTAATGCAAGATTTTACTGATCAGGATGTTGAGACAACTAATACTGGTTCCCAGAATGATAAGATTGGGAAAAGAAGTTCATTTACTTGGAAGGTGGAAAACTTCTTGTCTTTCAAGGAAATAATGGAAACCCGAAAAATCTTCAGCAAGTTCTTTCAAGCTGGTGGATGTGAGCTTCGTATTGGTGGGTTTTTATCTCTGCTCCTCTCCCTGCTGACACTGTGGTTATCGCTGTCTCCTTTTCTTATCAACTGATGGTCCATTTTTTTCCTGATGCAGGTGTGTATGAATCCTTTGACACCATATGTATATATTTAGAGAGTGATCAGTCGGTTGGTTGTGATCCAGATAAAAATTTTTGGGTCAGATATAGGATGGCTGTGGTGAATCAAAAGAATCCGGCCAAGACTGTGTGGAAGGAGTCTTCTATTTGTACAAAGACATGGAATAATTCTGTTTTGCAATTCATGAAGGTGTCAGATATGTTGGAAGCAGATGCTGGGTTCCTTGTTCGTGACACTGTTGTTTTGGTTTGTGAAATATTGGATTGCTGTCCCTGGTTTGAGTTTTCAGATTTAGAGGTTAGTATCTACAGTCACCCATCAATTTGCATGTCATCTAACGGGATATGATCAATCCTATAAATGTGGGATCCATCAGATGCTCCAGTGATCTTGAAATTTCTCCATTTTTTAGGGTTGATATATCTAGACTTAATCTGAATGCCACTCTGGAGATAAGACCTTAAATTTGATCTCACTTTTCTATAACTCTTGACATTTTGCTGCATAACTTGTATGGTTTGGAATAATATGCTATAGAGCATCGAATCACATGGTATTTTGTGCTTCAGCATCCATAAATGTGAGTTTGTTTCTGTTTTGTATTTTATAATCCTGAACTATACAAGTCCAATGGCAAACTTGTAATTTATCTTTTTCTTCTGTTTATGCTTAGTGAACATTCAAAATCTCTCTCCAAACAGAGATGATGATTGGGCATAGGACTTCTTTTAAATTTTCTTTAGACATACCAAAATATACGAGTTTTAGTGTGAGGTGAATATACAAGGGGTTATGATGCCTTTACAAGTGTGCATATGTTGGTGCACACTGAGGTATGTACATATGAAGAAAAAAATAATGAAATTGTAAGAATATTATTTAATCATCTCCGTCAGAGCAACACAGCTAACTGCTGCTTTACTGTTGTTAGGTTTTGGCCTCTGAGGATGATCAGGATGCCTTAACAACTGATCCTGATGAACTTATTGATTCCGAAGATAGTGAAGGGATAAGTGGGGATGAAGAAGACATCTTTAGAAACCTTCTTTCTAGAGCTGGATTTCACCTCACATATGGAGATAATCCTTCACAACCTCAGGTTACCTTAAGAGAAAAGCTTCTAATGGATGCTGGAGCAATTGCTGGTTTTCTCACTGGATTACGTGTTTATTTAGATGATCCAGCTAAAGTAAAGCGTTTGCTCCTTCCAACCAAACTTTCTGGGGGCAATGATGGAAAGAAGGCTGCAAAAGCTGATGAGTCTTCACCCAGCTTGATGAATTTGTTGATGGGAGTTAAATTCTTACAGCAAGCAATTATAGATTTGCTTTTGGACATAATGGTTGAATGTTGTCAACCTTCAGAAGGAAGTTCCAATGATGATTCTTCTAATGTGAACTCAAAGCCTTATGCTGATGGCAGTGGTGCTGCCAGCCCATTGGAATCTGATAGGGAAAATGGAGCAACAGAATCTGCGCAATTTCATGTATATGAGAGATTGGATTCTGGGGTAGATGATAGTAGTAGTGTATCTGCTGTACAAAGCTCTGACTCAAATGGGATAGATATGCATGGAAAACCTCTTCCTGGACAGCCTATTTATCCACCAGTAACGATGGCTGGAGGCACTTCAGAGAATGCTTCTCTGCGCTCTAAGGTATTCCCCCTCCCCCTCCCTTTCCTCTGCTGCATGTGTGCTAATCTTCCTGAATTATTTTCCTGATTGTATTGATTAGTTGGCAATTTGAATCTCCAGACTAAGTGGCCAGAACAATCTGAGGAGCTTTTAGGATTAATTGTGAACTCATTGAGAGCCCTTGATGGAGCTGTTCCACAAGGCTGTCCCGAGCCTAGACGAAGGCCCCATTCTGCACAAAAGATTACTCTTGTATTGGATAAAGCTCCTAAGCATCTGCAGCCAGACCTTGTAGCTTTAGTACCCAAATTGGTTGAGCAGACGGAGCATCCACTTGCAGCTTATGCACTTCTTGAAAGACTTCAAAAGCCCGATGCTGAACCTGCTTTGCAGATACCTGTAAGATATCCATCAAAAAAGTCTTCTCAGGACCTTGTGAAAAGATCGCTAAAAATTAAATAGTTCAAGTACTATTTTCTGGTTATTTGTCACTGCACATATCATTGTGTGATCCTGATGGTTTCTGTTTTCCAGGTTTTTGGTGCTCTTAGTCAACTGGAATGTGGCAGTGATGTGTGGGAACGTATTCTGTTTCAATCTTTTGAGCTTTTGGCTGACTCAAATAGTGAACCTCTTGCTGCAACCATTGATTTTATATTTAAAGCTGCATCACAGTGCCAACATCTTCCTGAAGCAGTAAATATTTCTTGCTTAAACTTATGCTATTATTTGACTCTGTTTCTTTTACACAGAAGTAACATTATCTGTTGTGTCTTTTAGGTCAGATCTGTTCGAGTTGGGCTAAAAAGTTTGGGTGCTGAGGTGTCTCCTTGTGTCCTTGATTTTCTGAGTAAAACTGTAAATAGCTGGGGAGATGTTGCTGAAACCATTCTTAGAGATATTGAATGCGACGATGACTTTGGGGATGACAATCCAGCATTGGCTTGTGGTCTTTTTTTGTTTGGTGAAAATGGACCTACTTCTGAAAGGTTGCATATGGTGAATGAGCAGGCTTTCCAGGCCACACATCATTTTTCTGATATTTACATCTTGATTGAGATGTTATCTATACCATGTCTTGCTGTTGTCGCTTCTAAAACATTTGAGAGAGCTGTAGCTCGAGGGTCAATTGCAGCTCAATCTGTAGCCATGGTGTTGGAAAGGCGCCTCACTCAGAGATTGAATTTCAGTGCTAGATTTGTTACTGAAAATTTTCAGCACACAGATGGTGTAATAGAGGGAGACACTAGTGAACAGAGGAGAATTCAAAGGGACGATTTTAATGTTATTCTTGGCCTTGCAGAGACGTTGGCACTTTCGAGGGACCCTATTGTGAAGGGTTTTGCAAAGATGCTGTACACAATATTGTTCAAATGGTATGCTGATGAGTCCGACAGACGGAGAATGCTAAAGAGACTCGTGGATCGTGCCACCAGTACTACAGATAATAGTCGCGATGTGGATTTGGACTTGGATATATTGGTTATTTTAGTTTGTGAGGAGCAAGAAATTGTTAAACCTGTTCTAAGCATGATGCGGGAAGTTGCTGAACTTGCAAATGTTGATCGGGCAGCTCTTTGGCACCAGTTATGTGCTAGTGAGGATGATAATCTACGCCTGCGTGAAGAGAGGAAGGTGGAAATTTCTAATATGGTTAGGGAAAAAGCTATTGTATCACAAAAGTTGAGTGAATCAGAGGCCACTAACAACCGACTTAAGGTACCTGATATGTTTCAATTGATGATTGATCTAGGGAAATGCTATCACATCTTAAAAGCTTTTGGTGTTTATTACTATTAAAACCTGTAATGATGGCAGTCTGAAATGAGGGCTGAGATGGATCGTTATGCTCGGGAAAAGAAGGAACTTGCTGAGCAAATGCAAGAAATTGAAAGTCAACTTGAATGGCTACGCTCAGAACGGGATGAAGAAATTGCAAAGCTTACAGCTGAGAAGAAAGTTATTCAAGATCGTCTTCATGATGCTGAAACACAGCTCTCTCAGTTGAAGTCCCGCAAAAGAGACGAATTGAAGGTAGCATTCTCCATACACAAAGAAAGACACCGTCATCCCACTAATTTCATTTCCATTCTGCTGCATGCCTTCTAGTGAACCTCAACCTACGGGTGTAAATAGTCAATTTACTCGTAAGCTACTTAGAGTTTGACTACAAATTCTTTTAACTTGATATATTTTTTTTTTTAATTTGAGCTCAAACATTAGTTGTTTAATTAGCTAGTCTTGCTGAGTCTGAATGATGAAATACTCGAGCAGCTTGCGTGCTTGATGGAGTATCTATTTTAATATCATATTATTTTTCAGTTTGGGATCAATCTCTATTTAAATTTATAATAATTAATTGATTATATTCAAGTCCAAGTGTGAAATATATTATTGAGTTGAGTTCAAGCCATAAAAATAAAATCTGATCGATTCGAGTTGAGTTTGAGCTGCAGAAAATGAAACCTGATTTCAAGCCTCAAAGTTTGGAGTAGAGTTGATCTTGAGCTCGACATTGTGTTGGCTCAATGTGATCTAAATGCATATCTGTTTCACACTAATGTTCCTCTCAGCTGTCTTCCTGGGGGTGTAACTGTAGATCCCTTTGACCTCTCTTTTTTGTTCCTTACTTGAAGATTTTAGCATGAGTTAGCATAAACAAAAGTTGAGCCTTTTCACACTCATAAAACCTTTAATCGATAATATAACACTTCTTGTGTGCTATTTCTTAAATCGTTGCTGTTTATGGATACCTCGTATGGAATTGGTGGATCTTGTGATTTCTTTAATTGGCATTTAGGCAGGTATGGTTGTCTTAATTTTTGAAGTACCTACTTGACATAGGCAGACGAAATCTGTTAAGAACCCTATCGTTGGCTGTAGGGACATTGGTTTCTGTGGTTGAAATGATTTGGCTGTTTGCTTATGTTGTGTTGTCTTTAGTTTTGACCAATACGTTTAATATTATTTGTGACAATTATCTGCAAATGTTGCAGAGAGTGGTAAAGGAGAAAAATGCTCTTGCTGAAAGGCTAAAGAGTGCTGAAGCTGCTCGCAAAAGATTTGATGAGGAATTGAAGCGATATGCCACAGAAAATGTTACGCGAGAGGAAATCCGCCAGTCATTAGAGGATGAAGTCCGGCGACTGACTCAAACAGTGGGGCAAACTGAAGGAGAGAAGAGGGAGAAAGAAGAACAGGTTGCTCGGTGTGAAGCATATATTGATGGGATGGAATCAAAATTGCAGGCTTGCCAGGTTTTTGCTTTAATTCAATTTATCTCTCTCGTTTCTTTTTCACCATCTCTCTTCCTTTATCTCTATCATGTTATTGGGAATCTTTAAAAAACTGCTTTATACATGAGTTTTAACTTGATTAAATTTGTGTCTCTGTTGTTTGCTCCTAGAGTGAAAAGGCCTTGGGAACTAGAGAGTGGGTTATGGGTTTTTACCTTAATTTGTGCAATGTGCTTCTCTTACTCTGCCTTTTCAAACTCCATTAGTGATGTCGACATCAATATTTGGAGATGAACCCGAGTATCTTAAGGATCTTTATGTAACAACCTCATTAATCAGGGGTCTCCTTTGTTTGGATAAATTTTTCAAATGATCGAGGTTGAATAGAGGTCTGTTCCAAGGGGGGGTCCTGATAGCTAAACTTTGGCGAGGACTTCAGGTTTGGAGCGTTAGGATGGTAGGAGCAGCAGTTCATTTGAGTTTTGATATCAGAGAAAGGTTGTCTTTGAGTGTGTTTGTGTGTAAATTTATATATATCAAAGATTATTTAAAACTAGTAAACCAGACTATTGTATGTATAAACAATTGGAATTATATTTTGACTACAATTTTCATTCGTTTGCAGCAATACATTCACACCCTTGAGGCTTCACTTCAAGAAGAAATGTCACGACATGCCCCTCTTTATGGCGCTGGCCTGGAAGCTCTATCGATGAAGGAGTTGGACACAATATCCCGAATTCACGAGGAAGGGCTGAGGCAGATCCATGCTATTCAGCAGCGCAAAGGGAGTCCTGCCGCAAGTTCACTTGTGAGCCCCCATCCCCATCCCCACACCCTACCGCATAATCATGGGTTGTACCCAGCAGCTCCACCTCCAATGGCCGTTGGATTACCTCCTCAACTCATACCAAATGGCGTTGGGATCCATAGCAATGGACATGCGAATGGTGCAGTGGGACCCTGGTTCAACCATACTTGAAAAGTTTTAGTGCGTGGTTCAACCAGCGGGCATCTCAGCATATAATGGGATGTTTTTTCTTTCCTTTTTTCGAGTTATTTCTTGGCGTTTTGACTGGTGGAACTATTAGAAGACGGGGAAAATGAAAATAATACGTTCCTAGTGGGAGGGGGAGAGCGAAAGGGAAAGGGGGAAGGCAGTGCTTTGAAAAGTAAAAAAAAAAAAAAAGTTATTCCAGTAGAACTAGCAGTTGCAAATGCCATACTTATTCGCATCTCTTTCATAAAAGTTATTCATAGGCCTCTTGAAAAGTTTTGTTGATTTTGAGTTCAGTGAAATTTTTGGCCTGCGGTTTTGATTTCTGGAAACCTAACCCCCCCAAAAAAAAAAAAAGAAAAGAGAATTCCTTAGGGCAAGGGCTTTGGCGGGAAAATAGCGGGTTTGAATATAGTTAGACGGGCTTCTCCAAGTGAAAAGATGGCGTGAGAATGGCAACGCATAGAGGTCCAATTTAAAAAGAAATGTTTGTAGACCGTTGCCCAATGTTTTCATGAAATGAAAATTTTGGATTAATTTCCTACACCGTCTCCGAATGTATCCTCCAATAATAAGCGTTAAGTTATATTAAATAAATAAATGTGTATATATATATATATATTCACGTGAAATGCACCTCAATAATAATTGAAATTAATTTTTTTTTTATTAAATTTCGTCCACCAAGCCAAAGTCTCATGGAAGAATAATAATGTGAATTAGAAGAAAGAATCAAACGCAATTAAAGAAACGTGGCAAATCAATTTTCTTTTGACTTTGTAGGTGTCCTCCTCAGACATCTTTTGCTATTGGTTTTGCAATTGAATTTCTCCCACTATTTTTCTTTTTCCTCTTGACAATCTATTTCAGCTATTTAGTTAAACTCAGAAATAGCAACAACCCATTTTCTCTTTATTTCTTTAATTTTAATCCCAATATATTTATCTATTGAAAGACTATCATTAATTTATTACTTTTGGAGAAAATTCTTTCTTTCTTCTCTTCATATTTCTTCTCCTTTCTCTCTCCCTCTGAGCTTTAAAGGGTTTGGTTATGTACGTGTAAGCTTTCTACTTTCAATGCTTCTTCTATCGCTACATGTGCATGAATTTTTTAATTTTATAACCTTCTTGATGCATATTTATGATTACTTGATTGTTTATATCCGATTAATTGTATTATTCATTAACCGAAATAATTGTACAATTGTAAATAAAAAGTTAATTTTCATATTACACAATTTGAGATGTCCTCCTCATTATGATTTTTTGCTCTCTGGTCAAAGTCATAATGTCATCACAGCCTATATATATTATTTGGTATAAAGAAATATGATAGTACACACAAAGGAGATGATGATTATATATTGGAAAGAAAGAGATAATTGTTTTTTTTTTCGTTTTTTCAATTAACTTATTGTTTTGGTAATTTTGTTTCCAAGCGTTTCTAATAGGTTTGGTTTGGTCAAAAGTTTCCTTTTTCTTATTTAATTAGTTATAATAAAAAATTGACTGTTATTCTAACCATCCATTAGAAGCATTGAATTGTTTGGGAAAAATGTTTTTTCGTGGAATTACTTCTATTAATAGCTGTATTTAAGTGGCCTTCGTTTCGAGTACTATGGTCTCCAACTTATTTGTTGCAGAACAATTACCAAACTTGATATGATAGAAAACTAATTAACTCTTAATTGGGTTTTTCAGTAAGTAATTTGCAGGATGGATAATGTTGGTTGGCCTTACTTTGATCCTGATTTTGATATTCTCCCAGAAAAGATATATGGGCCTCCGTAAGTATGATGTTAATTAATAATTAATAATTCATCATAAAAAAATAATAAGAAATCTAATCCTGCAAAACCCTAAAATTAATTGCAGATGTAGAGTTTGTGCAGACAACGAAAGCATGGAAGATTGCACATTAGTAAAGGTGGATAGTGTAAACAAGCAAAGCCTTCTCCTAGAAGTGGTTCAGGTCTTAACTGACTTGAATTTAACCATTTCTAAGAGTTATATTTCCTCTGATGCTGGATGGTTCATGGATGGTATGTTTATTCCTTTTAATTCTTCTTCTTCTTCTTTTATAATTTTATTAAAATATTATATAAAAACAGTTTTTCAGGTTAAAGATGAAGGTGGCAACAAGCTTAAAGACCAGAACGTGATCGACTATATCCAGCAGGTACAAAGAAAAAGTTGTTGAAATGAATCATTAACTTATATATATATATATATATATATATATATATATATATATATATATATATATATATAATTACGATTTGAGGTCTGTTTATAGATTCAATAAACTTTATTTTATTTTTTTTTTGAAAAATTAGATTTGTAATTGATCAAAATCTGTGATGTAGTGATCAAGAAGGTTTTAGATTCAAACAAAATTAAATGCAGGCCATAGGTAAGACGCGGGAAACAGAAAGTCCGGCGAGAGAAAAGGCTTACATTAATGATGTATCAGACAGCGAAAGCCATTCAAGCAAGCACACCGCCGTTGACCTGACCGGAACCGACCGCCCAGGGCTTTTCTCAGAGATATCCGCCGCCTTAGCCGACCTTAATTGCAACGTTGTGGAGGCTCACTCGTGGAGCCACAACGACCGCGTTGCTTGTGTAGCTTATATTTCCGATAAATCCACCGACACACCAATCGAAGATCCTCGGCGTCTGGCCACCAACGAGGACCACCTCACCACGGTGATCCGCGCCACGAGGCCGGGGAAGCTGCCGGAAAACCAGGAAGTGAAGACGGGAGGAGTGATTGGAGGTGAAGGGAGGGTGAGCAATGCGGAAAGAAGGCTGCATCAATTGATGCTTTCGGTTAGGGATTTTGCTGATCCGGTGGAGTCTTCGTCTCCGGCCACCGGATCTTGGTACGGATCGGGATCGGATAGCGAAGAGGAAGGGAGGAAGACGGTGGTTAGGGTGGAGAAGTGTGAAGAAAAGGGGTATTCATTTGTGAGCATAGAGTGTAGAGATAGGCCAAGGCTTATGTTTGATATTGTTTGCACTCTTACTGATTTGCAGTATGTGATTTTTCATGCTTCTGTTGACTCTCGTGAAGATGGTTATGCATTTCAGGTACTCTTTTTAACTTTCCGATTTTACTCTCTGTAAATAATTTCTTACATCTGGCAATTAGTTGTAATTCAACTATTTTATCTGTTTCTGTATGTTTTTTTAACTTATTGTCATTAACGAACGTATTTTTTAATTGCAGGAGTATTTTATTCGACTTAAAGATCGTTATGCTTTGAGTGCAGAGTGCGAGAAGGAACGAGTAATAAGATGCGTAGAGGCTGCAATAAAACGCAGGGTTTGTGAGGTATTCACGTTAACTTGCATGAAATTGTAAAACTTATTTTTTATACGTTAATTATTATTATTTTTTTAAATTAAGCATTTCTTGCTAATTCAAATTTGCTTCTTAAATTATTTTTAGAGCTAAAATACTCTTAAAATAAGATATTTTAAGGCAATTTTCAACAATTATATAGACAATTTTTATCCACATTTAGTAATTTTAAGGACATTTTAGTACAATTTTCAACCATTTAAGAGGCAAAATAGAGTTTTGAGATGATCGTTTAAATAAAATAATATTTGTTTCCTTTTTTATTGATTTAGTATGTGGATAAAAATAATGAAACAGTCTAGATAGGCAACAAAAACTCTTACCCAATCAAATAAGTATGTTGCCTAATTAAAAATGTTTTGAAATTGGTGTGCACAGGGGGTGAAAGTAGAGCTATGTGCGGAGAACAGAGTAGGACTACTGTCTGATATAACTAGGGTTCTAAGGGAGAATGGTCTGGCTGTTGTTCGAGCCGATGTAGCAACACAAGGAGAGAAAGCAGTGAATGCTTTCTATGTTAAAGACATTTCAGGCAATCAAGTAGATATGGAATTCGTTGAATCGGCGAAGAAAGAAATGGGTCCAGTAGACCTTGAGGTCAAGAACAATTGCACCATCAGACCTACCTCTAAATCAGCAAGAGTTCGTTTCTCTATTGCAGAGCTATTCAAATCTCAAATTGAACTTCTTTCTCAAAACTTTATTCCTATTAAATGATTCATGTTTTATTGTAAATTAGGTTTTGTACATAAATAACTGCCAGGTATAATTTAGACCAAGTTGAAGTTTAGGGTTGTGTATAAGGATGTACAATTTGAAAAAAGAGCTATTTAATTAACCCCACAAAATCATATTTGTCTTACATTGTAAATATGGCTTCTTCTTTTTTAAATTTGTTTCAGAACTATATAAGTTCTTAACTCAATATCCATTCCAATCCCTAGTAACAATATACATGCATGTTCTAGGGATAAAGAATAGCTAATAAATTAATTTGTAAAAATAATAATGAAAAAGAAATACCTTTAAGTCACAAGTATATATATTGTACATAAGTGGGAATTTCTATGCATGGATGTATATAATTTCATACTATGCAGTTCTCAAATTTAATCTCCTAAGCCATATAGAGTGCAAAATCATATGAAAAACATCAAACCTCTTAGCTGGCTGATTCAGCTCAAAATGGTTCCTTACAGCTCGCAAGCCCTCCTTAAGTCTCTTGTATTTCTCTTCTGGAACCGATAGCAACACCTCTTTTAGCCGTGGAATATCTGACACATTTACCTGTAATGAAAAAGCCTCCCACCTCAAAACATCACTAAATGGCAGCACATAATGATCCGATATAATTACAGGCACACATTCCGCATAAATGGACTCAACAATTCTAGGGCTAGCCACCTCATGTCCACTTGGGCATAGACAAAACTTGGATTGGAGCATAAAAGTGTAGTAGTCTAAGTGTTCAGGAAGGTACTCAAAAACACGAAGATCAGAGTCACGGTCTTTCCAGTGTTGGAGCAGAATGGGGCGGATTGGGCCGTGTAATCCGCCGGCGAAGAAGGCGAGGTAGGGACGTGAGGTGTCAGGTGGGGGAGAAAGGAGTTTTGGAGAAACGTTGCCGGTGCGAAGGTGGATCTCTGGGAGGCTTACGTCCTTTCGAGGATTGAAACCTTCAGAACTGTTGGCATTGCATAAAACTCGGATTGATGTGTTGTACAGAAGCGGGCTTCCCTGCGATGCATGTGGCCCCTGGAACAAAGATGAATTCCATATCAAATTTCATATTTTTCGTTTATTTAAAAAATAAATAAATGGACCGATATATTTTTATCCGTATTGGGAGCGTATTCATGAAGAAAAGATATCTGGCAAAGAAAAATTCTACCTCACAGAAACAAAGAAAAAAAAAACTATTTTTACTGTTTTGTTTTCACAAATTGTTCAATTACGATACTCAAGTGGGTTTTTATTCTGTTAAACAAATATTGAGTTAAGAAAAATATATCTTCTAGTTCATCAACTTTTGAGTTTGTTTTATTAAACCCTTCAATTTTCAATTTATTTTCAATTGGGATTTTAAAATATGAAATTCTGTCTAAAATAATAATGTGTTCATTAAGTCAAAATAAATAAAAAATCGGTTGAAGGGCTCAACTAAATTTTGGCAAGGGCAAAAAATTTACTTTCTCCGACAATAAAGCAGAATTAGTACATTCCACGCTGCATAGACCGTATCCACTCCATCTAAGGGTCATAAATTATCAAAAAAATGGATATTTATTTTCAGCCATTGGATGGAGTGGGCACGGTACACACTGCTTGTACTATTGAAAGGATCGAATAAAAGGAAAGTATCTCACTTTCCCTGGCACAAAAGAGGATCTGCAAAAAAGGACGTAAAAAACAGGCAAAGGTGGAGAAGAAGAAACTGACCCAATCATGACAGGCAAGCATGAAGTGGTCAGCGCCTTGAGTTCTATTCCAAAAGGGGTATTTGGTAGATATCACATCAACATAATCACCAACAACTTGCTTCAGTGGTGCAAGATCGTAAGAAAGAGGCTTGTAGAGATACCAAACCATCCAGGTGACGCTGAAGGGCAAGAAATAAACATGGGCAAGCCGCGGATCCTTTGTTCTAAACCTCCTGGCTCCGTGTTCTATCTCGTGTATAAACCTTCCTTCTATTGTGTATATATTCTTGCATGGCCCATCATGGACAATTGGTAGCTCCCCTTCTGGGTACACGAATACCTTGAATCTCTTCTCCATCTCCAGGTAACTCCTGAAATGCATTTCTTGGATTACTATAGGGTGTTACATGCAAAACGTTCATTCTTAATTTAAAATATTTGGGGATTATACATTCATATGTACATATCAATTTCTTAACAACAGTGTAATTAACAACTGAGAACCTCTAAGCAAATTTTAAGAACCAATAAAGCCATCGAGTTACCCTCGAACACCATGAGTGTCAAAAGAAAGAGCATCATGAAGAGCATCAAATATTTTTCCCCATCTATGAATGCTAATTAGAAATTTGATCTGCTGGACAGATTCATTTGGTAGTACCCGATGGGAATAATAATCATGTATACTGCAGAATAGCAGGACCGCTACAGTCTGTGTGTATATCAGCACGTATAAAAATATGACATCCTTTTTCGGGATAAGAACTAGGAAGGACCACTTTCTAATTTGACTGTAAAAGATGGCACCATTAACCAAAAAAAGGAAGCTTTCCTCTATACGATGTCATTGCCATTGGCAGCAAACCGCTTTATTTCTAGTGTGATGATGTAGTAGGGGGTATGAAATGTGAAGTGTGAACAGTTTAAGTGACAAATGCAATGAGTGAGCTTTGAGTGCGCACTTCACACACAAAAATCATACTTCAGCTTGAAGATTTATTAACACATATGTCAAAACTAGACACACAGCCATAAAAGTAACTACTGGAATATAAATAGTTAATTATAATAAGTCTGGCGGTACAAGTACCTTAGAAGCAAAGTATTAATTAAATATATACTTCAAAAGCTCTAAAAAGCTAATTATGTGTTTCATAATTATATATCATTGGTTCTTAATCAGATTTGGATTTTTGAATTTGATTAATTAAAGTCTAAGAAATAAGAAGAACAGCTTACTGATAAAATGCATCGCGGTTATGATAAATCAATCTGCTAACGGCGTCGTCCGTTTGGTTGGACGAGAGATTTCGAGCTGAAGAAGCTGCCTTGCGTATCGAAGATCGAGCTCGTGCGAGCCCTTGTTCCATTGCTTCTTCTGTGATCACTTTTGAGATTTTCTTCTGCGAAATACACAAAAAATTCAAATTCAATATCATTAAAGATCACAATAAAATGAAATTATCAGAAATGGAGAGAGTATTGAATGCAAAATGACAGTTTCAGTTTCTACTAACTTTTCGGAAACTGATCGCAAAAGGAAAACTGAAATTCCAAACGGCTCTAGAGCGGGAAAACTAATCATCTTCATTTGAATAATTTCATAATTAAGCTAAAAGAACAAAAACAGAGGAGAGAGACGAATTATCGATAACTTAATTTTCCTGCGATGGCAGTGGTGTTATGAACTTGAAATTCCAAACGGTTTTAGAGCGGGAAAAGCTAAAAAACCAGAAGAGAGAGAGAGAGAGAGAGAAGTACTATTGTTAATTTACTTACAATGACAGTAGTGTTTCTGAACCGGTTGATAGTAGTAGCGCCGATACTGGACGGAGCGGAGTGAAGAAAGTGGAATTCATCGGAACCGGTGACTTTAGTCTGCAATTTCACGATCGGAACTGAGATTTTGTACTCAAATTTGGAGGGAGAGAAGCAGGTCAACAAGCTAAGACGACCGGAGAGCGTCAACACTAAAAAGATAAAAACAACACAAAAAAAACAATGCACAGACAAGGAATACCCATTCAAATTAATCCCCATTTTGAAGACAATTGAAGTGTTTGGCCAGTGCGATTTCAGTTTTCTCGGGAAAATGGAGTGAAGAGACAGAGAGAGAGAGAGAAGGCGGGCAAATAGACACAGGTTTTTATTTTCTTTAGTTTTCTCTCTCTATAACGGGAAGAAAAGCGTGATATGTAGTATCAAATTTACGGTTTTCACCCTATAAACTTATATTAGTTGACAAAATTAAAGAGCATGAACTGCGAGTATGAGCTGTTACTTGATTCTTTTTTTTACTTATTTTTCCTCCTTTATCCTTGCTAATTTTACCAACAAACTATTAGTATCTTTCTTTTTAGTCCCTCCAAATTGAAATTGTGCAAAAGAATTATCAAATTTTGAATAAAACAATGAAAATATACAATTAATTTAGTAATTTTATACATTGCCATGCTACAATAATCATTACTATACAAATACTCAAGTAATTATACAAAATTTAAACTCCGTAATTACATTATTAATCACAGTTTCTAGCTATATTTATAATTCGACTCATTTAATACAGTATAGTATATACACTCGAATGTTTTTTCTAAGCTAATTAAATATATTTAATTTTTTTTCTTTTTATACTAATTTAATGGTCGAAATGTTCAGAACTCTTTTTTTTAGATGATTGAAATTGTTAGCTTTCATCACTATAATTTGATTCATATTTCTAAATGAAAACATAATCTAAATATTTGGATAGAAGAACTTTGTCAAGTCACGGAGGAATCCTTACATTAAGTCTTCTGAGCCATATAGAATGCAAAACCATATGCAAGAGGTCATAAGGCTTGGCCGGCCTATTGATTATGAAATGTCTTTGTACTTGAAGAACCCTCTTTTGCATTCTCATATACTTCTCCATCGGAATACTTTCTAAAATCTTCTTAATTTCCGGTATCTTTCCGATCGGAATTTGAACAGAAAACTTGCTCCAGTCAAGAACATCACTGAATGGTAGGGCATAATGATCTGAAAGTATAACCGGAACACAACCTGAATAGATTGATTCCTGCACTCTAGGACTGGCAACTTCCCATCCACTAGGGCACAAGCAAAACCTACTTTTGCCCATCAATTCAGTGTAATTTAGGGATTTGGGTAGGTATTCGTAAACTTGAATATCTTTGTCTTTGCCTTTCCAATGCTTAAATAGTATCTCTCTTATATGACCATGAGCACCACCGGCAAAAAAAGCGAGGATTGGACGGTTCGCCAATGGGTTTTTGAGAGGTTTAGGATCAAGCTTTTTGTTTGGGAGGTTGATTTCTGGCAATGACACATCTCTTGCTGGTATGAAACCTTCTGATGTATTGGCATTGCAAAGAACCCTAATGAAGTGCTTATAAAATTCAGGATTTGCTGTTGATACATCTGGCGCCTGAGGAAACAATCAATATAATGATAAACTATCATGTATACAAATTCATAACGATAATTTTAGGTATATATCATGATAATCCAACAATATGATTTTCTTCAACGTAATGGTAAGACGTTACAAATATTAATGATAGACTATTTCGAGCATTAATAGCTTAACTCATTTAATATCCATTAGATAAATTCTTTAAATTTTCTCATATATATATATATTTTAATTTCTTCCGAATAAATGACCAAAAGTGTTAGAGTGTCATCGTTTCGAAAACAAAAATAAGAGTGAAGAGGAGAAGAAATACATACCCAATCATGGCATGAAACCATAAAATGGTCAGCTCCGGAGCTTCTATTCCAAAATGGGTATTTAGTGGAAATGGAATGAATGTAGTCCTTGACAATGTTTTGCAATCGGTGACGAGAGTAATCAGTGTAAGGTCTGTACACAAATCTTATTATGCCAACAACACTCACTGGCAAAAAATATGCATTTGCCTCTTCAGGATTTGAAGCTGATAATATATTATTCCCACTTTCCATTTCGTCCATAAATTGACCCTCGGTTGAATATATGTTACTCATTGGCCCATTGTGAAATAGTGGTGCCTCTCCTTCTTTGTACGCCCATACCCTAAATCTTTTCACCATTTCATTGTAGCTCCTGCAATTATAATTATAATTAGTGTACTAATTCTTTCTCAAAATGCTAATCGCCAATTTATCTCATCGGAAATATTCATCGATATCAACATCAATTAATATTAAAAGTTACAATATTGTTTTTACATAGAAATATATTATTATTTTGTATGCAAATTAAATTCCATTTATTTATATAGAATCGATGTGGTTGAATGGTTAACAGGAGAAGAAACTAATTAATCCCAATAAAGATTTGGTCTGCAGTTCGAAAAAATATATATTTGGAGACCAAAAAATAATAGGAAAGCTAAGAATAGTTCCTAAGGCTATAATCACTCTAAAAATAGAAAATGTGATTTTCAGGATTACATGAAAAATATCAGTTTACTTACTTAATTTTACAAAATAAATAAAAAAAATAGATGCAGAGTTTTTTTTTTCTGTTATAACAAAAACTTTCCGTTTAAATTCTAGGAAAATTGAAACACGAAATCTCCTAATTTAATCTTACTTCTCAACTGCTAGTTAAGCTTGAAAAATCATGTGATTCTAATTATCTATTTAAATGGCAATTCAAAGTAAATAAAACTTCTTCTTAACCTATTAGCTGCTTTCTAGGTTGTTTAGTGTCATACATCAAAAATAATAATAATTTTAATAATTAGAAATCAAGAGCAAACAAACAAAATATAACAAAAATAATAATAATAATAATAATAATAATAATAATAATAATAATAATAATAATAATAATAATAATAATAATAATAATAATAATAAAGGTGAAAAAGAAGAAAGAATATTAACTGATGAAAAGCATAAGGATTTATGTACACTGATCCTCTAGGGATAAAGCTTCCATGGTTATAAGATGAATAATTCCGAGTTCGACTTGCCTCTCGAATCGCTGATCTTGCTCTTGCTAAACCTTCTTCAATTTCTTCCAATCGACTCTTCCTTTTCACCTGTAAAACCTCAATAAGATCACTTTTAATGCAAAAATATACTAATAAATGGTTACAAAAAAAAAATTTTTTTTTTTCATAATTTCAAATAAAGGTTAACGTAATTACATGGAAAATATGATCTCTTTTTTCAGTGGTGGAGATGGGAGAAATGGGGTCTACATTTACACTTGGTGCAGGAGAAATGATGGATTCTCGTGGACTATTATGGTTATTTTCTCGAGAAAATTTTGTGTTCTTGAAAAAAGAAAAAGAAACATTAGTGAGATCAGTTGTAGAGAAAAAAAGAAGGAAAAATAATGTAGTGAATAATAGAAAAGGAGCAGAGAAGGTGCAATGTTCAGCCATGGAAAATTAACATGGAGACTGTGAGTTAATTAATTTTAGTTTAGGTTTGATAAAATATTTGAAGTGGGGATTATATAATAATGAAACAAGGGAATTAGTTAAGGAGTAGGATTTTAGTATATCTCAGACTCATTTAACCTAGAAAATTATATAATCGGAGTTTGTTGTCCACCCTTATCTCACTTGTGAGCTTGCCACGTAAATAATAAATAATTTTCTGAACATATGATAATAAATTATTAGCAAGATTTGTGAATTATTTATACGGGATAAGTTAATAAGAATTTTATGGGATTTTTTTTTCCTTTTTTTTTTGAGAAAATAATTTTATGGGTATATTTATAGACTATACTTTAAATATCTTAAGTGGCCTAATAATAATAGAATTAGGATAATTAATTGTTGAGAGGAGTTGTAAATATAGTAGGAGTCGGCTGACGGCTTTGTGTTGACTTTTAAAAAGGATTATTATTAGTATTATTTAAAACGCTAATGCAAAAGTCATAAGAAAAATAGAGTGGCCCCCATCCATGGTTCATTAAAATAAAAATAATTAATGATCCCTTTAATTACAAGTTCTATAAAATTAAGTACTCTTTATTGATGCTTCGTGGTGGGTTGCTTCTAGAAAAATTAAAGTTTAATTTTTTTTAATTAGTCTTATTTTATACACGAAAATGATCCTACATTTATCCATATCAGCATATGCATTTCTAGGTTAGAAATAATATAATGACTACAACGTTTAAAATTACATGTGATTATTTGATCGTTTCAACGTTTTTCTTTTCTCGTCCACAAGACAAGACAAATCCTTCCCATACTTGTCAATAAAATAAAATCAAATTAGTATTTTAAAAGAAAAATATGATAAAAAAAATAATTTAAGATATATGATTTTATAGAATTTATTTTGTAAAATTGAAAGTTTTTATATACTCTCTCCGTTTTTTTATTTATTTATTTTCACTAAAATTAAAAAATAATATATACACTTAAATTTAACATTAAATTATATAATTAAAATTAAATTATCAAATTTAATTGACTCTAATTTTATTTAAAAAAATAAATTGAAAAAATAAATTAAATTATATTAAAAATGTAAAAATGACAGATAAATAAAATTTAAATTTTACTCAAAAGCGATATATAAAAAAAACGAAAAGAATAATAAATGATTGTTTTTTACTAAATGAATTAAATAATTAATAGAGCTGGTTTTTGGCTAATTGATAGATGAAAAAGCATTGGTATCGAAAACATCACAAAATTACACATGTAACACAAATTCTTAGCATATGACATTGCAAAGCCCAATAAATACAAGAATAAATAAACAGAACAATCAAGAAAAAGAGGATAACTTTAGTTTCCTAATTCTTGAACACACCAAGGATCTCCAGCGACCTCTTTATGTCATTAGCTTCGGATCCCTCAGTTTGGAGAATGTTAGGACTGTCAAATGGCAAAACATCTTCAAGAGGATAGTTTCGGTTAGCATGAAGGTTACGAGAAGAGTTGCCAACTCCCTTCAATATCACTGACTTGTGAAGTCCACCCAGTAAGCCTTCATAGTCCGAGTCGCCACATTCGCCTGCGAAAACCACAATATTCGACAAGTCCATTCCCCAGCGAACGTGCAGATACCTGAACAAGTATTTCAGTATTGGTCTTCAAAGTTTCAGAATGATAATATTTGTATGTAATTAACCGTGAAAGTCAAGATCAGAAAACATTTTATCTTCTAAAATTGCTTCTTAACAAAGAGAATAAAATGATTGTATGAAACGAGGCATGTAGCGACATTAACATAACTATGTCTGCAAAAGGAAAGGGAAATGGATTATGTAAGTATGTATACCGAAGGGCTTGAGATCGGGAAGCCAGCACTGGAATCACATTTAGCTTGGTACCATTCTGACAGTAAATAACATGGCATCTAAGACCTTGAATTCTCATCAATTTTCGGAGTTCTTTAACCGGAGGAATCTGCAAAACAAATTAGGGGCATCACGTAAGATTTGAGATGTGATGAATGGATATGCTTAAGAGTGAATGTTTTCTGAAAACAGAATCAAGTCAAGAACGGGTTGGTTCTGGAGGAGGGCTATGAACAAATTAAACTTTACCGATAATGGTTCTTTCACTTTAAAGGCATAGCAATGTTTAGTGGATCCAAATCCATCTTCTGCAACAATTTGCTCCTGTCCATTCTTATCATTTATGGAAGCAGCCCAACGAACCAAAGTCTTCCTTAAACCTTCTCCACCCCACCGGTAGTCGATATGTGAATGATAATCCAAATCTAGAACAAAGGGAAGCTCAGTCTCGGTGCTTGAAGATGGATAATAGATTTCACTACCACTATTACAGATAAACGCATCAAAATCCAAACGGCTCAATCCCCCTGACAGCAAAAGAGACTGTATCTCTGATATAGTCATGGATGTTGACAATATGTAACCAATCAACCCAAAAGAATTTTCCTTCCTTGCTACCTCGAGAACAACCTTAACAATTTCAAGAAAATCTGAAGCTGTATCACCATCAACAGCAATAACAAAAATGCATTTCCTCCTCCTCAGTGCTGGATATTTGCTACTGTCAACATTGTGGTCTACTTTCTCTGTCGAGTCATTTTGCATGACTCGTATTCCACCTTTGGCCAATGTCAAAACATTACTATCCATCGCATTTTCCTCTGTATCTAAAGAATTATCAAGAGTTCCACTTTCAATTTTTTCTCCATCCAATGAAAGCTTCAAATTCAATGATATATCCTGAATGTCTCTCAAAGAATCACCGGGTGAATCAGATTCTGGACTTTCAACACTGTCTCCACTTGTTTGCCAATGAGGCTGCCTGGGCCTGCAACTGGCAATTCGAGCTAAATATGTTTTGCAGTGTTCTGGCCATGAAAAGAGGTGAATATTTTTCAGGCCATTCTGTCTACATTTTGCCCAAAGATGTTTATCAGAAACCAGCTTCAGAAGAGCATCAGCAATAGCCTGCTGGTCATGGGGATCAACGAGCAGCCCATTGTCTAGTACCTGTACCCAGTCAAATCTCCAGTGTTGGCAAACTAGAATAAACATGAATAAATTCAGAGCAGTTACTAAGCACAGACAAAATCATCATAAGCAATTTGAAGGCTCCAGAGATGGACAGACCCGATGAATGTCTACAGGACCTCCATTTTTTGTTGCAACAATGGGCAAACCGTGAGCAGCAGCCTGTCAGCAAATAGCTAATTTATGCATTAGATTTACTAGAAATTAACATCTCAAGCAGTGAATTGCTGCGGAGAAAAGATGAGGACAGGCACCTCTATCAAAGTAAGCCCAAATGGCTCAATGAAAGCGGGATTGATAAAAACACCCTGAGATATACAAAAAGAAAAAAGAACCATTTTATTTATATAATTTATGGTCAAGCATTGATTCTGCTTGTGGAAATGCAACCGCATAGTCCTGTTGCAACATCAAAACAAAACTAACTGTACCTTTGTTCTTGCTGCGAGACGATAAATGTTAGGCACATCAGATTGCTTGTGGTGTTTAGGATATGCTACTTGGCCATATAGATCATATTTATCAATCAGCTTAATAATGGAAAGCAGATAAGCTGCATTTGTGCTTGACATTTCATCAATATCATCACGATTTCCCATTATCAATGTCTGCAATAATACAAAAGCAACTAAAGTCGTTGATGTAGCCAAATTTTAATTTTGAGAGAGAGAGAGAGCCGACCACATCCATGAAATATGCATAGGCAAAACAGAGTGCAAAAATAAACTTACAAGGTTAGCAAGCTCACGTAGTGGGCGGCATTCACCAAATGCTTTGACCAGTGTGGTAAGGTTCTTTTTAGGATCTGGCCTGGCAAGGGCAAGTATCATGGGCTTACGTGGATTTGAAAAGAAACGCATTATCTGTAGAATCATAGTTTTCAGATTTATATTAAAATCCAAATTACAATGGACTGAAGAAAAGAGAAGCACCTGGCACCTTAGCACTTATAGCTGTATAAAAAAACACAAGAAAAAACAAGAGGAAAACCAATATCTGAAGAAGAAAGAATAACCAACACCTCTGACCAAATTGGTGGATCGTGAGAAGAAGGATTATCTTCATTTTTTTCATCTTCCCCATCAATATCTCCATCATGTGGAGCTATATGATGAAACTCCATTCCAGGAGGAATTACCTAGAAATGATGTCCATGATTTAGTACAAAGATGAAGATAAGGTATGTTAAATATATCTATTACCAATTTCAGATGTACAAAGAAGCCTCAAGCAAGTTTAACATTGATACTTACAACCATGCGAGGCATAAACCTGCCATGACAGCTCACCCCTCTCTTGATCCTCGCTCTAAGCTTGCGCTCTAGTACAGGGTCAAAGCCATCATACAGGCGCCATTGTTCTTCTATTTCCTGTTTGGTGCTAGTTATAATAATCTCAGAAGCATCAAGAGTTAACTCCTCTGCCTCTATTCGTCGCATTATTTTATAGGTTGAATTTATTTCATCTCTAGATAGCCATCCTTGTTTCAAAAGTTGCTCAAGCTTATCTCGTCCAAGTGAGTGCCCAGTAAAAATCATTGGAACATTTAGAGCTCCAGACAGAAGCGCAGCAGAGTCCCCCGCATCAGCATAATGCCCATGAATTGCAGCAGGCCAAATAAGATTTCCATTGCCAATTTGCTCCCCCAAAACCTTGGACATCTGAATAATATGATTAAGTGCACGGTCAACAAATTCTGGAATGTGAGGCCAAAGGAGCTCTTTTTGTATATATTTATCCTTTGGGCCCATAGGTATACGAATTATATAGGCACCACTGCTTTCCCCAAGTTCCTGCATAGAGTTATCATAGTTTATTGGACTCAGCATCTCTATTGGTTCAGCATAACTCCAATCTACATCTGGAGCAGACACTTGTCTCGTCAGCAAATCAACTCGATAAACTCCTGGCATTGTGCCTAAGGCCCTTGCAAGTTCTACAACATACTTTACCTGTTTAACAGAAAAATATTCAAGATTTTTCAAAGGTTGATTAGTATAGCTGGGATGCATGTAAGAGAAATCAATTGCCACATTCTAACAAGCACTTGGAAAGAAAAGCAGACTGCACAAAGGTGCCATTAATTACCTGGCCACCGGTGTCAGAATCACGGCCAAGCTCCATATTTTCACCACGAATCAAGCCATGAAGACTGCATGGAACTCTAGTTAGGAAATGTTCTCAACACTATTGTAAATTTTACAAACTTTACTATATACATGTGCATGTGTGCGTGTGACTATATGGATGTACAAGGAGGTCACTTGCATGCTTATTTCAATTTCACCATGAACTCTGGAAGTTCATGATGAAATGCATAATCGAAGTCCAAATTGAAATAAGCATGCAAGTGACCTCATTATACATACATACGAATGTATGTACGTACGTGTGTGTGTTGAAACCTGGCAGTTCAGGGAAAAATGCATAATTGAAATCCAAATTGAAATAAGCATGCAAGTGGCCTCATTACAATGTCAAATCTTAATACACAATTCATGCCTTATCAGCACAATGTAGAGTTTCTTCTCCTTGTGATGCTTAGCCCAATTCTCCATCACATCAATGGAACTTATTCTATGCATTCTTCCTCTATTGCTACCACCATGAGAGGAAATGTCAGTAAGCACATCCCCTTTCTCTCCTTCTGATAAGTCTTCTGACATATCAGCAGTTGCCTCTTTGCGACCTCTTTCACGTTCAATGCGACGTTTAGCTTGACGCTGCATTTCCTCTCCTTCAAGCTGAGCAAAAAAGTCAAATTTCCAGAAGTAAAATTACATGAAGAAACTGCTCTTGTATTTAATTGTAAAAATTTAAAAAGCCAAGCTACTTTAATTTCTTTTGGCTTTTTTCCCACTTAGTTCTTCCTTCTTGTTTCCTTATAATATTCAAGCAACTACAGAACAAACAAAGCACTGTCGCCAGCACAACAGAAATCCAGTTATTAGTAAACAAGGATATGTTAGCATTCTGTTCACTAAACATCTGAGCTCCAGAACAATCAATTTATCGAAATTGTTAAAATGATAAAAGACAAAAAAACAGTTCATATGACTATAACGACATAACAATCATGAAGAAACGATAATAATGGACAAAGAACACATAGACAATCATCTTAGACATGCTTAAAAAATTAAAAAGGAATAAAACAAAATGAAAATAAAACCTGTTTCTTCTTGCGAGCCAAATTCCATATCCTCCAGCACATATTTTCCAACCTAGTATTCCTCTCTTGCGTAGTCCTCATAGCAGCAGCCTAATTAAAAATCATCAATATCCAGAACAATTCAAATTCGTTTTCAGAAATCCAAAATTCAATTAAAACAGAAAATGAAACTAATGAAATATTATCAAAAAGCATCGTACTCGAATCCAGGAACGGTGGAGATCAGTCTCGTCGAAGCCGGTAATGACTTCTTCGACGAAGTAACGAGTAGGACTGAAGCGACCTCTCTCTCTGAGCAAAAGCGAAGATTTGGAATCATCAATTCCTCGATCAACATCCAAAATCGCTTCAAGGTAACTGTTTATCCAGTCATTTCCCGCCATTTTGCGTTGTGTGAATCTAAATGCAAGCAAATACGCGGAAATGCAACATGAAATACGGGTTCAATTGTATGTGTATAGATCAAAGAATCGTACAAACAGAGCAGAAGAACAATAACAGAGCGTAAAATTGAGCAGTGAGAAGCGAGTGTGGCGTTATATATGGAAGACTGGCAACTGGCGATTGCACCATATTTACAACTGTGCGATTTCTCTGGAAAAAATCCACTTGGCACCCGTGTATTATTTTCTCGCTTTTTTGACATTTTACTCTACACCCAACCATCTTCTGACACGTTTAATCTTTATAAACTGCGACCACTAATTATTTTTTTTAATAATCTATATAATGCAAAGTGCAAAAATTATATATATATATATTAAATGGCAAAGAATAAATTAAAAGTTACGTATTAGTTTGAACTAAATGTTGATTTGAGAACAACTAATTACCATAAAAAATGTTTTAGGAGCTCAATTATAGACTCAAGCCTATAAATTTGATGTATACAATATGATGTAAAACAATCGATTGGCGCATTTTTTAATATAAATTTTATTGCAAAATTATGCTAATAATTACTCATTTATACTAAATGGTCCAGAGATAAGAATTTTTTTTAAAAAGAATCTTATAATTTGATTCTGAAATTAGGTAAAAAAATAATGCAATTATGAGACAGCACATGATAATTAATTTATTATTATGAAGAACCAAATATAAGCATAAAATGCTTGATTTGGACGGTTGCGATTAATTATAAATTATGAAAAAAAAAGGCAGTGCAAAGTCCAGAAGATGGAAGAAAGGAGAAATATTGGGAGAAAGCCACATGGGAAGGTACACTTTGATGCCAAAGATTAATAAAAGATAACTTAGAATAACAAAAAGCAGTGGAGATTGAAGAGACAAGTAAGTGTGCTTCTCACGTCGGAATACCTCGATCGATTTCTTCTATATCTTTTCAGGTATTTAAATACAGTAAAAAATTCGTTTCGTCATTAAATAATATTCATTTTTAAATTAACGTGGTACCATTTTTATCCTGAAAATCTTATAATGGACTCTAAAACTAATCTTCGTTTAATAAATAGCATATTTTTATAAATTTTGTGAAGATTTTCGTAATACTGTACCAATATTGCAAGTACAAAAATTTATTAATTAAAATTACTTTATGCACGTATTTATATATGAACCAATAGAGACAAACTATTAAATTATCTTCTAAAGTAGGCATCAAAAATTACTAGAAAGTCAAAAGAATATATATATATAACAAAAAAAAATCCGAAATTTATAATTTTTTTTTTATAAAAAGTCATTTTAATTGGAAAAAATTCAAACTTATTCAATATGAACATGCTATCTAAATTACAATTTTTTTAAAAGATAACACGTAATTATACATATTTATTTAATATGTTTAATATATGTAGCAAACATGAATGTTAAGCATTGTGCTTAGAATATTGAAAGTTGCCAAAGCATTAAGCATGCCTAGCATAATATATGTATCGGTATTAACATTCCACATTTGGCATATTATAAAATTGGTGTAAATCAATGTTTTGATGGCTACTATGTTATTTATTCTGCGTTGTTTTTCTTTAATGAACAGAGGGCATCTAAGGAAGTCTTTAATAGTGTTTTTATGCTAATGGACAGCAACCCCATGCTATCTTCTTCCTCTTTGCCCAGCGTGAATAAGGAGTGGGGTTATAAAGTCGATGCAGCAGTCTTTTCTGATAAGGACATAAGTGGTTTTAAAGCAATTTTTAAGGATATTGATGATAAATTTTTTAAAGCAATTTCAGGTCATTGGCTAAGTATGTTCTTATCTCGCATTGTAAAAAATTTGGCTCGTCACTCAATTCTCTCATGTATTGAAGCTCACATTTTTATTAAATGCATTATTTATACTGATGCTCTGGAGTTTTTTTTTTTTATGTAGTTATTTAGATGATTTTTCAAATTTTGGGATAATTTTTTTATTGCAAGATATTTTTTTCTCGTAGATTTGATATTGAATTATCTTGGATTAATAGATCCAATAATTATGAAGCTCATAAGTTAGCTAGAGCCTTATTATTGTATGACCTTTTCAGTTCTTGATATGCTCTTCTCCCTTGTTTCTGATTTTTTCTTCTATAAAGATCATGTTTATCTTTAAAAAACAAAGTTAATAGTCAGCCAAGAATAGTTAATTTGTTAATGGATTTCAAGTTAGTCGGTGGCTGTTACTTTTGCTGTGCTCATGAGCTGCAATGTATCAGTCACTTTGCATATTTTTTCTTCTACAAATGCACTGATTTGATTTGCCCTGATTTTTTCTGCTGCAATTTGATTTATGATAGTTAATTTTCAATTCCTATACGAGCGAATACAGTAGTTAAATTGTGCTAATAATACTAAAAATCCTTTTAAGTATTAAAAAATTACTTTGTATCCAAAATTTTAATTCAAAAACTTTAATTATTAAATACATCATATTAGATTTTCTTATTATTTTAAATAATAAATAGTTATCTTAAACTAGAAGTTTATCGAACTTATTTCATAATTGTGAATGTATAGGACAATAATAAATTAACTTAAAGATAAAGGATTGTAATGCTATGAACGGCGGATCAGCCGTAAATAGTATATAATTGTGATTGTTGAAGTAAAAAATTATGCTAATGATTACTCATTTATACTAAATGGTCCAGAGATAAGATTTTTTTTTATAAAAAAATCTGATAATTTAATTCTGAAATTAGGTAAAAAATAATGCAATTATGAGACAGCACATGATAATTAATTTATTATTATGAAGAACCAAATATAAGCATAAAATGCTTGATTTGGACGGTTGCGATTAATTATAAATTATGAAAAAAAAAAGGCAGTGCAAAGTCCAGAAGATGGAAGAAAGGAGAAATAGTGGGAGAAAGCCACATGGGAAGGTACACTTTGATGCCAAAGATTAATAAAAAGATAACTTAGAATAACAAAAAGCAGTGGAGATTGAAGAGACAAGTAAGTGTGCTTCTCACGTCGGAATACCTCGATCGATTTCTTCTATATCTTTTCAGGTATTTAAATACAGTAAAAAATTCGTTTCGTCATTAAATAATATTCATTTTTAAATTAACGTGGTACCATTTTTATCCTGAAAATCTTATAATGGACTCTAAAACTAATCTTCGTTTAATAAATAGCATATTTTTATAAATTTTGTGAAGATTTTCGTAATACTGTACCAATAATGCAAGTACAAAAATTTATTAATTAAAATTACTTTATGCACGTATTTATATATGAAGTGAACAGCTCACCACTATCTAAAAACATTATTATTTTTTAATTTGTAAATAGAAATTTAATTGAAAAAATAATTATTTTCATAAGATGGTGAATAATTTGCTCTACTACACGTAAAAACGTGCACTTCTTCAAAAAAAAAACCTCAAAATTAAAAATTTTAAATTTATTTTTTATATCGTATATATTATAATATAAGTATTTGAAGGGACAATTTTTAATTATAAATTTGAGGGTTTGCATTAAAAAAATAAATAAAACACTTACAAGTGTATTATCGAGTCAAATAGAAAATAAAATAGCAGAAATTTGAAGGCTATTGCAGTTGTTGTGGCCTTGTGGGATCATATTTAACAAAATAACGACACGTGTAAATTTTGCAATTAAAGGTTGATCTAATATGCTACGTAAAGGGCGTACGATAAGCATTCGCTTTTCGTTCACACCTGACAGGCTGACGGGTATTACAGTTGGTTTTGATTACAACCCTCAGACTTTGACTTTTCTCCTTTGGTGCTTCGAGAACTTTTATTTTCACTTTATTATCCTTAATGTTTCCTTGTTACTTTTTAAGACCAATATAATATATATTGTCAAAAGATGCTAAATATTTAAACTGAAAAATATAATCAATTTGTTATGCTCATATGTTCTTAATTTCTTATTAATGGTTCACTAACCTTGTCCTAAGAAAGTCTATTTTATATTATTTAAGAATGGCATTGATGAAATCAATAAAGCACATATAATTACAAATAAAACTAAACAAACGACTATGTTTGTAGATTTGTTTTATTACTCCCTCTGTTTTATTATATGTGACTCTCTCGAGAAAAATTTAAATTTTATTTATATGTAAAGTACATATAATTACAAATAAAACTAAACAAACAATTATGCTTGTAGATTTTGCTCTATTATTTTTTCTATTTTATTATATGTGGATCTTTTGAAAAAAAATTCAAATTTCATTTATATGTTGTTTTTAAATTTTTAATATAATTTAATTTTTTTCGATAAAAGTTAATTTACTTATAATCAATTATATTTGATAATTTAATTTTAATTACGTAATTTAATACTAAATTAAATATAATTATTATTTTTTAATACTAATAAAAATAACACAAGTGAAATATAAAATGGAATGGAGGTAGTAACATTTTCTAAATTTAGTAACCATTATATGTTTAACTGTTTGATTTATACTTGGATTGAACCAATTTTACCATTAAAAAAATAGAAATGGACCAAATAAATTTTTAAAAAAATTATAATTTAGCCAATTAGATTTCAATTGTGATAAACTATTTTATCTATTTTTATCCCATTAACATGTCAATATCATAATTACTTTTTTATAGCTAGCAATATTAATTTGACACAACTCTATTATTGAATATTTTGTCAGTAAAATTTGACAAACCATCACGTATGGATTTATTTGATCCGAGATATGAGAGACTTATTTAATTATTAAATAAAGGTTTTATTTGGCATTTTAACCATTATTATGAATATAAAGAAGAAAAAGGACATGTAAGAGCATGTGCAGAAGTTGAGGGCCAAATCGTAAAATGAGAAGAAGAATCGTGTCAAAATCGAAGAGAGAAACAGAGCAGGAGAGAACAAGCAAAGAAACAAACAATACTTTTATCAGATGTGAAGAAAAACTCTAAACAAAAGATGTATTGATTAGCCATTTGCTGATCACTGCAAATCTTTGATTAAGCTAATTGATTCCCTTTACACTTCATACTTACTTGGTCTTGCTTCTTCCATTGTTTAGTCCGAATGCCTCAGCCATCACCAGCCACCTCTCTTCTTATTCAACGTTGAAAATTCAAAAACATAGACTTCTTTTCAGTTTTTGAAAATGTCTTTCCTTTTCGGAATGATAATCGGCATTCCCGTCGGAATTGGGTTGATACGCTCGTTACCAGAATATCCGATCCATTCGTCGCTCTTTATTGGTAAATCACTCTGTTCATATCCATATGCTCTGTTTCTGTAACATTTTTATTGATTAAAGAAACCAGCTTTGTTTATGGGTTTTGTTAGGCCAAGACAGTGGCTGCATTTGCGAGAATGACAGTGCAAGATTCAAGAAAGCTTCTGCCGCCGGAGGCCTATCCTTCATGGCTTGTTTTTACACAGGGACAAAAGTTGAGTTTCAATCACAAAATCAATGATAAACATTGCTTTTCTTGATCCAGTTCAGGATCTAACATTGCTTACTTTTGTGTAATCTTGCAGTTAAATTGGCTTAATCTCTTACTTGACAAGATTTGGCCTTACGTTGATGAGATAATAATTTTTCATTTTTCTTTTTTTTTTTTCTTAATTAATGTGTTAAATATCCACAAAAATTCTCCATATAATATTAGGCTTGGACGATCCTCACTAGATTTTGAGTTAGTTATCTTCTAAATTAGATTCACATTGGCTAGGTCACCTGAGCCAGCTTTTGAGTCAAGTTCAGTTCTAAATTCAACTCACATTGGCTAGCTTACATAAGCCAGCTTTTGAGTCGAGTTATATTCTAGATTAGATTCACATGGGCTACCTCACCTGAGTCAGCTTTTGAGTCAAGTTCAGTTCTAAATTTAATTCTCATTGGCTGGCTTACCTAACCTAACTTTAAGTCCTTTTTCTTCCTTTGTTTTTTTGGTGGGGTTTTGATTCAATGGCAATGGCATAGGCAGCATCAGAGTTAATAAGAAACAATGTTGAGCCAATTCTAGAACAATATACGCCAGCAGTATTATCATCTCTGAAGTTTTCAAAACTGACACTTGGTACTGTTGCTCCACAGTTTACTGGTAAGATATTCTTGGGACTTAATTAATTTATCAATCATGGGATAAAAAGGCAAGCATAGAAATATTTGTAAACTTTCACCAGGAATTACAATTCTTGATGAGGAAAGTAATGCTGAGGGTGTCACTATGGAGTTGGAAATGCAGTGGGATGGCAACCCAAATATTGTTCTTGATGTCAAGACTAGAGTTGGCGTGGCACTACCTATACAGGTAAATCTTTTAATTCCTTAGTTGCATTCCTCAAGAATTTTAATGCTTATTTGCTACTTTAAGCTTTAGATCAATGGTACTTTTATTTCATGAACCGAATCAATAATTTGTTGCCATTTCATAAAAGAACCAGTTTTTAATCGATTCATGAATAAACTCATTGAACAGGTCTAGACAAGTAAAAGCCTCATGGATTTGGCAACATTGAAAAACATTTTCTATAGGCTTAATTATTGTGATTACAATATGCTTATTCATATTTCTAGCATTGTTTGCTTCTATCTCAAGATGGAATGATTCTTTCCGAATACAGCCTGATATGTTCATCTGCATTTTTTCTCCTCTTTGAACTGCTTCTAGGTAAAAATGCTGCATTCACTGGGCTTTTTAGGTTAATCTTCAAACCACTAGTTGAAGAGTTTCCCGGTTTCGGTGCTGTTGCTTATTCTTTGAGACAAAAGGTGAGTGTATAAAGCTGATAATAACTATGCATATTCGTGATCTATCAAATAATTTGCATTTTCTTTAATGCTTCATTCTGCAGAAAAGCTGGATTTTACACTTAAAGTGGTTGGTGGTGAGATATCAGCAATCCCCGGAGTTTCTGATGCTATTGAGGTTTGAGAATAAAACTTTGTTCTTTTTCTGTATCTTAATGATAATTGCTTAAACAATCACTGATCTGAAAAAGGGACAAGTACTGTCGGAATTTTGCCAAGGGAAGACTCAAAATAAATAATCCTGTTTGGAATCAAACATTTGACTTTGTTGTGGAGGATGCATTACACGATATGTTAATTTTGGAAGTTTGGGATCATGACACTTTTGGAAAGGTAATGTTTTCTTGTGTACACCATTCATGCTGAATAGTTTCTGCGTTAAAGTTCATTTTTGCCATCGAATTTTTTATACCGATTAGAAAATGCTACTGAATTGTTTGAGAAGTAAAAACCGGTTTTGGTACATTATGATAGTTGTTACGAGATTGTTGTTCTGAAGTTGAATTGAAATATTTCAGGATAAAATAGGGAGATGTATCAAGAAGCTGACCAGGGTTATACTGGAAGGGGAAGTGGAAGACAATTTTGCATTAGATGGAGCTAAATCAGGGAAGCTTTTCTTGCATCTCAAGTGGACACCACGGCTAAAATTTCGTGATCCTTGATTCATCGGACACTATGCAAAACTATATATTTTTGCCTTTTCCATACATTTTATGATATAAATTTACTGTTTTTTTTTTCCTAGAAGCAATGTAGTAGCAGATTCTTCAAAAATAATCACATCAAATTTTGCTGTAGCGAAAAAATATTGGAAAAATTATAGAAAAAAGAAATGATATTCAACACTTGAAAATCATCTTGAATATAGTCTTTTGCGAGAAATCTTGTTTCTTCGTTTCATCTTTCCTTTCCTTTTCTTTCTTCTTCTTTTTTTTGTCTATCACCTTCCATTATCTAGACCGGAGACCGGCCGACTAATTTACAATCGGTATTACTGGAACCATAATAGAGGTAGCATTTCTAATAGCGTACGCTCCATATGTAAAGTAAAGATAAAATCTAAAATTTCGCTAAAAAAAATTAGAAATTTGAACTCCTTGACCAACAATCGTTGTTTTTCCACTATTTATTTAAAAGCTTTTTCTACTATTTATTTTCTTTTAAAGTGTCTAATGCAGATGTTTACTGGGGAATTTCTGTTTTGGTTCAGTTAGTGGAAAATGTATTAGTATAGATTAAGGCAAACTTAAAATAAGACCATACATATCAGACTTGTCAAAACAGTAGTATTACTATTGGTTTCATATTTATAAAGTAAGAATCAATTTTTTTTTTTTTACATGGGAATATATTATTTTTCATTATATGGAAAAATAAACTAGGAAAATGAAACCTGTAAAATATTTGAAAACAGAAAAATGCAGTGTAAAATACAGTGACAGACAATACAATATTGCTGAGCCTTTGAGAATTCTAGCAAATATTTCGAGAAAATAAAAAATCAATAGAATAGTCTATACAGATAAACATATTAACAAATTTTATATGCAGTAAAAAATAATGAATTCCTTTCCTGTGCTATCTGAAAATGCTGCAAGTTCAGGTAGTAATTGCTAATTATCGTCCACCCGAACTGTCCAAGTCGAAAGAACTCCCCGATATGTAACCAGCTCGTTGAATGCCAGAATTGCAGCATCATCAGAAGTCCAATTATGTTGGAGAATGCAAAACGCAGGAAATTCAGCTTTCAAACTGTCCTTTTTCAGGAACTGAAACCTCTAGTCTTTGAGATGTCTCCTTCTGCGTAGATTGCTTGCCCTGCATGACAATTCAGTTATAGTGCTGAAAAATCATGGAATGAACTGATAATTCGATCATGCGAACAGAAAAATTGTGAACGAATATCATATTTTCATTGCAGCAGTTTGCATTTGCACTCATAACTCTGGAAAGTTTATAGACGACACAGCTTTTTTGCCCCTTTACAAAGAAAGAATGGAGAAAAATGATACTAACCAGTATCGGTTGTGGAATATTACTGAATCGGTTGGTACATTTTTCCCATCATCATTTCTGTTCCAGTGATAGAATGCATGAGTTCGGTTCCTGAGCTCCAAGGGTAGAATGACCATAACTGGCCTCACGGAAGGCAGAGTAATCTGGTTGTTCGTCCAAAAACCTAATGAATGAACAGAAAACACCATGGCATATGAAAAAGCTTTCAGCAGATATCCAAACAGCCTGAAGAGTTCACTGGGATTATGATTCAGAGAACGAGGTGACTTGAATTAAGAAATTTTGAAATCTAAGACTTGTCTCACCTTTCAGCAAGACCTTCCTGATTCCCTCCATCTCCAACAGTTAAGTAAACTGGTGCTGATTTATCGGGTATAGGATATCGATCACCAGTTGTCACATTGTAGTTTATATTCGATATGCGATACTGCAAATTAACATCACCCTCTATGTGATAAAGTGCAGACTAACAGAAATAATTTCTTTCTGCAGAAACGGAACAAAAGAAACATAAAGTTCCATTTAGGATCTTAACCCTCTAGATGTATACCTCAGATATTTGTCTTCCTATAACACGTTCCCTAATGCAAGTGTTTTCGTTGACATTTTAAGTTGAAAATAGGTACACTGAGGTTTTAAAAGGTCCAGTTCTACCAATCACTGAGATACCCGATAATCATTTTTCCTTCAAAAAAATTGTGAAAAATGAGAAGAGAACAACATACTGATCTTTCATAAGCATGGACATGGCCAGCAAAATGAGGTCCACTCTGTTGTGGACAAACAATTTCTCGAACACAGCACGCATACTTTCACCTTCCATGTAGTGAGCTAAGTTACTATTGTAGATTGGCACATGCATAAGAACAATAAGCCAAGGTGTCCGCTCCCTGTCCACTCTTTTTAACTCTTTTCTAAGCCATCTCCACTGAGGTGTATATTTTACTGATTCAAAAATTTGAAGCAAATTCGTGAGATCCACAAAGAAAGATAGTATCTGTCATAACAAATAATCTACACAAAGATGAAAGGCAATTGCAATAAGAAAAGGCTAGTAAAAATATAATACCAAAAGGAGAATAGCTTGAGAGGACAATGATGTGAGCAGATCCTCGCCGTACAGCATACCAAAGGGATTGCTGCTTTTTGTGGCAGTACAGGGAGTAAGAAATCTGTGCAGATATGATTTGAATGGAAGAACTCCCCCTGGAAAATTGGAAATGTGAATTTTGCGTCTTGAGTAATAACTTATATAATGGATTCATGTATATTAAAAATAATGAGGATTAAATGCAAACAGAAGTAATGATAATAGAGAAGATAATGAAATTAAAGGTACCATTTCTGGCATGTATTCTATCTCATGATTCCCAGCTGACCAAATCCATGGTTGATATGCAGCACTACGTTCAATTAAACGGCCCCATGAGTCCCATCTCGTACCAACATCATTATATTGATATCTATCAGCATAAGAGAGATCACCAACAAATAAGACTGTCTGTGCATCACTCTGCATGTAATGCTTGAGAGTGGAAAGAGAGTTATATGTTTGACCCAAATCACCTAACATATGCAAAAGCCAGCACAGAATAAGGACACTGTGATTAAGGATAAGCATAGTTTTCAATAAAAGAACAAGCTCTTCCAACCCCATTACCAAAGTATTAAAGAACAAAATCTAAAGAATTCTTATCTTTCAAAGTAACAAAAAAAAAAATTCAAATTTTAATTTATGTTAAGCATCATCTAAAATATGCATAGGCCGACTGAGAATAAGAACATCGTGATCGAAGACAGGCAGGTTTTTGACTAACAAACAAGCTCTTCCAATCCCATTACCGAGTATCAATTAACAAACTCTGAAGAATTATTGTCTTTCAACAATAAAGATTCAACTTTTATTCTTCAATAGATAATAAAGAAGGAAGAAAATACTCACCAATTATTCCAAAAGTATAGGGAGAATCAGGATCAATCTTTGGGGGTGTCCGAAACCAAAATTCACGAGAAGAATCACCTTCTCCTAACTTGTAATAATACTTGGTGTCATACTAAAACCCATAAAATTAACAAGTTAAACTCCATAGTTATGCTGAAATTTAAAGCAAAACAAAAACTTTCAAAAAAATCAACTGAAAACTACCTCGAGACCATCAACGAGACAATGGTGAATATAGCCAGACTTGTACTTATAAAAGGTGTAGTTGGTTACAGTGCCCTTAGCAATAAACTCATATTTCTTCTCAGATTTCCCATATTCCACAATATTAGAACCCAATTCATCAGCAGTGACCCAAGAAATTATCACAGCCTTACCATCATAATCACCTTGAGTGATATTTGCATGTCACTTCAGACTCAAGATGAAAAAGAAAGTACGAGCGCCTTTTTTTCAAGAGCCCGACTAATCCCATTCAGCCTTGTCAAAAGATTCTTCTTCCTTCAGAAAATATTGCCAAACACTTCTTTATTCCAGGTTGTAACTTTACTGGTAAAAGATGTCATAGCTGAACTGATATTAGCTTCCGAATCCCACACTTTTCTGACAAACGATGGGAACTTTTCTCAAGTTCACCCATTGATAAGTAAAAGAGATAATAGCAAGACTGATAGAATTCTTCCATAATATCTAGATGCCTCCTGAAAAACCTATTGCTTTTACCCGAAAGGAACAATCGAAACCAGTGCTCTTGATTATTTTATCCATAACACTACCACTCACTCTAGTTTCCAAAAAAACAAGTATGAAAACCTTAATTGTGTACAAAAGTCTATAACAATACTTACGAATTTACTAGACCTAGCCTCGTAGCAATTCCAAACCAAAGTATTTAAATCCATCAACATAAGTAAAAAAAAACCATGGAAACAATATCAAGATTGCTGTAAGTTACCATCAACGTTTGTGCTCTAATGTTCAGGTATTGCCCCTTCCTTGTTGTCATCAGCCACTGGCAAGGTGTTCGCCAACTGTAATATAGTTGTGTCAATAGAGCCATCAGTAACTCGTGGAAAAGCGGCTAATTTGAGACTGCTCTTTGACTTTTTCTTCATACTTGTATCTGGAGGGTGACTTTTATATTTTTTCTAGATTTCAGATTCCTATAAGAGTTAAATCCAGAAGAATAAGAAAGGATGAAGGGTTTTTCAGCCCCAACTGCCAATGTTTGTTCGAATCCAAAATCGGAGAAACTAAATTATGAGCATCACTACTCATTTAGTAGACCTGATCCGCTCCCTCTTTTGTTATGGTTAAATCTGCACTCTCCATGATTTTACCATCCTGCATATCAGTGGTCTTAATCTGAGCAAATGAATTTTCGTTGTTTGTAACCTGCCTGTCAAACTCAGCATTGCTACATTCGTTGTTCACCAGATCCACTTCTTCTTCCCCTTTCTCATTGCCTGGCATTGCTTTCTTGGGTTGTTGATTGCGTTTAACTTGCATCTGATCCACATAATTATCTTCCATTTTTTTGCCTTATAACCAGTTGATGTCTCTACTAGCACCATCGTGACTGCTACCTCCCTCTTGTCATTCTCGTTGTTTGTATTGTCAGCCTCAAAGAGGGCATTCAATGACAGAACATTGAACCGTGAACCAGAACTGCTATTCATATTCCTTGTTTCTTTCGTACTGGTGGGCTGAACTCGTCCTCTTTCCTTCTTCGACACTATCATCCAAGGGCCATATGGTGCATCCTCTTGCCATACATTTTCTTAGTCCTACCTCCTTGGACCTGAATCAACTAGATTATTAACTGCCAAGCTATCATCTTTGTCAACATTGCAATTCAGGGGGCATGTATCAGACATATGTCCATACTTGCCACACTTAAAGCATATTTTGTGTAAGTTTTCATATTTTATACGGTGCATGCTTCTATTCAGCTTGAACTTAAACAATAGTGGCTTTGTTAGATCTAACTCCACAGCAATGCGGGCAAACCTCCCCCTCTTGGATTGAGACGTGTTGTAGTCTATTTTCACCAGTCTAACCAATAACTGATTGATTTTTCGAAAAACTCTTTTGTGGTATCTATATAGTGCCATCTCAGGGATCCTAACCCAAGCCACTATTGCCAACAAATCCTCATTCGCAGTGGAAAAGTTGGGTGCCTTGGTTGAACCGTCAGGTAGTGACCAAGAACAGTCCAAGGACCTCCCAATAGAACTTTGAAATAATCTTCTTTGTCTTCAAATTACACCAAGAAAAAGTTATTCTCCAAATCTGCCACCTTATATTCTCCCATTATACTCCATAATTTCTCAATTTTAAAACATAAGAAGTTATAGCTAATGCATTTACCTAGCATCTTCACTACTATTGATTGTCTCCAAGGCTTAGCCAATCTAACCTCCAGGCATTCTGAAATGGTAATTGATGGAATACCTTCATCCCATTCAACCGAAATCTCATTATCATCATCCAAGGTTTCATCTAAATCAGTTTCATTACCCTCCATATCCATGCTTTTCGTTTCGTCATTCACAAGGTCCTCGTTCTCAAATTCTGATGAAGATTATGATAATCAACACTCCACAATAAGCCAAACAACAAGAATAAAATGAAATATAGCTGTGATATTGATAAGAGGGAATCAATTACAGCATAAGTTCTGTAGGTTTACACTCAAAAGAAGAAGAAAAACATAAAGAAGAAAATATCAAGGGCCAACTGTAAGAAGGGCAGCCAAACAACAATTCTGCTCTCATTTCCCTCACTCCCCTTTCCAGCCTCAGCTGAAAATTACAAATGATCTCCCAACACACCTTTCTCACAAACCCGATTCCCTTCTTATACTTTCCTTTCCCTCCTAACTAATTATTTGCCAGCTCATTCATTCCTTGTGCCATCCTTCATGCCTTTTGCATTTCCCTTTGTCATATGGTGGGCCTCTGGTTTGGATTCCTGGGCTGGTAGCATTATCTCCGTCATTGCCACCCGGTGGAAACAGTCTTGTCCTCAAGACTGAAGTGGAGATGCCGGGACTTCTATCAATTTTGATCTTTCTGTCTGGCCCACCTTCCATCAGAGCAGTCCCCAGCAGTGATGGTTCCATAGCCAATGTCAATATTCCTTGGTGAAAGCCACTCACCATTCCATCAAGACCACTCGCTTCTGCTCCCTTCAGTACATAGTCGGATATTTCAGTTACAGCAGCAAACAGCACATTAGACCCCACTGTTTTCAAAGTTCTTTCAAGATCACCGAAGTACTGCCTTGTCCCTGATAACCCTTTACCATTTATGCATCTACTGAGGAATTTGAAAGTTCCTGAAGTGACACCAGGAAGATTAACCAATCCACGAGAAGGATCAAAGAAAACATTGAGATAAAATGAAGCTAAGTCATCAAATATTGACACAAAAGCTGGCGGAAGCAAGGGACTCCCTTTTGCAATATAGATGGCCCTCATTGCATACCAATAATAGTGTCGTGCACATCTGATGAATAGATTACGCATGGTTATCAGAGCATGAGTAACCAGGACCCCATTGAGCTCCACTACTATATTTTTTATGGGGGGAACCTTTACTACACTATGCAATAATGACCTTAGAGCCTCCTGAGCTAAAACATAACTTGAATATGAATCACCAGGAATAAAGTTAGCAGTTATATTTATTGGATGGACTTCAAAGTGATCAAAGTAATATTGCTGACTTGGAGCAGTTGAGTCACTGAGAGATGTTCGCCAAAAGGAGGCAATTCTTATTACAAAGAGTGCCTTCTTGAAATAAACACCATGACCAGCGCATGATTTCATTAAACGTGGGAGAAGTAGTTGAGGATCCCGCACCGACATGCAATTGAACAACAGTATCTGCATGAGATTCTTCCTGGATCTTCTATCATGGTTCTTTCTCAACTAATTCAACCGTGGATTCTGAATTTTTGTCCGATGGAAAATTTAAGGTGCCAAGGCTCTCATCTTTAATGGCAATAGAAAACCATCTCGCACATGCTTCCATGCTTTCAGGGCTATGGGCTCCATCCAAATAAAACACAAGATCTCCATCACTTTCACTGTTGATACATCTATCAGGAACAATTTGAGCACGCCCTTGCAGACAAGCTGTTGTTAGCCCCTTAATGAACTGCTCAGGTAGGTAGCTAGTTTGTTCCAAGTATGAGGCTCCAAGGTGACCTGTCCTCTCAAGCCATTTCCAACATAGTGCTACGGCAAGACCAGCATTAAGAAACTGGTGCACACCTTCAAGCCCTAGTTTTAGGCCATTCAGCAACTTAGAATCCAAAGGCGGTACCACTTGAAGAGGTACGTCTAACTTATAAGCCTTTTCTTCAAGCACACACATTGCTTCATCAGGTTGAGGCCCTGTGAAGGCTGGAACTCCTTGCTGATTTCCCAACACTAACAGTAACTGGGGAAAGATGAAAATGGGTTTGGTTCCTCTGTTGACCGGCATCAAGGTGGATATTCCGTTGGTGGTTGTTAGGGACCGCAATGCTAGGCCCATAAATGCGAAAGCCCCTTATCCACTTAAAAGGAATTCCTTGTAAGGGAGGAAGCCCCACACACTTATAAGCTACCAACTGCCTAGACAGTTAACCGATGTGGGATCGTAACATTGCCTCCCCCTCCAACAGCCGACTCCCGGCGGCTAGCAGCCCACTGGCGGCTTCTCCCTAAGGGTTCCTCTCCTGGGCCGCTTCCACCGACTCCCGGTTGCTTGTCACCCACTGGCGGCTTCTCCACATAGGGTTCCTCTCCTGGGCCGCCAACCCGGCTCTGATACCATTGTTAGGGACCGCAATGCTAGGCCCATAAATGCGAAGGCCCCTTATCCACTTAAAAGGAATTCCTTGTAAGGGAGGAAGCCCCACACACTTATAAGCCACCAACTGCCTAGGCAGTTAACCGATGTGGGATCGTAACATTGCCTCCCCCTCCAACAGTCGACTCCCGGCGGCTAGCAGCCCACTGGCGGCTTCTCCCTAAGGGTTCCTCTCCTGGGCCGCTTCCACCGACTCCCGGTTGCTTGTCACCCACTGGCGGCTTCTCCACATAGGGTTCCTCTCCTGGGCCGCCAACCAGGCTCTGATACCATTGTTAGGGACCGCAATGCTAGGCCCATAAATGCGAAGGCCCCTTATCCACTTAAAAGGAATTCCTTGTAAGGGAGGAAGCCCCACACACTTATAAGCCACCAACTGCCTAGGCAGTTAACCGATGTGGGATCGTAACATGCTAGGCCCATAAATGCGAAAGCCCTTTATCCACTTAAAAGGAATTCCTTGTAAGGGAGGAAGCCCCACACACTTATAAGCCACCAACTGCCTAGGCAGTTAACCGATGTGGGATCGTAACATTGCCTCCCCCTCCAACAGCCGACTCCCGGCGGCTAGCAGCCCACTGGCGGCTTCTCCCTAAGGGTTCCTCTCCTGGGCCGCTTCCACCGACTCCCGGTTGCTTGTCACCCACTGGCGGCTTCTCCACATAGGGTTCCTCTCCTGGGCCGCCAACCCGGCTCTGATACCATTGTTAGGGACCGCAATGCTAGGCCCATAAATGCGAAAGCCCCTTATCCACTTAAAAGGAATTCCTTGTAAGGGAGGAAGCCCCACACACTTATAAGCCACCAACTGCCTAGACAGTTAACCGATGTGGGATCGTAACATTGCCTCCCCCTCCAACAGCCGACTCCCGGCGGCTAGCAGCCCACTGGCGGCTTCTCCCTAAGGGTTCCTCTCCTGGGCCGCTTCCACCGACTCCCGGTTGCTTGTCACCCACTGGCGGCTTCTCCACATAGGGTTCCTCTCCTGGGCCGCCAACCCGGCTCTGATACCATTGTTAGGGACCGCAATGCTAGGCCCATAAATGCGAAAGCCCCTTATCCACTTAAAAGGAATTCCTTGTAAGGGAGGAAGCTCCACATACTTATAAGCCACCAACTGCCTAGACAGTTAACCGATGTGGGATCGTAACAGTGGTGCCGATGAATTTGATGGAATGCAACTCTTCATGACATTCCTCCATCTCGGCAGTCTCGCCATCGCTACTCTTCAAGACTTCGAGCGCGGCGATTCTCCTAAGAAAACCAAGCCCCTTCCTGCGCCGCTCCTTCCATTCAGTTTTGGTCCCTTGACGAACTCCTTGTCTCGTTTGTCCCCATCGATGCAACTTATCTGAAGGAGAAAATGTTTGTTGTTGGTGGGCTGGAAGGTGTGTGAAGGAATTATTTTGGGTTGGGCCTGGTATAGGACTGGGCAAGTGGTCTAGTAACCCAACATACCCTGATCCATTCCAGCCAGCCTGGGTCTCCTGAATTGTCTTGGTCCCTTCTTTGTTCACAAGGAACTGTTGCAGCGATTCCCCTTCCCCGATCTGCAGCAAAGACTCCAGGGAACAAGTCGGTTTCATCGCGACCACGCTTTCCTCCGGTGGATAAACCCTCAATTCCCCTTTGTTTTCATTCTCCATCTCCTCGATGAGGATCCTGTTATGGTGTTTTTTGGACTGCCCAAGCGCTGTAGCAGCCACATCCTCACAAATTCCGATGTTCCCTTCCACATTTTCTGCTTGCAGTAGATCTGCAAAAACTTCATAAGAATTTGGAGAGTGATTGCTATTATATCTCCTCATCATCTCCATCTTGAATTGCTCCCATGTCAAGTTAGGATATATATCCAGGAGCATTGAGTACCAATATATGGTTGCCCCTTCCATAGATTTTTCAGCCAATCAAACACGCATCTCAGGAGGAATCTGGTATACATATGAACATGTCTCGGCTCGGACGATCCATCCTCTGGGGTCAGATCCATTGAACATAGGAAGTTTAATTTGTTGTAGGGGCTGATGAGGATCAGCGATTCCATTTCCCTCCACAGTCGATTCTCCTGGAAAACTGTAATCCTCCGTTGATTGATGCTGTTTGTCTAATCTTTTCATCCATGTAATTAATTGCTCTCTAAAGGCCTCTCTCTTCTCTTTCTCCACTTGGTCGTTCAGTCGAGAAGCAACAAAACAATCTTGGAGCTGTGTCACAGCTTTGTTGAGCTTCCTTACACAACCTGCTAGTCCCTCCACTCGCTCCTCCATTCCATCCAATCGAATTTCCAACACCTGTAGTTCAGTTTCCATTTGCTCCGGTCACTTCAAATCCGGCAGGTCGGACCAATGATGAAGATTATGATAATCAACACTCCACAATAAGCCAAACAACAAGAATAAAATGAAATATAGCTGTGATATTGATAAGAGGGAATCAATTACAGCATAAGTTTTGTAGGTTTACACTCAAAAGAAGAAGAAAAACATAAAGAAGAAAATAGCAAGGGCCAACTGTAAGAAGGGCAGCCAAACAACAATTCTGCTCTCATTTCCCTCACTCCCCTTTCCAGCCTCAGCTGAAAATTACAAATGATCTCCCAACACACCTTTCTCACAAACCCGATTCCCTTCTTATACTTTTCTTTCCCTCCTAACTAATTATTTGCCAGCTCATTCATTCCTTGTGCCATCCTTCATGCCTTTTGCATTTCCCTTTGTCATATGGTGGGCCTCTAGTTTGGATTCCTGGGCTGGTAGCATTATCTCCATCAAATTCCCACAATTGTGCATAAGAGTCCTTCATGTGGTTAACCTTACGAAGCAAGGCATCATGAAAAGAGCGATTGACAGAGGGAGTCTCATCCCCATTGATAGCCTAAGCCCTATCTAAATCACGCTTAGACTTCTTGGCCGACGTGTCATTCCGTGGTGTTGGCGACGGTGCCTTCTCCAGTGTCTAGATAGTTTCCGTCTCCATCAGGTTTCCTCGTTCATGCTGAACTTTTTTTTTTATGATATTTTATTTTTGTCCGGAGAAATTTTAATAATTAAGGAATGGCACATGTAATAGTATTCAATTAACCATAAACAAAATTAATACTTCATTATTTAGTAAACATTATTACTTTTCATAAAAATTTAATGTAATGATTGAACAATCTTTGATTTTTAAAGTACTCATAAAACGACTAAATTATCTTAATATGAACACATAAAAGGTATTTACAAAGATTAAATCCAACTAAAATACTAAGAAGGGAAAATTTGTAAAAAGACAATTTTTTTTTTCAAAAAGTTTTTTAAAAATTAATACTCTTTCAATTTCTTAAATTTCATGGTAGTCAATTAAATATAACTAATTGGGATATCAAAAGAGAAAATGAATAATAAATTATTAAATCCAAATTCACTCAAAGATAATTCACACGAAGAATTAGATAACAGAGTATTAAGCAATCATTAATAAGCTTTTGAAGTTAATATTAATTTTAATGTTAATATTATCTACTTTTTTTGGAGAAAGTTTAATAATTTTATTAGTTTCTATTTTGCATATTTTAAAATTTTATAGAAGTACTTTTTATCTTATTAATGAAAGTTAATATGCATTTAAAAAAAATTAAAATTAATTTCAATTTAAACAAACAAACAAAATAAATAAATAAATAAATAAGGAAATGGGTTGATGGCAGGTGGCTAGTTAGTTGACTGTTAGGTTCTTTATTTCTAACAAAATCCTTCCGATTTCCACTGAACCCTAATTCACTAAGCTTGCAATCTAATCAGCCATGGAACAATCAGAGGTTAAAGACACTCGCCTTCTGTTACCGTTCTTAGAATCTTTGAGAAAAGCTTCAAAAGATCTACAAATCAACTCCATTTTCATCACCCACAATCCCCAACCCGCCATTGAAGCTCTGTTAGAGCTTCAAAACCAACACCAAGCCATCTTTTCAACCCATCCAAATCTTTCCAATCTCTCTCAGTTACTATCCACTCTTAAAACCCTCTCCCAAAAGCTCAAACTCTGCCATGGCTACGGCCTTAAAACTCTCCTCCGCCGCCAAATCACCACCTACAAAATTTACCAGCTTGGTTTCGAAATCGAAGCAGAGGTTCAGGCCTTCATTGATAGAGAGTGTGTTAAAAATCTTGCTAAAATAAGCCAAGAAACAGAGTCTGACGAAGAGAAATTGAGGAAATTGAAGGAATTTGAGAACCGATTGGCTAAGGGTTTTGATTGTGAGTTTCAAGAACTGATACTTAAATCGAAAGGATTCTTGATTCTCGAATCTTTACTCTGCGACCCGACCTGTTCCAGGAGAATTCGAGAACAAGCAGCTCTTTGTATAGTCTCTTTAGTTAAATTCAACAGAGATGTGTTTGTAGGACTGGTTTTAATGGGTCCAGCAGTTCAATCTCTGATTTCAATGGGTTCAGCTCGATCAATTGAAGCTCTGTGTTCACTTATCAGACTGATCAAGACTCCATTAATTGACGAAATCGAACTGGACGGAGAAATCCCTAGAATTATCAGCCTTTTGAATTGCGAAGATCAATCAATTAAAGTTGCGGCCATGGATTGTGTTTGCGAAATTGCTTATTCAGCTCGAAAAGAAGTGATTGAAGTGATGTTAGAAGAGAGATTGGTGGAGAAATTAATGGAGTTGCAGAGATCTGAAAATGGAGACAAATTCGAGAGCTGGGTGGGAAGATTTGCAGTGCAAATTGAAGTGGGAGAAGGGCTGGATGAGAAAGAGAGAAGAGAGTTTAAGATGGAGATATTGAAGAGAGTAAAAGAGGCCTCTGTTTCCGAAGCAGAAGCTGCCTCCATTGTTGCAGAGGTTCTTTGGGGTTCTTCGCCTTGATCTTTGGGGTTCTTGATCTTGATGATCTTGGGTAGGAGAAAGAACATGGTTGCATATATTAGCAAAAGCGCTAAAATACTGACTTTCCTTTTTTCATTTTATTTTAATATATGGGAAGAAATGGGAAAGATTCGAAATCTGAATTTCTACATTAAAATTTAGTATTTACTATTGAAATTTAATTTTTAATTTATTATTATTTAAAATTTTTAACTAATAACCAATATAACAAGCTTTTTTTTTTTTACGAGAATAAATTGATTTTATAGCGTATCCGTCTTAATAAGATTATAATTGTGATTGTAGTTAGATATTAAAAAATAATAAATAAGCTAAATTTTTATTATATGCCAATTTTGAAGAGAAGATAAAGTAAGAGTTATCTTCTCCTGATGCATTGAAATTCTCCGGTTTCTGGTTTTTCTTATTAGAATTTGATATTTGCATGGTAAGACGTATTGGTTTGCATACTGTCGAAACTACTCAGCATAATTGAACATTGCATGAGAGTAATTTTATATTTTGAGCTGATTAGATTCACCGGCGTAACTGCTCGTTGTGTCCAAACTATAAGCTGAGGCCTTGTTATCAGCATAATGTGATTCCTTAAAATAGTTGGAAGATAAACCGTGTTTAGTGCACTACAATCACAAATAATATACATATTACAATTATATGGTAGGCATTAAATCACGTATGCTTTGAAAAGCTCTATACTTAATAATAATAATATTTTGCAACACAAGGTATATATTAATTTAATTTGATTACGTTATAAAACGAATAATTGCCCCCACCTAATTGGATGTTTCTATATTTTATTTCTTCCGTTCTTTTTTATCAGTTATTTTTATTATTTTCACTTAAATTAAAAAGTAATACATAGACTTAAAGTTAGTATTAAACTACGTGATTAAAACTAAATTATCAAATCTGATTAGTTCTAACTTTATTAGAAAAGAAAAATAAATTAAATTATATTGAAAATCTAAAAGTGACAGATAAATAAAATTTGAATTTTACTCAAAAGTGACAGATAAAAAAGAATGAATGAAGTAACTCTACTCCAAAAAATTTAGTTATTCATATTATGTTTTAATTTGGACCCGAACAAAAAAAAAACTCGAAATCTAACAATTCTCAAATAAAAATCATTAAATTTGATTTTTGTGAGATCACATATCGGTTGGAGTGGAGAACGAAGCATGCCTTATAAGGATGTGGATATCTCTCCTTAGTGGACGCGTTTGAGGTACCCCAAAAGCAAAACCGTGAGTCACCTAGCATCGATATGATCTCAAAAGCAGACATATGGCGTGACAGATGGCAAAGCGAACAATATTCTATAACGGCGAATCCGGGAACGTTACAATTGATATCAGAACTGGTGCCGGATCGGTGTGCCAGCGAGGACGCTGGACCCTAAGGGAGGTGGATTGTGAGATCCCACATCGATTGGAGTGGAGAACGAAGCATGCCTTATAAGAATGTGGATACCTATCTCTAATGAACGCGTTTTGGGGTACTCCAAAAGCAAAATCGTGGGTCACTTAGCGTCGGCATGGTCTCAAAAGCAGACAGATGATAAAGCGGACAATATTCACTAACGACGGATCCGGGAACATTACAATTTTACTTCCCTACACTCTCATAGTTAGTCAAATATTTATATCTAAATGTCTATTTATTACTGTTATTTTAAAAAATGCCATTATTAGCCAAATACATAAACTTATTTTTCTAATATCGTTTTTTTTTTTCTCTCTGAACAAATCAAAGTACGATTATATTATTTGTTTATTGCATGAAGCACGATTATATTATTCCTATATTGCATAGATCGAGTCTTTTGTAAATGAAGTCAACATTTGACATAATTTTATTATTATTTGAATTGAATTAAAAATTAAAATTTTTTTATTTCATTGATCGAAGTCTAATTGATTAATATTTGGAAAAATTTTATCATACAAAAGCAAGCCATTCTAAAATTTTCATTTTTTTTTTAACTTCTCGATTGAATCGAACCAATGACTTAGATTATTCAATTAACATAATCAAACTAATTGAATTAGCTGGCGGTTGTGCGTTCACCACTAACACTAGTGCATTGGGTGTCATATTCCACTCGATAAATTGCAATTATTTCAAGCTTAAACTTACTAATATATTGATAATGCGTAGTAGTAAAAAGTTTGAATTTTTTTAATTGATATCTTAAATTTAATTATTATTTCGTACATACAACATAAGCTATTTGAAAAACAGTGTCGTTTTTAATTACAGGACTGATAATATCAAATTTTAAATTAATCAATTTCACGTGATTGAAAAATTAAACCGAATATCAGGTGTTCATAGGCCGAAAAATAATTTTTTTTCTTAAAAGAAAGGAATTTAAGATATTTCATGTTTGACTTTACAATTTCAAATTATTATGCTGATTTCTAAATTAAAATTATTTTTGATCCATAAACGTAGCTAGAATCCGTTTTCAGAAAACAGAACACAGCAAGAACACGAAAGAATGTCAATGTTATTTGGGAAACGATTAGGTGAGGATAAGCCAGAAGATAATTAACTAATAACTAACGATCATAATTTTTTAACCCTCAACATTAACAACAAGATCCCTTCAAAAATATAAATATATATATAGAATAAAATAATACAAACATTAACAATAAGAAATTAATAATAATTCTCCCCATCTTCCCTCCCATTAATTCTCTCCTTCTTTGCCATTTTCTTTCGGCTTTTCTCCCTTGCAAGCATCCTTTTTAATCTTCTAACTCCAACCAGCCGCTCCATAATTTATATACTTCAATCTTCAATTATCTTTTTCAGCATTGAAGCGTACGTCACTGAGAGATCTCAATATAATCACTTGCCGAGCTGACTTTGACAAAGATCTGAGAAATTTCATAGATCTCTTCTATTTCTGCAAATTTTCATTACTTGGGTTTCTTTAATTTGCTATGAGTTGGAGATATAGAGCTGGTTTGTTCTTGATAGCTGCTGTTGTTATTATATGGGTCACCTCTGCAGAAGTTACCCAGGTGGATTATGTAACCGCTTTTTTCTTTTCTTTTCAAGTCCAATTATATATATGTGTGTGTATGTGTATATGCATGCATGTATGTATGTAGCCTTGATTCTGTTCCTGTGTAGTCTGTGGATAGTGGATTATTGATTTTGGGTAGAACCTTTTATTGAATTTATAAGCACCCGGTTGCTGATACAAGTTATTTGTGTTGCTAGTTGCTGCAATTTTATATATAATTGTTGGTTTTTGTTATTTGGCAATTTAAATTGAGATGTTCACAAAGAACTTTTCATATCATTTAGAGGGGTAATATTTACTTGATTCTCAAAGAAAAATTGCTTCACATATTATGTTGATATGTGAAATGATCAAACAAGTAGTTTGTCTTGGTCATTGTCTAATTCTTTGCAATCGGATAAAAGAGTATAACTTCAATAATTTCTGATATTTTGTTCATGAAATGTTTCCTATGGAGAACATGTCAATGTTATTGAAAGGCATTGAAACATGTAGGAACTTTTGTATCCTTTTAGCATTTTGTCAATTGGCATTCTCCAAACTTTAGGTATGATGATAGTCAGCAAGCTAAGGAAATTTCATATCTTTGGAGGCTGACTGATCCATATTTGCAGGGTATCTTCACCGACTACAAGCAGCCTTTTGCTGTGACATATCTTGGAGCTTCTTTGATGGTAGTTTACCTCCCTATAGCATTTCTTAAAGACTGGATATGCAAGATGCTAAAGCATTGGTCTTCTAAAAGTGGTAAAGATTCAGGAAATGTTAATGAGGCTCCTGATGGATTAGGCTCTTCTCTAAGCCGCAAAATTTTTGAAATGGAACTTCAGGGAACTTTTAGTAGAAAAGACAGTGAAGATGATTTTCACCTGAAGATGAGGGAAAGCCTTTGGTTTCTATAATCAAAGATGAATTAAATGTCTTGAAACATGACAAACAGCTCACAACAAGAGAAATTGCCACTTATGGTTTTTATATTGCCCCAATCTGGTTTGTAACTGAGGTACTAATTCTTCCATCTTGAATACTGCTACATAAAGTGGTCAGCTTTTGTCATAAATAAATCTGTTAGTTTAGGAATCCTCTGTCTTGGTAGATACAAATGTAAAATTGAATAATTTATCATGCAGAGGCTCTGTAGCCTTTCTGTTAATAAAAGAACTATATCTAATGGTTCACTCTTTGTGCTAATTGATTATATTTTCACATGTTAAAATGATTAAGGCATATATTATATGGATTGTTGTATTATCCTTATGTTTTATCTTATGATTGCATGGCTATCTTTGCTAATGTGGGAGAATTGTTTCTAGACGTCCTGTTTTCTTGCCTTTGTAAAGGTTTTCAGATGATAACATGAATTCATGGAATTGATGATAGTTTCTGGTTATGCTTTTTCATTGTCGGCACTGAGCAGTATTTATCAAATGCTGCACTTGCACGTACAAGTGTTGCCAGTACAACAGTTCTTTCATCAACATCAGGACTTTTTACTCTTTTCATTGGTGTGATGCTGGGCCAAGATACTCTAAATGCAGCAAAAGTAGCAGCTGTTCTAGTCAGCATGGCTGGCGTTGTCATGACTACTTTGGGAAAAACCTGGGCTACAGATGAATCTCAACTAACTGCTTCTGCGTAAGTCTCTGCTTTAATTTTGTGGCGAAATCGATTAATGGTTGACTCTCCTTAGATAGACAAAATGAAGTACATGATTTTTGTTGTTTAATGTGCTCATATAATGGAGCCTCGCCCTCAATGCTCCATGACCTGGGAGAGGATTCTTAATTTATAATTCATGACATTTTATAATAAGGTTTCCTCTATTGAGCATCTCATTTATGCCAAAAATAAAATAGAATGAGCAGCATGACTTTCCTTAAGCTTTTTAATGCCTGCTCAGTGAACAGGGATGAAACACCCTGGCCCCATACTTTGCATGTGGCATCCTATGCTTAATAGCTCTTGCATATTGTTTGAGCTTCTTTTGCCAGCTTTCTGTTTATACTGGACTATTGAACATTTATATTTGATACCTTATGTTCAGCAATGGGAAACGCACTCTTGTTGGGGATCTTTTTGGCCTTCTCTCAGCCATCTCATATGGACTATTTACAGGTTGGCTGTTATGTTTTAATTTAGTTCTTTTTATCTATCTGCCCAATGGTATTGCCTTCATTTTATATGTAGTCATTGTTATAATATTATTCTTGAAGAGTATTGTGTTTTATTTTACAATTATTGCTGCAGTGCTTCTTAAGAAGTTTGCTGGTGAAGAAGGAGAAAGGGTTGATGTGCAAAAATTGTTTGGATATATAGGATTGTTCACCCTTGTAGCTCTATGGTGGCTTGGTAAGAATTATTATATGTTCAATGTTCTGTTGATTGGATGAACTGTCAGGGCATCAGATTCATAGAAAAACATCCATACCTATCTAGGCCTAGTTCTGTTTATTTCCTAGCTTAGAACCGCCTCTCTTTCCAAGCCATTCAACTGCTAGTGGAAGTTTTTAATCAGATAATGAAATTTCTTTTGTTTCATTGCATTTTAAGTTTATAGATAAATTTATAGAAAGCAGTCTTCATTCTCAGAAATTTATAGGCTTGAATTTAGTTATTTGTTGAATTTGAGTCCCTGTGATTGGCAACTAACATATCATTTAAACATTTTAGTATTGTAATCCACCATAATTGTTCTCCTTATAGTCAAATTTGCTGGATGCAAACTAATGGTCTTCCAAATTTTTAATTGAAAGTTATTTACATTGCTGGGTTAGCTTTGAACTGAATCATCAATTCTGATTTATCTCAGTATGGCCATTGACTGCCTTGGGAATAGAACCCAAGTTTACAATTCCTCACTCTGTCAAGATGGATGAAGTTGTTCTAGCAAATGGCTTTATCGGAAGTGTTGTCTCGGACTACTTTTGGTATGTTTGAGCTTGTCCTTTTGTTATTATTGCTTCAGGCACGCACATTAGTGTATACTTATTTATGTTTTGCTCATTCTATCTAGGGCATTATGTGTTGTATGGACAACTCCATTGGTGGCCACCCTAGGTATGTCACTGACCATCCCTCTTGCTATGGTGGCTGATATGGTGATTCACGGTCGTCACTACTCTGCAATTTACATTCTTGGCTCCACTCAGGTGATTTATAATTTCAAATATGCATCTGGTCTCGAGTTTGCTTATCTTTTTAGAAAATATTGGCACTTATGACATCCATAATATGCAAACTGCATAAAAGCCTCTGTATAACTTTCTTCGCCAAGTTCTTTATCCAATGAAAACAATTCCGATTGCTAATACTTCAATATCTATTCATTAAATTGCCGTCTTTAGAAGTAATAAAGAACCATGATTAGATAAATAAAATATGCCAATACCATTCCATGTAAGCTTTAGTTTACTGTAACTAATTGTGTACCAAAGTTGAGATATCTCGAGTTTGAAGACCAGTCCAAAGAGCATTGCATATAAGCTTTGGTTTATTGGAACTAATCGTATATCAATGTTGTGAGCTCTCAAGTTTGAAGATCTCTCTAAACCGATTATATCCCGAGAAAGTTAATTCTTCTTTGATTATACTTATTTCCTCTTTGTACTCCTATCATGATGACTTTGGATGCGTTGGTGCAGGTTTTTGCAGGATTTATGATAGCTAATCTTTCAGATTGGTTCTCAAGGAAGTTGGGACTATAGCATCTGGTGAAATTCGTGGGGTGAATCTGAATTCTTTATGGGGCATATCTCCACCAAATTTTACTTGATTCCACATTGATTTGATCATAGGAAGAAATGATTAAATGTAAATTGTAATGGATAAAGTGCAGAACGTGTAAATGGAAGCTTGAGATCTGAATTTTGGGTTTGGTTGGGTCAGGTTTGTGTGTGGAGCCCTAATTGTAATAAAAGGTTTTATCAAAGGAAATAAATGTTTTTTTTTTTTTGAGTGTTTGTGGATTTTGTAGATAAACTTAAAGCCTCCTAATTGATGTTTGATACGAACAGTTGGATAAAATATATAAAAGTTATTTTTTAATCTAACGGTCGGATGAAAAATAAAAAAAGGTATTAATTAAAACAATGCATTTTAAAATAATGCAATGGCATTTGGTTTTATTCAATTATACACTTCACTTAAGGATTTGAAAAAAGTCTGATTTTTAGATAATTATATTTTCATCATAATATAAAAAATCTAAAATATCTCCTTCATAACATTAAAAAAATCTAAAATTCTTCTTTTGGAACAATTTTCTCGTAAGGTTAGCGATAGATCTTGGGATTTTATAAAAATGGGAGCCTTACATAGTGAGAAAAACGATGGCTTATCCGAATCAATAGGATGTGAGATAGTGAGATTTGCTCGGTAAATCTGTAAAAGACTAGCTAGTCTGTCAAACGGGATATGAGTGCTTCGATGCTTAACTCAATTTTATACTTGTATATGAAAAGCAGTGAAAGAATGCTAAAAATGCTATATTGCGTTATATTTAAAGTGTAATAAAAATTTGATATTTATAGGGGTGTCAATGATCACTTGAGTATGCTATTTAAGTGTCAAAGTAAATTAATGGCCGTTTAATAAAAAAAACAAATGATGGATGAAATGAATGTGTGTGTCAGTAGATTAGATATTGTCTGTTTTGTCAAATCGGACAGTCTCATTCTTTTGACTTTTGTGTCCATCTATTTGTCCACGCGTCATACCTCTAGGGATTTCGGATCCCAACAAAACTGAATTTCTTATGTGATGAATCTTTGGGCCGGACTTGGTGTAGCCCATCAATAGGCAATGTTTAGCATTATGAGTCAGGAACTTTTTATTATTTGGTTCGTAATTATAGATATAACAAAATGCATTAAATCAAAATTATTTAAAAATATTATATATATATATATATATTCAAGAAAAATTTATAATAAAATTAATTTACAAATAAAATTATGAAAAATCGTTAAAATTAAGCCTCTATTTAAATGAAAGTAGATGGAAATAAATGAAATTAAAGTAGATGGAAGTAAATGAGAGTAGATTAGATGAAAATAACTCTCATTTACTCTCTATTATTTGACAAATTTAAAATAAATATAAAATAAATATGAGTAAAAAATAATTTTTTAAAATTTTAAAGTAAATATGGAGTTATTTTCATCTATTTTTAAATTAAAAGTAATTTTTTTAAGGATATAATGTAATTAATTAATTTTATCTATTATGTAATTTTTATAAAACAAACAGTAATCAAATTACTCCCATCAACTCTACTCCCGTCTAGCCCCGACTCCCTCCATCCAAACAGAGGCTAAGGGAGTTGAAAACTTGAACGACAGAGAACTGTCACAGAGATTTTAGTTCTCATCAGCTATTGCAGTTCTCTCAAATCTTTGCTGGACTGCTTCTCTCATGGCGTCCATCTTCAGATCGAATCCGGTTGCTGTTATACTTCTCATACAATTTTGCCTTACTCTTTTCTCCCCAGCTCTTGGAATTTCTTCCGGGTACGGTTTCTCATCTTCATGCCCCTTAATCGTAACTCCTCTTTATTTTTTATTTTTTATGTGATTCATCAATTTAAACAATGAAATTGCAACTTTGAATCTTAAAATTTGTGCTTTTCCATAATACGAGTGCTAAAACTTCTGCCACTACCTTGTTCAGACGGGTATTCCCTGAGATGGAAGTTTGTTCTGCTTCGCGACCTGACAGAACGAACTTTAGGGTTTTCACAATGACTTGTTTGAGCTCTAATTGAGTTAATTTTTCTTTAGGTCTACTGATGGTTACACCATCAATGGTCGAGTGAGGCTCGCAGGTATGATATGGATGTTTTGAATTTTGATTTGATCAGTCACAAGGCTTAGATGCTTTGGTGTAATTGAAGCTCTGGAGAGACTTTTTCTTGCTTGGACTTTTGACGAGGATCAATACTAGTGTAGTGTGGCTAAGCATGGTTCTATCTTGTAGCTGCCTGCCACTTCAATTAGCTTGTTCTGCCCATTTTGATTCCAATTTTCAACTCCTGCATATTTTTCTTCGTCATTTTTATTTGTTCTTCCAATTGGGACCAACGATCTCTAGTTCATAACTGGACCTTTCTATAGATTTAGCCCTACACTAATTGACATGGAGGAAAATAACTAAAGAAGTATTAAATAGGGATTAGGGCATAGCAAAGTTGAGTGATAATTATGGTTCGTCTTTATGACATTTCCATAACTCATAATGGCTATTGTTGATTGTAGATGTGTAGCTTAAATGTCACAAGAAATAAAGGCTGATCTAGATAATTGTAGTTATTTTTGCTTATTTTAAGTATGAGTTAGACCAACTGTTAGATAATAATTGTTAAATCATGTTACTATGGCATTAGCACATGCTACGATTTCAGATGGTACCCCTCATGTATGCAAAAATGAGTTGGTTTCAAAGAGATTTTTAGTTCATTTCATATTCATCCTCTTCAATCTTGATGAAGAACTAGGATGAGGGTGTGTTAAGTTAGAAGATGAGAAGAAAGTGGTGCAAAGTAAGAGAGGTCATAATTGCACATCCTCGGGAGAGAGAAGCATAGCCCTGTCACTGAGTGTATGTGTACAATAGTCAATATAAGGTCATCATCTTAGTTTTCAGCTGACAACTAATTAGAAGTTACAACTTATGGTTTTTTAAGGTAATAATATCTTAATTGGGTTCTGGTGTGAGCTTTTTATACCATTGTTGTCGAAAATTTTATTAAGGATGCAAGGAAAGAGGTACAAAAATGCTTCTCACATTTTCTCCATAGTACTGAAATGCTCCTATTTATTTTGGAGCAAAAATGCCCTTGACGTAATGGGAATTGGTATAAAAATATCCTTATAAGTAATTTTCATCAATTTTAAATTAACGATGCTGGGTTGGTGCTGACATGGCATGAGGTGATGCTGATGTGGCATGAGGTGATGCTGACACATGGGAAAAAACATATAATGTCAATGCCATATTTTGCCAAGTCAATAAATAAATTCTTAATAAATAAAATTGAAAAAATATTTAAAAGATGTATTTTGCTATGTGACAATGCTATCTTAGTGTCATGTTAGCACCATATCAATGCCATTAGTTTAGAGTTGAGGAATGTTACATGCAGTGATATTTTTGTACTAATTTTCATTATGTCAGGAGCATTTTGCTCCAAAATAAATAATAAGGGCATTTTAATACCTTGAAGTCTTTTCACGAGATTCAATGATTAGGCACTTATGTTGAAGACATGCAATTTTGATTTTTATGGTTTGCTTTGTCACACTATAGCATGATATTTTATGGTTATTGTTTGTCTGCTTGCATGTTTATTCTTTGATTTACATCCATTTCCGTTGAGCTAGTTTACTGATAGATCTATTCTGCAGGTATGGGCGTAAAAGGATTTGGTCTTCCTGGAAAACTTTCGAATGTCAAAGTTATGCTCAATGGTGGCCAAAATGTCACTTTTCTGAGGCCTGATGGATATTTTTCTTTGTATCCTAACTTTTTTTTTGGTTGTTCCTCGATTTCATCCAAGTGTTTTGCTTTTGCTCAAGTAACTAGATTTGAATATGAGCTTTATCATTATCTTATTGAAAGGATGCTAGTAAGTCTTTTTTTCGACTCATTATGGTTCCTTGACTTGGATGTTTTGAAGCTATAATGTGCCAGCAGGGACTCATTTAATTGAAGTGGCTGTGATAGGCTATTTCTTTTCTCCAGTAGGGTTTTCAATCTCTAATGATATTAATTTGACATTAAGCAGTTATGCATTAAATTTTCCTGTTAATGAGTTTTTATTTCTACTTAGGTCCGAGTCGATGTTAGTGCCAGATTCCCCGGCAAGGTTCAGGCAGCATTGACAGAGAACCGAAGAGGTCTAAGTGAGTTGGTATTAGAGCCAATGAGAGAAGAACAATACTATGAGTTTGATCCTCCTTTCAGCATGTATTTTAGTAGCTGATCAATATATCAACTATTATCTCTTTTGTCTAATATCTTGTTTTGCTACAGATTAGGGAACCCTTCTCCATAATGTCTGTTGTCAAAAGCCCAATGGGTCTTATGGTGGGGTTTATGCTGGTGGTTATGTTCCTAATGCCCAAATTAGTGGAGAACATGGGTAAAGCTCTCCATTGCTTGCACATGGATTTACTAACTTGCACTTTTGTGATTGCTTCACGAGATCAAGCCATGCCCGAGTACTATGTTATGAAGAGCACAAATATTAACATAAAATTTCCTCATTAGCATTCAGTGAATTATGAATCTGTCATAATTATCTAATAATTCACAAACATTCATCATGTCATATTGCATATTTCAAGTTTTGCATAAAACATAAAACAGCTGTAGGTTTTCACGGGCATTGTCGTTCGATGCTTCTTATTTTTACAAGGTGTTGCACATTGATGAATTAGCTTTTAGTAGACAGGTTTCTGTTGCCATGTTGCTAAGCTTTTAGCTGATCAAATTACTTTGTTGTGTGTGGCATCAGATCCTGAGGAAATGAGGCGAGCGCAAGAAGAAATGAGGCAACAAGGGGTTCCCTCGTTGGCAAATCTGTTGCCTGGAGCTCAGAGGAGCAGCTAGAGATATACCTGTTTCCAGAGTGGGCTCATTCACTTTAGCACAGGAGCTGAAATATTTTGCAGCATTTTCATGTAGAGGCTTTATTAATGTCAAAGGAATGCTTATGCATTCAATCATGATGTATTCTGGCAATCTGGAATATATTAACTTTTGCATTGCTGGCAATTTCCTGACGAACTTAGATGTAGACAAAATTTGTTATGCGGTTTTTGATTTTGAAGATCATGTTATAAATTTTCTTCACTTGATATCATTATTTTCCCTTTTTACATCTTCCATGGAAGATTATGTCTCTCCTTTCTCCTTCTCTGAAGATCGCTGGACTTGAAATCCAAAATTGTCTAAAATCAAATATTCATGGACATAATAGGATGCCACATTATGAACTGTGTCATTCTATTCTATCATGTCCTTTGTACTTATGTAATGCAAAGATAAAAGATTATATAAGCTTGCATTACATAAGTACATGGTAAGCTAAGTTTTCCTTTTGAAAAAAAAGACAGCAGTTCTGTATTATAAAGTTAGTTTTCTTCTTCAGCTTTGTTGCTTAAAATCTTCTATTAGTTCAAAAAGGACATATTTTTCTTTATAATACTGAAATACATCTATCGTTTATTTTAAAGTAAAAATACTCTTTAACATAATTGAAATTAGAATAACTTTAGATTCACCTAAAGGCTGTTGACGTAATATTAAGATAATGTTAACATAGGGCAAAAATATTTAAAAAGTTGCACGTTTTGCTGTGCGTCAATACTATATCAACACCATCCATTCAAAGTTGATAAAGATTCCTGATAGGTGTATTTTTGTATTATTTTATGTCACATTAGAGATATTTTTACTCCAAAATAAACGGTAGAAATATTTTAGTATATTAAAAAAATGTGAGGGCATTTTTGTATCAATTTTTACTATATTAAGAATATTTTTATTTTAAAATAAATGATATTAATACACTAAAAAAATCTTGAGTATATTTTTGTAACTTTTCCTTTTGAGTTGAGCTTTATAGGTATATAAAAAAATATATATATACCTTTTCTTTTCCTTTTTATCCCTCAAACTTTCCAAACAGCCAATCCATGGATTATTTTTCCCTCAAAGTTACCAGAAACGGACTAGAGAGAGCGGCCCAGGCCCAAGATGTAACTGATCGTCTCTTTCCTAAACCATCTTCCTGTATAAGGAAGTTCATTGAAAGTGATGTCTGTTACGGATTTCATCGTCCTTTCAGTTTCAATTTTTAAATACCAAAAACAATACACCCTTCTCCTCTCTCTCAAGTTCTCCGTCAGATCGTTCGCTTCATCTGCTTGAATTAGATTTGCTAGAATTAGCATTTGTACATACTCTCTACTTGGCTTCCATGGACACCTTACCAACGACGACTAAATCAGATAGACGATGGAGATCGAAGCCTCTTCAGAGCTCCAAGCCATCTCTTGTCTTGGCCTTGTTCTCTTGCGTCGCTTGGCTCTACGTTGCTGGCCGGTTCGTTCTTCTATTCTCTTCTTCTTTGCTTTTTTCATTTTCCATTTTCCTTCAATCGCTGTTTGTTTCTCCGGAAAATGTAGTGTGGGGCTTGGATATGCATTTTGTCTCCATTGGAATATAGTTTGATTAGTTTCTGCAGTTCTGATTAATTTCAACACATATCTTCAGCTCTGTTTTATGCTGATTATTGTAATTCTTGTTGATTTGGGGTCAACCCTTCTCTATTCGATTGGTAGATCTTCTGAATGAGTATTTAATGATTGTAATTTTCAGCTAGCTTACAGATTTTAGACAACTTTGTTGTTTATCGGCTGGTTTATAGACTGTCATGCTGTTTGATTTATTGGATTCTTATGGAATGGTAAATAACACTCCATACGTTTTTTTTTTTTTATTTTTTGGCAAATCACCAGATTGTGGCAAGACGCGGAGAACAGGACTTTGCTTACCAATCTTCTTAAGACGAATTCAGCCCGGGTTTGATTTAATCGATTACACTCATTTACTCAAAAACACCTTCATCAAAGATTTTCTCCCTCTCTCTCTAAATCTTTTGGTTTCTTTGTACTTGTTGGCAGAGACCCAAGGTTCTTACTGTTGAAGATAAGCTGGCTGTTCTAGGATGCAAGTATGTTCCTCATTTCTTGTTTCTTCATATTTTCTTTTTCTTCTGGAAGTTTGAATTTCTTGGGCCAACGTTTATTTATATATATGTATTTTTTGGTGTTAATGGTTATTATTTTTAGGGATCTGGAGAGGAGGATTGTGGAGGCTGAGATGGAATTGACATTGGCCAAGAGTCAAGGGTACCTGAAGAACCAATTACTGCAAAGTAGATCTTTGTCAGGCCAAAAGCTTCTTGCAGTTATTGGAGTTTATACTGGTTTTGGCAGTCGTTTGAATCGAAATGTGTTTAGAGGGTCATGGATGCCAAGAGGTCAGTTGGAATTGGGTTGTATAGTCTTCTAATACCACAGCATTCTCACTACAAGAAAAAAAAAAAGATCACATAACATGCTCATAAGAAAAAAAAAATGAAAAACCTTGTTGATTCTATAGCATGCACTGGCTTTTAGTCCATGTGATATTCTAAGAGCTTATGGCTTTAAAAACTCTATGTCCATTCTCTAATACCGCATTTTCTGACAATTTGTGCATGTTTTGTTTCTGAACCAAATTTTTACTTTCAAGATCAGTATTATTGTTATATGCTTGCTCTAATATTTGAAATGGTTTCATTACATTGGCTCAACTTGGTTGTTCCTTCAGCAAGTACTTTGTATCATTCTAGTTCTTTATTTTACTTTATTGCTTTTATATGTTTTTACAATAATTGCTGAATATTGCTTAAGTTCTTTTGTTGTTTTTTAGGTGATGCATTGAAAAAGCTCGAGGAAAGAGGAGTGGTGATACGTTTTGTAATTGGTCGGAGGTTTTCCCTCTCACTTTAAACCTTGTTTTAGCATGTTCTTTCTTTGTTTTATTCCTCAATTTGCTTGGGTTGCTTCCACTTTATTGCCACTGAGTTTGTAGCATTAATCATGCAATGGACTTTTATAATAACTTTATTTGTTTGAAACTGGCAGTGCTAATAGAGGTGATAGCTTGGATCGTAATATTGATGAAGAAAACCGCTCAACAAAGGATTTCTTGATTCTTGTAGGTGATGGAATTTTGATGCTAATTTTTTAGTTTGTGAAGTATATTTTTCATGTTTTTCTAGTGAGATGACAAATTTTCAATGACTATGAATTCAGAGTTAAAAGTTTATAGTTTTTTTATATGTTTTCTTTCCCAATGATAACTCATTTACACCTTTTAAATAAAGAAAGGACTATATCTGACATATAAAACTGTGGGTGGAAAAAAGTTTTGTTCATTTCCTTGAGCCAAATGCATTTGCTTTGAATTAGCGTTCTTGTTGTTGTTGATTATGGACTTTACTATTGGCTAAAGCTGAGAGTGTGAGGCACTTATCATTAATTTCTCAGGAGGGCCATGAGGAGGCACTAGAAGAATTTCCAAAAAAAGTAAAGTTCTTCTTTAGCAATGCAGTACAGAATTGGGATGCAGATTTTTATGTTAAAGTTGATGACAATATAAATCTGGATCTTGGTATAGCTTCAATTTCTTATGCAGTTGTTTAAAGCATCACTCTTTGTACTTGTAATTATTCCTTGGAACTTCTTTTAACGTTCTTTACATTTTTCTTCTGTGACAGAGGGATTAATTGGACTTCTTCAACATCGCCGTGATCAAGATAGTGCCTATATTGGGTGCATGAAGTCTGGTGATGTGATAGCTGAAGAGTATGTGCATTCTAATATCTTATGAGCCTTACTGTTACTGTCTTGTTTTATATATTTACACTGTATAATCTTCTAAATATACTAATTCCAATTTCTTGCTAACTAGAATTTTTAAGTTATTGCTTCTTATATTGTCTGCTAGGTTGATATGATTTCTGTTTGTTTGGCTCAAGTGTTTTCATTTGCCGATTCTAATTTGTCCAAATGTTTATTCTCATGAGTTCCTGGAGGATCTATTCGTTGCATTTTGAGGTCCTTAAGGTTTGTTATTGAGTATCAAACTTTTTAATAATTTTCAGGGGAAAGCAATGGTATGAGCCTGACTGGTGGAAGTTTGGGGATGAGAAGTCGTAAGTGCTCATTGTATCATTGGTTCAGTTCTGGATGCTGCTGCTGGTCAATACTATACATTTGACCCTATTTATGTTACGTTGTTTCAGGTACTTCCGACATGCAAGTGGCTCAGTTATGATACTCTCAAAAAACTTGGCTCAGTATATCAACATAAACAGGTTAGTTGGATTAATGGGAGGTCAATATGGTTTTTGTTCCGAATTCCAGTAATTGACACTATTATTGTTTTCTCTCAATTAAACTTGAGCTGCCACATTGTTGTACACTTTGATCACCCATGCCTAAGAATATTAATCGAATTTGAATTCCTTATTGCATGCAGTGCATCTCTCAAGACTTATGCTCATGATGATACGACAGTGGGATCTTGGATGATGGGTCTTGAAGCAACTTACATAGATGACAGTCGACTTTGCTGCAGTAGCATTAAATCAGGTAAACTTGCTCTCACGATGTCACGTTAACAAATTGTACCGTTTTTACTTATTTTGTAAAGTTAACAATGGCCAATATTTCACTTGCAGACAAAGTGTGCGATGCAAGATGACCATACTATTGGTGGCTAGAGGCCTTCTCCTTCAAAACAATATATGTACCTCAAATTTCGGAGTATGAGGTCTTGGACAGAAAGGACGACGCGTAGAATGTAAGACATCAGCTTCATAGTCCACATCACAGATATTTGTGCAACCTCTTCTGGTCAGGTTCGCCGGATTATTTTATAGATGATTCTTCTTAGATGCAGAGATTGGCTGCAAATTCTTTTAGGACAACCACAGGCTAACACAGTCATAAACTCTGAGCGTGTGTATTTAGATGGCTATATGTTATACGATACAACAGGATTTCTTTTTACTACAATTACCCATGCTTTCATCTATATTCTTCTCTGCAAGTTACACTTCTTCAATGCCTTTCTGATGGTTGTGAAAATTTAACTTCACTACCAGCTTATATGCTAGATGAAAAGTCGTGTTGTGTGTGAAGCATGGACTAGAAAAGTGGAGACTAGGGTAACCTAGTACTGTTGGCATATTTATTTGGTGGGAGTTCTGCCTAATTCTTGGTGCTAAATTTTATTTAATGGTTAAAGGTCAAAACCGATGAAGAATTTCAACTCTTATCAATATAAACTGGTTAATTAGTCCATTAAAAATATGTTTAGTTTGTCTAATACAGCCTCATGAGCCGTCGGATGATATAAATAGGGAATTTGTAGGAGTTTCATACTCTTTTTACTTGAATGAAAATAAATGAAAATGCCAAAATATAAAATTTTAGTAAAATCAAATTAAGATGGAAAAGTAAGCAATTAATCTAGTATGCATGCGAAATATTTATTTTGATTCATTTTGAATTTAGATTTTAGAATTTCACAAATAATTAAGTTAAAATATCACAAAAAGTTAAAATTTGATGAATTATTTTTGGAAAAAAATATATTTTTATTGTATTCGGTCCGATCTCTAAACAATAACAAATTTTGAATTCAAACTTGCTAGATTAAATGATCAATAACAATATTATTTTAGCACTTATTCCACTTTAAATGCTCAATCTTAATTTAGTATGGAAAAAAATTTTAATTTATAAAAATATGTTAATAATTGACTAAATTATTCTTTTTCAATTTTTAGTAATTTATTTAATTTTTTATATAATCAAAATTAAATTTATCATTGTATCAAATTTTCGACAGATTAACATGTCAACACTATGATTAAAAAAACCCCTCCTTCAAATTGCGCCACATCAATTATTTAAAATTTTTCTTCATCCTAGCTTATTATATTTATAGATATAAAAAATGTAAATTTTTTTTATTAGTAGTCTTAAATTCTTAAAATAAATAAATGTTGATTTTGATCAGTTAAAATGTTAGGAAGGGAAATTCTTTCTATTGGTATGAACTTAATCGTATGTGAACTGAAATTAATATTTAGACATTTAATGGAACATAATAAATGAATATTCTTATAATGCACTGTTGCATCAGATGCTTACATGCATACTGTCAAGTAGATATAAAATATTCTTACTTTAAATGACTAATATACTTTAATATTATAAAAAAATATTAATAATTGATTATATTGTATTTTTATTAATTATATGGAAAAAATGATAATAAATATATAATTATATTTAAAATATTGAAATAAAAGTAAAATATAAAAATTGCATAAATTTTTTCAAGAAAATACATTAAATTTTTCATGAAATTCTAAAAAATCATTAAATTTTTTATTAAATTTGGAGATGTTTAAAGGAGAGAACAGAAGGAATATTTAATATTTATGCTCTGAAAAAAAAAATCCTTTGATTTTAATTTAAGAATTTAACTAGCTGTCCAAAAAAAAAGAATTTAACTAGCTTGGGTTTTTGAGGCAACAGGATAAACAGTGAGCAGAGCAATGGGCAGTCTGCTGAAGAGTTACAAGCCCCTCATCTCTACCCCTTTCTCTTCGCCTTCTCACTCACTACTCCCTTCAATTCAAATCTTTAATCGCTCTTCTCGCACCTTCTCCACCAAGAGAGCCTTTTTGCGCCTTTTCAGCTCTCTCAGCTCTTCCCGGCCAATTATCAATGAGAAAGTTGAGACCGGTGATGGAACGGCGAATCCACCGCCATCGTCGGCGGAGCTGTGGGTTCACAACACCATGACTCGAAAGAAGGAGCTTTTTAAACCCAAAGTGGAGGGTAAAGTTGGAATGTATGTTTGTGGTGTAACAGCTTACGATCTTAGCCATATTGGCCATGCTCGGGTCTATGTTACTTTCGATGTTCTCTACAGGTCCAAAGCTTTAGCCTTTCACTTTTTCCATAACTTTTTTCCGGTTAATTTATATGTTAATTGATAGTTTTGCATTTACTAATTTGGTTTTGTGGTTGCGGATTAGGCAGGTATCTTAGGCATTTGGGATATGAAGTGTACTACGTGCGAAATTTTACTGATGTTGATGATAAGGTGAGTTGTTTTTCTAGTTTTATTTATGCAAAGTTGTAATGTACAATTGTGGCTTCTCTACTTGGAGAATTGGTGGAACCAATGTAAGAAAGGATTGAAAAAACAGGCCCAGGTATAAGTAAATAGAAAATTTCTGCAACATTTTCTTAAATTTGAAAACTTTTTGATTGTTTAATGCATATGGCTTAAAGCTTTTCACTTTCTGATTCTCTGAGTATGGAAGTAAGGCTTATTGCTCGCATTCTATTCTGAATTAGTGCAGCATCTTATTGCTCATTCTCTGAGTATTTTTAAAAACTTAGTCTTCTCTTTTCCAGGTTTATTTATATACCAGCACACATGTTTTTGTTTGTTTTTATGTGCTAACTACTTTTCGTATTGGTATGACAGGATAGCTGAGTTTCAATTTTCAAATTCTGTAGATAATTGCTCGAGCAAATGAATTGGGCGAGGATCCAATCAGTTTGAGTAGGCGCTACTGTGAAGAGTTCCACCAGGATATGGTTTATCTCCATTGCCTGCCTCCTTCTGTTGAACCACGTGTGTCTGATCACATGCCCCAAATTATTGACATGATCAAGCAGGTATATTCTTTGACCTCACTTTTACAGGCTACAAGGGGAGTGAATCTTCTGTGGAGGAGCCAATTTCATATTTGTATTTGAATTTTTTTTCAAAGGTTAAAACACCATGAAATATCCCCCTCTCTCTCATTCAGATGCAATGTCTTTAAATATCTGATGCTTTGTTTTTCGTATTTTGACATGCTATCTCTGCAGATTCTTGATAATGGTTGTGCCTACGGAATTGATGGAGATGTTTACTTCTCTGTAGACAAATTTCCTGAATATGGAAAATTATCTGGCCGAAAATTGGAGGATAATCGAGCAGGAGAGCGAGTGGCTGTGGACTCGAGAAAGAAGAATCCTGCTGACTTTTCACTGTGGAAAGTAAATGTTTTTATGGAACATCGGTGATGTGCATCAGTAATCGACATACATTATTCACATTATTCAAGATAGACCAATTTAATGATGTTTATGTCTCATTAATCCTGTGCAAATTTTCAAATCTTGGCTATTAAATGATTTAGTTAGCAGTAGTTAGCCTGAATATGTAAATTCAAAGTTACTATGATCAATGTACTATATATCCATCCTAACTTTTTCATAGGAATATTCTGTAAAATTTTCAGCAGTAGAGCAATTATATAAGTCTAAGGTAATCAATTATCTATTTCCATTTAAATTTACTGATTCATCTATACAAAATACATGAAAATAAAAGAAATAAGAAGATACTATTATACTTTGTTTAGTTGGTTCTAGCATACCATGTTTTTTGTTTAAGTTAATTAATTTATTTTTTATATGATTGCAGTCTGCAAAGGAAGGTGAACCCTTTTGGGAGAGCCCTTGGGGCCCTGGAAGACCTGGTTGGCATATCGAGTGCAGTACCATGAGTGCTGCTTATCTTGGTCATGCTTTTGACATCCACGGTGGAGGAATGGACCTTGTGTTTCCCCACCATGAAAATGAGATTTCTCAGAGCTGTGCTGCATGCAGAGACAGTAATATAAGTTACTGGGTGCATAATGGGTTTGTCACTGTTGACTCAGAGAAAATGTCCAAATCACTTGGAAATTTCTTTACGATTAGGCAGGTAAAGAATTCACTATATCGTCAAGTTACCTTTTGTTCGCTGGATTATGGTTCCTATGTTTCTGTTGTGAAGACTTAGGTGTTTCGACTGCTATGTATGCTAACGTGATTCTTATGAATGTATTTTCTTAGGTCATAGATTTTTATCATCCACTGGCATTGAGACTTTTCTTGTTGGGGACGCATTATCGATCTCCAATCAACTACTCTGATGTACTGCTTGAGAGTGCTTCTGAACGTATTTATTACATATATCAGGTATTGCAATATGCATGCCTTCTTTCCCCACTTAAGGAGCCAGATCCTATGAATCACCAGTGTTTTCTCTGGCCTCATGTGTGATCTTGTTTCCTGGCATTGCATTCATAGTAGCAAGATGCTTCATGATAGAGTTGGGATTGCTTTCAGATTCCATTAATAAATGCTGAGCATCATAATTTCATTTTGATGACTTGTTACTTAATGACATATTTTCTGCCAGTTGTTAAAATAATTCAAAATTAGAATAATTCAAAATAATTAGTTATTTAAATTATAATTTGAATTGGTCTTTGATTTGTTTATATTTGATTTTATATTATAGGATTTTAAAGAGTAAAATCTGAATTAGTTTGATTGATTAGTTGTATTTGCCTATACAAAGGCAATAGTTTTTTCAATTTAAGATATAGAATAAAAAGATCCAATTATTTTATTTTTCTCTCTTCTCTTCTCCCTTTCCAAAAATCCCAACATGGTATCAGAGCCTTAGATTTTTAGAAACCTGTGAATTTTAGTTATGACTGCCACTAATATTTCAATTCCTTCACCTCCAATTTTCAATGGCGAAAACTATCAAGTGTGGACTGTCAAGATGAAAGCTCATCTAAAAGGTCTTGGCTTATGGCAATGGGTTGAAGAGGAAAGGGAATTGCCATTTTTAGGAAATAATCCAACCTTTAATTAGATAAGGGCTCATGAGGAAGAAGAAGCAAAATCTCCAAGAACTTTATCTATAATCTATTCAGCTATCTCTGAAATTGTTTTCACAAGAATTATGACTTGTGACACTGCAAAGGAAGCTTGGGATTTGCTGAAAGAATTATATCAAGGTAATGAAAGAACAAGAAAGATGCAAATTTTAAATCTCAAAAGAAATTGTGACTTTAAGTATGAAAGAAGAAGAGACCATACAAGAATATTCCGATTGGGTGATGACAGTGGTAAAAAAAATTCGACTATTGGGAGAAGAACTATCAGATAACAAGATCGTGAAGAAAATGTTTATAAGCTTGCCTGAAAGATTTAAGGCGAAACTTTCTTCTCTTGAAGATTCAAAAGAAATTGGCGAATTAACATTAACAGAATTGATTAATGTTTTGTAGGCACAAGAACAAAAAAGAGCTATGAGAAAGGTAACAGTTGATGAACCAATGGTTGAAGGAGCTTATATTGCAAAAGTTTCAAAGAGATCAGGAAAAATTCCTCAGTGTGGCCATTGCAAGAAACCTAGCCATAAAGAAGAAGATTGTTGGTATAAGGAAAAGTCACAACGTTTCAATTGCAAGAAATTTGGACATCTGCAAAAAAATTGCAAAATAAAAATGAAAAACAAGCAAATATGGTGGGTGTGGTAGAAGAGGAAACTCTTTTTTGATTGTTTGGTGAGATGTGCACCAAGAAAATTAATGAGAGGGTGCATCAACAAAGAAGGAAGTTGATGAGATGGTGTATCAACAAAAAAGAAAGTTGATGAGAGAGTGCATCAACGGTTGTGTTGGATAGTACATCATAAAAAAAAAAAAAAAAGAAAGAGTTAAAAAAAAAGTTTCCATGAAACCTTGAATTTTTTAATTTTGAATTAAGGAAAAGTGTTGAAATAATTCAAAATAATTAGTTATTTAAATTATAATTTGAATTGGTCTTTGATTTGTTTATATTTGATTTTTTATTATAGGATTTTAAGCAGTAAAATCTGAATTAGTTTGAGTGATTAGTTGTATTTACCTATATAAAGGCAATAGTTTTTTCAATTTAAGATATGAAATAAAAAGATCCTATTATTTTATTTTTCTCTCTTCTCTTCTCCCTTTCCAAAAGTTCCAACACCAGTTTCCTGTTCTAGTGAAAGAAAAATGGATATATTTATCCCAAAAAGCTTTCTTTCATTATTTCTTCAAATTTCATGTCGTTTGATATGCTCTTTTGGTTGGCGGCAGACATTACATGACTGTGAAACTGTTATCAGCCAGCATGATGAGGGATTTGAGAAGGATTCTGTACCAAGTGACACTTTGAAAAGCATCAATGAGTTTCTCAATTTGTTTGTTACCTCAATGTCAGATGATCTTCACACCCCCATTTTGTTGGCTGCACTGTCTGATCCATTAAAGATAATGAATGATATGCTGCATACCCGAAAGGTAAACTGCTTTAGGTACAACTTCTCTGGTTATGATTGTTATGGTTTGCTAATTTTCAGGCATGGTATATGCAACAATCTAAGTGCTTCACCTGTAACTTGAAAGCAATCCTGTAAAATTATAGCCTTTTGCTAGCTTGAAGTGTATCCATTCCACTGTTTTTCTTGTCATAGTTTTGCTGTAATTTTATCATGAATGAATAATTCGTGCAGGGAAAGAAACAGATTAAGCGAATAGAATACCTTGCTGCTCTAGAGAAGATAGTCAGGGATGCTATGTCTGTCCTGGGGTTGATGCCCTCAACTTATGCTGAGGTAAACTTACCATAAGTTACTCCTATTTCAGTACGGTGGAATAGTTGGATCTGGAATTTATTTTGATGCCAGTTATTTTCGAAATGAATCTACTGAATGCCCTTCCCCCTATGAAGTTCGATGGGGAACACCAAGGTCATTCTTACTTGGTGCAATGATGAAAAATTGTTGCTAGATTTCTAGCATGTGTTTGTCCGTTTTTAATGTCTTTATTTCCAGAAACTTTCTCTAGTTCGTTGTTGACTGCAAACTATTTTCTGCAACAGGTTCTAGAGCAACTGAGAGAAAAGGCACTGGAGCGTGCAAAATTAACAGAAGACAAAGTGTTGCAAAAAATTGAAGAAAGGACTGTAGCAAGAAAGAACAAAGACTATGAAAAATCAGATGCCATTAGGAAGGACTTAGCTGCTCTGGGAATTGCTCTTATGGACGCTCCAGATGGCACAAGTTGGAGACCAGCTGTTCCTCTTGCACTGCAAGAGCAGCAAGTTGCTGCAATCTGAATAGTATCTGAATTCCATTTATAATTTTACAATTTTGATATTGTGTTTTGAGAATAGGAGCATATTTCTCCTTAATTCAAATTTAGGAAATTAACGAATTATTTATACTGGAACTGAGAAACATAACCTTGAAACTTAATATCGAACAGATTTTTTATTTTTGACAATGTAATAATACATTCTTAAGATGTACTACGATACACATATAAAGTTGAACCCGACTTCTTTTTCATTGAATCTTATTGCCATAAATGAAGAAACACGTATTATTTACTGGCTCTGTACACAGGCTGGAAATGTTATATTGGCAATCTTAGCAAATACAATTGAGAAAGGAGCAACAGTAATTGGATCATAGAAACTAGATTTTACAGGGTCTAAAGAAGGGATAGCACCAGATGGAGTTACTGCAAGTATTTTCCCATTTAAAAGAACTGATTGGCTATGTAAGTCATCGTCCTTGGCTGTTAAATGATATTCTTCCCTTGTCATTTCAGCAAGTGTATGAGTAGAACCCCTAGACATTCTAGCAAACTTAGCTCTTCTATTTTGGTTTTCTTGCGTTCTCCATGCTCCAATCCTGCCTACTTTTTCAGTTGAAACATGAACTTGAACAGTTGTTTTGCCGTCTAGGTTGATCAAGAGTAATGTGATTCCTTGCTGCAGTTATGCAAAGCATTTTATTAGCCTAGAGAATATGCATGCATATGTTTTTCCAATCCAAGTCTTGTAGGGTTTACTCACAGTTGCTCTTGAGCAGTGAGCATAAGCTCGAATTTTCTCTGTTCCAGAGAAAGTTGCGGACAGGGCCATTCTTCCCATTAATCGATGCCAAAGAAGGGCACTGGAAATGTAAATAACATGGAAATTTCTTGTTTAGACTAGGTCAATATATCCCATCATGGATTGAGCCAATATTGCACTGCTTTAAATATTAAACTGGCTGTGAAAATTATTTTTCTTATGTAGCAGTCTATTATTGGCTTGCTTAATGAATCAAAGCATATACTTGAAGTTCAATAAGTACCTGTAGTAATCAGGATTTGGCGCAAAGGTGCTAGTGTCGAGCAAACCATAATTTCCACCAATCAGTGTTTGTCTGCAGTATGTTTTTGTATTGTACAATGATGCCATTCCTAACTGATCCAAGTACCTGTTTGAGTAGTTTGGAGAAAAGAATGATTGATGGCTGAGTTCAAACGAGTAAATAAAACACAAGCTAACAGATTGCAGAGACTGAATTACCAGAAACTAAACACAAATGCATTTGTTACTAGATTATGCCCGCCGTTGTATGCACCTCCAGCCTCTCCTACCCATGCAACTGCATTTGTCCCTGCACTCTTCAAAATTCCTTCAAGTCCACTAAATGCCTGTGAGCCACCGTCAAGGTAGGATGGATCTAAGATCTTGTCAACAAGGTGCCGGTCAACACCTGCAGGTAAGGAACAAAAGTAGAATTATTTATTCTCTCTTTAAACAATTTTGAGCACATTCTTTTATCTATGAATTCTGCAGATCAGGTTCTGCATCAAATTGTATACCTGGACCGAGGTTATAGATGTGCTGGGTGACTGCTTGAAGAGTTTTTGTTGTTTTATCTATGAAATCTGCAAACCAATTTGCATCAAAGAATCCTCCTGGTGCTAGGATTAATGGCTTATCTTCAAAACCTGTATAAATTGTTTGGACTATTTTTTGGAGTGTGTCTAGATCAGATGCATATTGAGGAGCTGCAACTCTAGTTCCAACTCCATGGCCACTCAGTTCATTTCCTGATGAGAAGCAAAAGTTTGTTACTTATTTAAACATACTGTTCTTCAAATTATCAGACTAATGCTTCAACATTACTTACCAAGCTCCCAGCCATGAATTCTATACCCTCTGTTGACAGTGTGTCTAATGAGAGATTCAACATTACTTGAATCCCAAGCTCCAACCGCCTTACCATCAGAAGTTATAGTCCTACCCTTCAGTGCATTTAACCCAAAAATAACAAGAGCTCTGTTTCAAACATTGAATTTTGCTTAACATTTTAGTCCCAAAACCAGGAAACAAGAACAATATTTTTGTTTCTAATTGATTTCAGGGTAGTTACCCAGCTTGTTTGAAGAAAGTGTTCAGTTCATCCCATCTCGACATAGGCAAGCAGCCTTGTGAGAAACCAAACATCTCTGAACTATTCTTGAAAAATGGAGTACAAGGTTCCCCTTGTCTCTGATATATTACTTTATCTTGCAAGGTTCCTCCCAGTCTAATCTTCAGAGGAGAGAAAGCTGCCATTCAATCACAAATGCATTATGGCTAAATTATCTAAATGTTTCCTATATTGAAATCAATCTTACCTTTAATGGCATTTAGCAATATTGGATTGGTAAGATCCTGCAAAATAATACAAAGCATGGAAATTATTTATAAGATAATATCATATATCCTTGATTATAGGTAAAAATCTAAGTTTGAACAATCTGTTTGTATTAGAATGCACATTTCCCAGAATTTTCTTGAGTTACCATTCCTGAATTTTGCACTCGTAGTAAAGAGATCCGTAAACTTTAGTTTTTGAGATAGTAAAAACTTTCTAATGTTCATTTGCCACAAGAACTGTTTAATTCAGGTAGCCAAAATACTGCTAAATATTTAATAACTGAACTATGCAGTTTAACCTGGTGGACTTAAGCCGTCCCAGTGTCATAACTGACAAACGTTATGCCGTTGATGATTGGCTGTGATTAGCCGTGACGTAATTCATCTAATCAGCCATTAGTAGTGGCCCAGCTTATCTAATACGACATTATCAGAACTCCTAGCACCACCAGGTGCGTCGTCGAAGTCTTTTAGGCTCAAAAATTTTCATTTTTCTTCAAAGCAAACCCATCTGTGTATCCATTGAAACTGAACTTCTCTCTTAGCAAGTGATTGAAATTTTGGGACTCTCATCAATATTGATAATCTAGAGTTTAGACAAAGTCAACTAACTTTTAACTGAAAAGTCAAAAACAAAGAGAACGAGATTCTCACCAGATTAAGAAGAGAAGCTCTGCCCCAGCTACAAGTTCCATAGTCACATTTATCGGGAGGCCACCAATCTAAAGTAGCACAAATAAAATCATCATCTGTTGCTCCAACTGAAGTTGTTCCATTGATGAAAACTGTGCCATGCATGCTCTCTGAAGCTACGTTTTTACCTATCCAGAAGACCCAAACACCCAAAAAACAAACAATGGAAAAAAAACCCATTGCACAAATCAATTTCTTCTTCCTTTTTCTGGCCTCTATATCAGCTTGTGACATAGCTATGCAAGACAAGAGTTGTTAAGATTAGGTCACTAAAGATTTGTTGAAGAAGAGCTATCTATTTATTTATTTATTTTGTAAGAAAGAGGAGTTGGAATTGACTACTAATACCCTTAATTAATTGAATATTTAGCATTAAAATCATGGCCAAAGAAAAAAAAAAAAACAAGAATTAGACTAATAGAGGAAGTAGAAGTGTGGCAGTGATTTGTATTTTCTTGGGAAGGTTTGTCGTAGGGAAAAGTTTGTTTCTTTATCAAAAGTTGTTTAGAAGACTCTCACTTATCAGGTAACAGATTTAGAGTGAGGTTATGCCATTGCTAATCTGTACCAAACCAGACTCGTTATTATTGATAGTATCAGAAAAGAAAAAAGTAAAAATATGCTTAGTAGGGATACTACAAGTATGAATAGTATAATTAAAGTTTATCTATAATTAAAATTGATGTTGGTGTTTCTTTGGTTTGATTAAGTTGTATCGTTGACCTATAAGAGCACGTCAGCTTCAATAGAAAAACTTATCAATACATGAATGAGCTAAGGCGGTAGGTAATAATAATAATAACAATAGCAGTAGTAGTTATTTTTTTAAGCAAATTGATGCTATAGAAATTGTTTTTTTACAAGTAGCGAGTCAAACCTCCTCTAAGATGTTCTATTGAATACGGAAATTGAATCAAAATTCTTCAACAATCTATTTAAGATTGTCTCACACGATCTAGACTAGGACTAGGTTTTAGAGGTTAAGTAAAGGGCAAGTAAGATTTTAACAATTACAATTAGGAAACATATAGGGAAAAGTGGATGTGGTGAAGGAATATGCATTTTTTATTTGAAAGAGAATATGAAGTTAAAAATAATATTTTAATCAAAATGGACCACACTACTAATTATGCATCACTTCATTTTCTTAATAGCTAATTGCATCAAATTTCATAGTGCTATTTTTAACCTATACGTTTGTAAATCCGGGCCATTGGCTTAAAAATATATTGCTAACATTGTTTCTGTGAGAAACTTTTTAGAGAAGAAAGTTTAACATGAAACGGTACAGAAAGTTATGTAACATATTAAAGAAAAGGATTAAAAGAGATTGTTTGCTCATTCCAAGCTCTGGGGTTGATCTATGTTGATAATTGGAGGCGTAGGAGGACGTTTGCTTCCTGATCCATTCTCAACAGCTGAGATCACTGTCCATTTCTCCTCCGATTCAGGAGGCTCAATGACTATAACTCCGCCATCGGTTAGCCCTATTGCGAACTGGTTCGGTTCTTGAGGATGTGCAGCAACCACGACAGGGTAGACTGCAGAACTGCAACAAATGAACATATAGATCATTCAGCTGTTGAATGTATTTGCCACGAGAACATTTTGGAAATTGGACATAATGAATACCAGATATCCGGTGGAAGATAAGCACAAGGATTAATTTGACATCGAACTTTGAGATTGGAAGCGCTAAATATACGCAGAACTCCATCCATGAAGCTACCATATATTAACTGGCTATCACACGAGAATGTTGCGCCGGAGACTGGTGCTGAAAATTCTCCAACAGTCCACTGTGAAATACAAATGAACGAGACTGTCATTTAGTTATCCGGAAATATAAAGAACTGTGATGAGGGCTGAACCAGAGCTTTTGGGATTAGGGTACCTGTTTTATGCATTCAAGTTTGGTCGTTTCATATACGGCGAGCTGAGTCTCATGTACGACGAGTATGTGGATCTGGTCCTGATGAAACTGAACTTGTGTTTTTGACATCACTGAAGGTGTCCTCCCAGCTGGAATTTGCACAAAAGCATTCTTTTGTCTTTCCCACTTGTCGGAGCTCCATACAATAATCTGATGAAGAAACACTATTAACCTTTTGCACTATAATAAACAATCAACAGCAATAACACATTCTGTGAACAATTTATGTTTCCAAAGTAACATGCTGTATAAAGATCAGATATTAACCTGAGCATCTGCCCCCGATGATACAAGGGTATTCAGCACGGTGGAGAAGGCAAGGCCACTGATTATCTTAGAGTGACCCTTTAGCTTGCTTTTGACCTACATCAGGAAAGATGATAACAATCAAATCCTGGGATTCTTTTTTAATAACGATGATCATGATCCAAAATTGTATTGTACCTCATCAACACGAACATTATATATGTTTATTGTGGAATCATCCATGCCTACGGCAAGTATATTGTTATCTTGAGGGTGGAAAGCAAGATATGTTGCTGCTGGCGCTGGATGCATGAATTGTGTCATTGTCTGCAGTTGCCCATAGGAATATCAGTAAATGATCAGAAAAATGAGTGTTTTATTTTGTATCCAATGCTTGGCAATGTATAAAATTTCAAGACTACCTTAAACGTCAATGTGTTGAACAAGGAAATTTTGCCTCCTGAAGCTGACATGATATAGGAATCATTCTTGGACAAGGCAAAGCAGGGCACCGCCTCTTCAGGTTTAACACCAGCTAGATCATTAGTCATTAATATACCAGAAGCTGGTTGCACCAATTGAGGGTTTGCCTTGGTTGTTACCTAGAACATGTAACATTTAGTTATTTTAATGTTTCTTTTGAAGAAAAAAATAGAATCAGCTAGATCATATTATTAAGCATAAATTCAAATGGGATAATTTTCATCATAAAGGTGGATCTCGATACCTTCCCAGTCAGAGACTCAGTTCGTGGCCACTTCCAAAGCAGATGAATGCCATTCAAGGCTAGTGCAAGGACACCATTGCCCGAATATGTGTAGATCAACCTTGCAACCTGCATTTGTGAAGATTTGGAAAGCAAATGAGAACTTTTTTCTACTTCATGTGTGGCAAAGCCAAAATGACCTCAGATATCTGTCCAAACAAGTAGAATATCGCTGCATCTATACCTTATCTGTTTTGACACGAGCTGAGAGCCTCAGTGACCGAAGCCAAGAAGGATCATTAATCTCAACAAACTTCCACGTATTTGCTGGCTTCAGTTCTTCAGGCAACCTTGGTTTTACATCTTCCAAGTTCTTAGCATCACCATTCTAGCAAATGCACAAACAGTATCAGTTTTTGAGATGTTGATGTCATAAAAAATCAATTAAAGTTGCCAAAGAGGACTGAATTGGTGACCTTTTTCGTGGTCTCAGATGAAATTCCAAGTCTAGAGGCAATGAGAGAATGGCCTTCAAATGTGCGCATCAAACGTAACCCATCAATAGTTGCCAAGATCTTTATTCTATGATCATTTGCAGATACAGCCAATAGCATGCCTTCTTTGTTGAACCTAATTCTCGGACTCACCTTCAAAAAAAGAAACCAAATATTGACTTTTTATTCTAATACTAATTAATTATTTATTCACGATACGTATTAATGTAAATTTGAAAGATCTCTTACTGGTAGACCACCCTCAGCATCAATGGTTGCGAAGATACTGGAATTATCCATATCCCAAAACTTGATCGAGTAGTCATCACCTACAGCCAAGAACTTGTTCTTGAAAGTATCAAACTGAACCAGGCCCAAAGAACGTTTGTGAAATCCTTGGTATGTTCTCTTTATGGTGCCTTCATTTTCATTCCATTCCACCATGTGTGACTCTCCCTCTTGACTTGTTCCACATGAAAATAGCCTAAAAAACCATATCCAGTCAAGAAATTTCACTTCCCATCTCGTTTTCTGAAATATATAGGTTTTTCATTAAATAATATTTCAGTCAGATAATTAACCTCTTTCCATCAGCACTATAGGCCATTGTGGTGCATGAGTGACCAGGAGCGTCATAATCAACCCTGGATCCAGCTGAGTCATATAACCATGCCTTTATTTTTCCATCCACTGATGTTGAAAAGATAAACTGAGGACAGATATATAAAATCTCAGCGAAAAAAAAATCAAAAATTAGAAGCCGAAACCAAAACAGTCAGTAATCAGAGTTCTTACATGAACATTTTCCCTGGAGTGAGGGCAGATAGAATGTACAGGAGCACCATGGCCTTCAAAAGTATAAAGTTTTGCACCAGTAGCCACATCCCACACCTGAAATTTAGAAAATAATTACAAGTCTGTAGGATTAACTTCGACTATTGGTATTACTTCAATATCAAAATTTACCTTGATGGTCTTGTCATCGCCACAAGTAATGACAGAGAGTTGCTTGTTGGGGTTGCAGAATGCTATATCATTTACACTTCCAAGATGAGCATCGATCTAGAAATTCAAAATCATAAATTCTTAAGAAACTAATTAACAGAAACTGTAAATGCATTGGACATAAATTTGACAAAACTTACCTCCAAATGATGCCTGATATCTTGCGCCCCATAATAGGTATATAGCTGCAATATGTGCTTAGAATATGCAACTCCTGATCAAAGAATAATATGTATGCATTATATTTGCTAAATTGTATTCACGTACAACTACAAAAATTTTGCAAGTCCTGTTTAAAAATCTTACCAAATAAAGAACCATCAAGACTCCATAATACGCGTTTAACGGCAACAGATGGATCCTTGATTATAGATGCCTGAATATGATTGGGATCATATTTCAGATATTCCAGTGAAAGAACCATTATCTTGCTAAAAATTTTTATCTGGAGAGGATCTTACCTTCAAGCTCATTGAACTTGCTCCGATATCCCATACCTGAAAATTCTTTGAGACTAACCTCTCCCTAGAACTAACTTCCCACAAGCTAATGTCCCCAATTCCAGTTCCAACTGAAAATTGACAAACGAAAGATCAGCATAATTTACAGCTTGCACACTAATTACACCAAGAAAACCTCTGAAGAACTTACCAAGAAGTACAGTTTGTTGAATAGGATGGAAGTCCATGCTTGTAGGAACAGAACCCTGATTTAAAGTACGTGCCACAGTCTTGGGCAAGTCATCAATTGTGTTAAAAGCCACGACAAGGTTGTTTTGACCAGAATTATTTCCAGGTAACATTATCTGCAAGGAAAATAACAGGTAGAGAAGATCTCTTTCAGATGCCAGACTAAAGAATCAGAACATGTTCTTGTGTATGTAGTAAAAAATTACATACTCTGTCTGAAACCACAGATACCCTTGTTCTAGAAGTATCAGAATCCCCAGGACCCCTTGGCATTGCAGCTATACCTGAAAAATAATAACATTTTTAATTTATAAACATAAAAGAAACTAATATATACATGTGGATAGAAAATCAATACCGGCACCTAGGCTGCCAAAACTTAATCCACCTCCGGGAACAATCGGATGAGTTACAGTGGGAGGATTAGACATCCATGTGGTCAATGAAGTTTGAACTGGTGTCGGTGCAGGTTGGAAAGGCTGATGCTGAAAAGAAAAATGTGGAGATTCAGACTTGTCTTGCAGAATGAAATGTTCTTGAAAAGAAAGCAAACTCCTTTGCATACCCCATTTGCAACAACAGGTAGGAAACCTTCGGTTTTTGAAGCAGAACTTATGAGGTGATTGTTTGCTGTGAGATGGGTATATGCATCATTGGCATTTCTACAATTGTGATCCACAAAGAGAGTTCTAATGTCAGGATTTTGCCTCGGATTTCCACAAAGGGAATGCTGCCAGTTCAAGCTGCCAAATCACTTTGTACTTGAGATCAATTTGTTCTTCCTAGCTAATCAAACTTCGCATACAAAAAACTTCCAAGTAACCAAACTTCAAAACTATATTACTACATCTAACTTACAAAATTTAAGAGAAAAAAACTTTTTCTCTTTTACCTTTGATTGATAAGCATTCGCAATCTTGAGCCTTTTATATTAGGAAACTGTAACTTATCACGGAATAGGGGATTAGCCTCAATAAGCTTCTTCAGCTCAATAAACATAATAGTTCTTGCTGTCTTCGTGTCTCGGTAACCAGAGAGTTGATCATTTTCCCTGCAGTATGGCCTAAGTATATAACAATCACCAACTTCAATTAAAGAAAAAAAAAATTAAATGCACCGAGTAAAGATCAAGCTAACCTGAAATTATCTAATGTGAGAAGCTGAGTAATTTCTTTGAATAAATCTTCATTGAATGACGAAAACACCTTCAAATCCTTCACTAGAATATCCACAGCCTTGGCGCGATCAAGCCTGGCCAAGCCAATTGAGATCAAAAACATAAACTGGGTCTCGCAGATTATGAAAACTATGCACATTTCAATGGAAAATTAGGATAACAAAGATTCAGAAACGTACTTATCTAATGCCTCGAGGTACTTCTGCTTTCTAATTTCGAAAAATATTTTCATGGAATATCGATTATCATCCACTCTAGTAAACCCAGACAGATACTTCTCAGCCTCATCCCAATGGCCATTCATAACAATCTCTTCAAAATACTTCAAATTAAAGAACAATCCTGATTCTTGCTCCAGCCTATATATTCAAGTAATTAATATCACAAAAATAAAATTTCACCAATTTTCTTTTCTTTCTTTCTTTCTTTCTTTTTTCCTTGAGTATAAAAGTTGAAAACTTTGAAAATTACCTGTGAACAGTTCCTTTGAACTTTTCTTCATCAAGGAACTGTAAAATTAGGAAGATGAGGTCTCTACTGAGAGAAGACGTCATTAAAGCTGCAACCTCCAGAACAGAACTAATTAAAATCGATAGTAATAACAACAAAAACAAACAACATATGACATATGATTGTCGACAAAATTCATAAAAACAAGACAAAGATGAAGCACAAACGGACAACGAAACCTCACAAAGAGAGAAAAAAAAAACTTTTTTATATGTGAGGAAAATTGAAAAACAACACAGAATTTTCCTAATTTTCAAGGGAAAAATTAGGGTTCTTCAGATATGAGAAATAGTAAAGTAGCTTTAACCCATTAAACTTGAAGATGCTCTAAAGTAGGCTTAGGTCGTAGATTTAAAAAAGAAGAAACAAAAGCGAACCACTGGGCATGATTTGAAAAAGAAACAGAGTTCACCTATGGAAACAGAAACAGAGCAGTATTAAGCTGTCTTCGTTCTCTGCCTTTCTCTTCTCTCTCTCGCTCTCTCCCACAGAAAAATCTTTGTTGTTTCTGAGAAGTTGCTTCTTGCTTGATTTTGAGGAGAATAGAGCAGAGAGTACATTTATATAGTAGAGGCGCCTATATCGAGGTATAAGTAAGTCCACTTATCATACAAGGCCTCTATTTTTTGATAAGTTATTTGAGTCTATTTAGTCCTGGTTGTGGGTTCCACCAAAGGAAGCTTTAAGACAAGTGTCTTCACTTTGTTAAAAGAAGACAGCGACGGTTTTGATGTGACTCTACGCGCCTGTAAAGTAATTGTTTTACACGCTCTCTTTTTTCTTTTCTTTTGGAAAAAGTATATGACTTTCTTGTTTATAATATTTTTTTACTTTTTTTGACAATAAAATCAATTAAGAATATCGTTTACAACGCGACACGATGGCTAAGAAAAAGAAAATAATGGTATATTAAAAAGCACTGCCAGTGTACAATAAGAATTGTGTACTTCATCCAATAATTATAAATTATTTGACACAAATTAAAAATACAAACCCACTTATAATTTTTTAATGAGCGAAATAAATGTATATATTAACAGAATCTTTTTTTAATACGAAATGCACGTTCATTTTTTAATTTTCATCAGCATAATGTTAAAAAAATTTTGATCCAAAATATTTAGTCACTTTTGGTTCACATTTCTTACCATAAATTTAAATAGAAAGAGTTCATTGTAGTTGATAAATTTTTAATTGAGCACACTTAAAATGAAAAACATTGGCAAAAATCACAATTATTAAAATTTAAAGCTCAAAGAGTTCTAGCATGTGTGAGCATTAAATGTATTATAATTTTTAACGGATCTATTACTAATTAGTACTCTCTCCGTTTTTTTTTATCAGTAACTTTTGAGTAAAATCCAAATTTTATTTATCTGTCACTTTTAGACTTTCAATGTAATTTAATTTGCTTTTTCAATTTATTTTTCTTTCCCAATAAAGTTAGAACCAATCAGATTTGATAATTTAATATTAATCACGTAATTTAATACTAACTTTAAGTCTATTTATTATTTCTTAATTCTAATGAAAATAACAAAAGTGACTGATAAAAAAAACGGAGGGAGTAATATTTACTCCCTTCGTTTTTTTATCGATTACTTTTATTGTTCTTACTGAAATTAAGAAATAATAAATAGATTTAAATTTAGTATTAAATTACGTGATTAATATTAAATTATCAAATCTGATTGGTTCTAACTTTATTGGAAAAGAAAAATAAATTAAATTATATTAAAAATAACAGATAAATAGAATTTAAATTTTATTCAAAATGATAAATAAAAAAAGAAAAGAATATCAATTACATATGATTTTTAATAATGGTATCATTCAAATTAAATTTCTACATGTCAAGTTTAAGAGTCTAAACAAAATAGTTCAATTATTAACATGAAGAATTCAATTAATTTTGTTTTAACTCACAAGTTAGAATAATTCCATAAGTTTATAATTTCGTAAGTTCACTCCTAGTTGTTATCAATCACATCATGGCTAGTTTATTGCAATTCCTGTCATCAATCAATACCAAAATTATTTAGATTTCATTAATTAAAAGTAATATAATTGTACACTATCATAATCTGTGTGTCTAAGAAAATAATCGATTAATGGACCTGCAGCGCGTGCGGTTGACGCACTCTGAATTATGAAAGGAACCAGTGGGGTCCACTTCGTAAGTGCATGGATGACCCTATCTGACGCAAGACAAACTTAAAAGACAGAGTCTTCTTCCAATGGACCAAAACTGCCGCATTATAAATGACACATCTGTCCGTACACAAGTTTTTTTGCTTCGGTCACAGTCTGTACACACAACTTTCTTTCGTCACCCGCCAAAAATCCACGTGTACGCCGCTTTCCTTCTCCAATTAAAATATTATTATTATTATAATAAATTTCTTAATGGAATTTGATTTCAGCTCTTGCTTTTAAAACGATTTTACATGGCTTTCAGAGCCGGAAGTTGAATGCACCAGAGAGTAGATAATTAGAGGTTTGACGCCAAATACATCAGGATTGGGATAAACGATTTTGATATGTGAAATGTTCGAAATATGACTATTTAAAGGATTTTTATTCATAAATTATTCTCCCTTTTTATATATATAATATTTATATTATGCGTTATTTTTAAAATATCAAATATGATAACAAAATTAATTTAATTTGATATAAAATTTTATAACATTCAGAATTCTAATTATATATAAATTTTTAATCTTATAAATAGTTAAATCAGTTATTTATTCATATATAATTTTTTTTACACGATTTTTTCTATTTTTCATGATATTATTCCGATATGAAGAAACTAACTTGACTATCAGAATATCTTAAAACTTTCACAGGTGTTTTATTATTTTACAGATATTAGATTTGGATATGATAGTAAATATTAGTAATTAACTTAACTATATTGTCTTTTCGTTAACTAATATAAATGCATTTAAAAAACTAAAATAAAGATAAAATAGAAAAAATATATTAAAATTTTCATTAAATTCTAAAACAAAACAAAGATTCAAAAAACAACATTTAAAATAAAACAAACGGAGTACTATCGAAAGAGTTATTCTCGAGCACATAGAAAAAAAATTTTAAAAAGATTTGGTTGCCATATTGTAGCTATAAAAATAAATATTTATTCCACCTTAATTTGGTAGGAACATTTTTTTTTGTCACATATATGTTCCAAGTATAGCATAGCTTCCTTTTGGACAATATAAATTATTATTTAATTAGTTAATATTTACTCCGATCATAAATAAGTATTCACATTTAAAAAAATTATTCATAATTAATTGTCTGAATTGAAGGTTTGTAAGGAATATATTAATCTAGGTTAAGTAGATATAAAGGCGAAAAAGATGTGGAATTTTATTAGTGTGATAAATATAAGATTTTGTAGCAAGTGTATCCATGAAGCATAAACTAATAACTATGTGGTTCTGATTCCCGCAATTGGTGATTAGATATCTCGAACCCAAACTAAAACATGTATAAAAATAATTGTAATATGTAAATATAAAAATGAAACTTTATAATTTTATAGGTGTTCTATGTAAGTACAAATGTGCAGTAGTTAGTTTGCACAAGTACATAAAGTTTATAAATGCTTGATAATTTGACTTAAAAAAGAAAAACTATGAAAAAAAAAATCATTTTTTATGCAATGATATATATGTATAAAAAAAAGATTTGGGAATAAACATAATTTGGCCGGGCTTTTTTTTTTTTCTAGAATTAGGGCATTTTTTATAAGTAATTAAGAATGTAATGTTAAAGTAAAAGATTTTAGGATTTTGGGATGTCAAAAAGGCAAACTTCTTGTTATTTTGTGCCAAAATGGAATCCACCATCATAATATAAATTTTTTTCAGAAAATAGCACATATTTTATTGTTTTTCACTATTGATAATTGAAATGTAAGACCTGGTCTGACATAAAACGGCACAAATATTGCTATTTTCCGATTTTTTTTAAATAAAATTTGAAAAAAATGCCCCAATTCTTAAAAAAAAAAAAATCCTAATTTGGTGCTATAATTTAAAAGCTAATTATTTTGATCCTTGGTTGAGTATGTGTACATGGTGGTCCTGGGGCGTCCCAAATACCATAAATTAACATTCTCATAAGCAATGATAACGACTGGAATCATATTCTAGATAGGAAGATTATCTTGAATTAATAGAAATTCTCCTAATTTTGGAAAGTTAAATTCTATTCCAAATATAAAATTTTCTATGTTGAAGGTACAAAATTCCCATTAATTCTTTCCCTAAACCTACCAGAGTGAATGATGGGGCTAAAGTAGTGGACTGTCCAATCTATTTAAATTCACCTTCCCTTAGGCCCATTTCTTAAGGGGCCTAATTAACATAAACTTGGTCAGCAAAACCCAGAAATTTCTGCCCAGTCTGCCAGCAGTAACTTATAGTAACTATCTATGTCTATTATTTTCCACATAATTATTTGAATTAATTATATTTTTTTGGTCTATCCAGTCAATATCTCTAATAATTCTCAATTAGTGATAGCTTAATATGCAACAAAAATTGAAATTGTAGACTTTATTCAAGCTGTTATAACTTAAAAATTTGATATATAAAACGCATACTAGAAAAATATTTTCATAATAAAAGTATTAAGGTTATAGCAACATCTACATGTTAAATATTGATCCGACTCTTATAATCTATAAAATTTTGATTCAAACTCAATCCGATATGCAGATGTATATCACCCAATTTATATGATTCAAAAAGAATTCAATTGGGTTAGATCAATCCATGGATAAATGAATTAAATTAAGTAAATTCGTAGGTCAAATGAGTTGGGTTGATTCATATAACCTTTTAATGATTGATAAATAAATTATATTAGTGGTTGCATAGTTTTTTATTGTTTAAGTAGAAAAAAAAAGAATTATTTTTTTCAAGTTATTTGTTTTAGTCACAATGTGAAATTTCTTGTCCGTAGAAATATTTCATAATTAGTTATTTTGAATTTTGACATTGCGGCATTTTAAGTATTTAGATATAATATTTGTAAGTATAAATTTCGATAAAAAATAATGATTGTTCAATTAAAAAAAAATTCAAAAGGGTCTACTCATGGGCATGAATTGATTGATTTATAATCCATTCAATTAATTTATAATCTATTTCATATGCATTGAATTTATCAGTTTATTATATGTAGTAATGCATTTCATTAAACAAAAATATAACAAGTGTATGATAAATAAAATTATATTTTTTTTCTTGTAAATTTTCAAAAATATATTTAAAGTTGAATAAAATAAAATAAAAATTTACATATTAAAATATAAGGAGGAAATAATAATTCCACGAATTTTATTAAAAAAATTATTTAATTGGGCGTGTTTTGTTTTTCTCGTCAATGCCTTAGCCGTGTGGACCATTTCTTCTGAAGAACATTTGGCATTTGTCTGGGGCCCACTTATTTACTCTCTAAACGCGCTCGTATATAATATCCTAAATTATCAAACGAAAAGAACAGGAGCTTATCACCATAAGTAGCGAACTTATCAGACAGTGAGCGTGGCCAAAGGGCCATGGTCTTATCGAGATATCATCCTCTACCTTTTCACCATGTCTAACCTTTAACGCCAACCCAGCTGAAGAAACGAAAAGAGACTGAAACCTTGCGGGTAAAAGAAACAATCTGTCCATTAACTGATCCCTTTTTCAATTTCTCTACTGTTCCCTGATCAGGTGGGCATTCGCTGATTTTCTATATTTCTTTCTTTTTTTTTTTCCCAAAGCCACTGTGATTTTTGTTTCTCGATTATCAAAAAATTGCTGTCTTGATTTATTGGTTGTATTCTGTTCATCAGTTCTCAAGTTTGTTGCTTTATTAGTTTTGAATTTGATCATCGAAATCGGATTGATTCTGTTCGTAATTTCATAAACCCTTTCTGCTTTTAATTTAATCTATCACCTCTGTTGTATCAGGTTTCTGATTTGGGAGGTTAGCGGTTTTGGTGCTGGATATGTCTACTCTAAATAGAGAGCTTGTCTTCTTGATTTTACAGTTCCTCAATGAGGAAGGTCTTCAAGCAGCTGCTCACATGTAAATTTTACATACCCTTCTTTTCTTTGCTTTAATTAATATCATATCTTGCTTTAATTGTATGTCTTTTCTGTATAATTTTTAATGCAGGCTAGAGCAAGATAGTGGGTCTTACTTCAATATGGACTATTTTAGGGTATTGATTCTGGATGGGGACTGGGATCAGGCTGAGAAGTATCTTTCAGGTTTCATCAAGTTAGATGACAATAAATACTCCACCAAGATTTTCTTCGAAATCAGGAAACAGAACTTTCTGGAGGCATTGGATAAGTAAGAATGTGACTTTGTTTTCATATGATAAGCCTTATGTTCAGATATTATTGCTTTATTTCTCTTTGAGTGTTAATTGTTTTCTTTTAAAGGAATGATCGAGGCAAGGCTTTAGATATTCTTATGAAGGATTTGAAAGTTTTTGGCCTTGAAAACGAGGAGCTCTTTGCAGAAATGACTCATCTTTTAACGATAGATGACATAAGGTTTGAATTCTACTTTTAGCTCTGGACCTAGGTTTTGTTTCAGCAGCATATTAAGCATGCTCCGAGGGAGTTGATTTCAATTTTGTGAGTTGAATAGGGAACATAATTCACTCTCCACATATGGAGATACAGAGTCTGCAAGGAAATGTGTGATGCATGAACTCGAGAAAATCATTGAGGCACACCCCCTTTTTTGCAACAAATTGAAATTTCCTACCATCAAATGCCAGAGGCTATGTCGTCTCATAAATCAAGCGTAACTTTTTTTTCTCTTTTTGCTCATTTTCTGATAAATGACTGATTTGTTCGTAGGTTTTATATGTTTACTTAATTTATATGTATGTGTAAATATCGGAAAGGAATATGTCAATTGGAAATAAATGACCCTGTTGCTTTAGCGTCTTGGGTTCATCAATTTTTGACTGATTTATATTTAATGTGACAGCTTAAATTGGCAGCACATACAATGTAGATATCCTCAGCCAAATCCTGTTATAAGTACCCTTTTTGAGGATCATGTTTGTCTATCACTAGAAGATAATTCAATTTCAACATCAACCAATAACAATCCACTGTATGATGTGAAATGGACACTGGTATTTTCCTTTTTGTTCTTTCAACGAATTGGTTCTTTAAATGATTTCTTGTCCTGACCAAGCAAGCGTATTGCTTGCATAATAATGTTCACATTATAATGCTTCTCAAAATACTTCAATTTTAATGTTTAGACCACATCAATGCCACCTCCAATATCTTCTGCCAGTTTGGAATCTACTCCATTGGCTGCGACTTATTCTGAAATCTGTGGTGGAGATTTATGTCTTAGTAATTCAAAGAAACAAGGTATTGATATTCAGTCGACATTGATATTGCTTTTGATAGTATCTCACACCTCTTTCATCATATCTTTCTTGGAAAAATGCCACTTTTTCATTGACATCCTACTTATTGGCAGCCATGAGTACAGATGATTCGGGGGACACTGATGTTGTATCCAAAAAGTTGTCCTATGAGATCCCTGATGAGGTAAGCCTGATTGGTTCTACTGCAATCTTAATTAACATAAATTATTTTTCCTTTTTAACCACTATCTATGTATCGATAGGAAAATTCAGCTGTCACACATCCGATTGACTCGCCTAAGTGTCATGTGGACTTGCCCAAGAAAGTTGTAAGGATATTGAATGAGGGATCATCTCCAATGAGCATGGATTTTCATCCAGTTAAACAAACTCTTCTTCTAGGTTTACACATTAGCATTATTTCAATCTTCTCATTTATTTCAGAATATACACCGTATTCAAAATGGATGCTTACCTGTGAAAGTTGATGGTTTGATGCTTCAGTTGGAACTAGTATGGGAGATGTAGGGTTATGGGACGTTTCTTCTGGAGAAAAATTGCTTTCAAGGAATTTCAAGGTTTGGGATATTGGAGCATGCTCAATGAAGTTCAAGGTTTCGCCCTTCTATTATATGTTTCATGCTAGCTGGAAAGAAATTTTATTTGTGAAATCTGTGAAATATGAATCAATCTCACCTATATACAGGCTACTCTACTTAAGGATCCCTGTGTTTCTGTCAATCGTATAGCTTGGAGCCCTGAAGGTTCTTTATTTGGTAAGTTGAAAGATACTGAAACACTCAGTGATTCAACTGCTAATGATTCTGGAGTTTCATAAACCTAACTCAGTTACCTTTCATGAAAACAGGCGTTGCATATTCAAAGCATATGGTGCAAATTTATTCTTATCTTGGTTTAGGTGATGCCCGGGAGCAATTGGAGGTGGCTTTATGATATTTATGATCTCACTAAAACATGTTTTGTATTTATATTTCTCCTCCAGCATTAATACATTTCTTATTCTAGATTGATGCTCATGTCGGTGGTGTAAATGACTTAGCATTCTCTGCTCCTTACAACGTACAGTTGGTTATAACATGTGGTGATGATAAGACAATTAAGGTAGGCCTTCTTCTACCCCTATATAATCAGCTGTCTCAAATCACGGAGAATTTTTCGATGTTATGTTTTCATTGTATAAGGCATGGGATGTGATTACTGGTACCAGAATGTATAATTTTGAAGGTCATGACTCTCCTGTTTATTCTCTCTGTCCCCGAATCAAGGAAAATATTCATGTAAGAATTATTCCTAATTCTACTTGGTTCTGATTTGCAAGGATGTCGAGAATTTATTGTGTTTGATATTTTTCTTGCTTCGGGATTATGTAACAACACATTTCCTTTCCAAATCAGTTCATCTTTTCAATATCAGTGGATGGCAATATAAAAGCATGGCTATATGATAATATTGGAGCTAGAGTTGATTATGATGCTCCTGGCCTGGGGTGTACAAGAATTGCATATAGTGCTGATGATAGAAGGTTTTATTTACTCTGTTTGTTTCAAATTTTATTTATATTTATGATAAATAATAATGACAACTTGAACTTGAAAAACTGTTTAGGCTTTTTTCATGCGGGACCAGCAAAAATGGAGATTCGTTTCTTGTTGAATGGAATGAATCAGAAGGTTCGATAAAAAGAACGTATAATGGATTGCAGAAGAATTCTTTGGCTGTGGTGCAGTTTGATATTATGAGAAATAAGTTTTTAGCTGCTGGCGATGAGCATGTAGTCAAAGTTTGGGACATGGACAAAGCTGATCTTTTCACAACGACGGATGCAGATGGAGGATTGCCAGTAAGTTCTTAAGCGATTATATTAAATGGATGGCCTCTATAAGCTTACATTTTGATTCGCCTATTAGTTTAACTAAATTTTCCAACAATATATGTCTCCTGTGGTTAATTTTGATAAATATCATTAACAATGTCAAGTGAAGAGAAGGATGATATAAATTAATCATCTGATCAGAGTCCTCTTCTAACCTGAAGGCAAATCCCCATATTCGGTTCAACAAGGATGGTGCATTGTTGGCTATTTTTGCAAATGAAAACACAATCAAGATTTTGGCTTCAGAGTGTGGTCTTAAGTTGCTAGATACTTCTGGAAACTGCTCCAGTGACGAAGCGTCTAGAGTGCTTTCTAATACATTTGAGAAGGTCAGCACATTTGCTTTCTCTTGGATCTTCCAGTAGAAAATCAAATTTGTCCTGCTTGATGCTTTTACTTTTACGCAGTTAGCAATCAGTCCAAAATCAGCTCTTGCTTTTGCCAATGAGAAGGTCAGAACATCAGCTATTGCTTTTGCCAGAAAAGCTGCTTCCGCTGATGCAGCAAAGGTGTGTATTTCCAGATTTATTTTTCTGGAGATTAATTTTGTCTCATCTATCAAGGGTATATCTTTTATTATCTTAGTTGGTATTCGTGCTTCTCGATTTAACCTTAGTACATGATATACAGCATTATTATGGTAAAATTACTTGGTACTATCACTTGAATAAATTGGATTTTTTGTAGAATAAGTACTCAAAAAACTTGGAGACTCTGAAATATGAAGATATTAGGAAAGCTGGTCACAAACTATTGGAGATAAAAGATCCCTTTCAGTGCCGGACCTTGTGGCTCTCTCCCATTGAAAAATCAAATAAGGTTAGTCCTCCCTATGGTCTATGAATAAGATCTTGCATTAAAAAAAAAAAAAAAATCTGCTGGGGTATCTTTCAAGCTACATATTGTCAGATTTTTCACCTTAACAATAGGCGCATAACTAATGCAAAATCACAAAACTTAATGTCTTTAACTCCCTTTAAGCTACAGGTGGTTGAAGCTTCTTATTTGCTTTCACTTGCCAGCTGGATCAATACTGCTTTTTGTGTGTGTTTGTGGAATGTTTTGAAATTGATATATCTAATGCATAAGTTCATAAGGCCGCTGCAGCTTCAGTTGTGTTGCATATATCTGTTACATCTATAAAATTATGTTAATTATTTTATATAATATTTACATGCTGAAATAAAAAAGGCTTGAGATCCAAAAATCTGCTCACAAATATAGCTCCTTGCAATCTGAAAAAGAGAAAAAAAGGCGTTCTCATTAGCTTTTCCTCTTGACAAATGCAGGTATCAGGTCTGGTTTACAACAATGCAGGAACTGCCATTCTGGCATTAACATCAAATGCCATGCATCTATTGTGGAAATGGTCGGTTAATGACCTTAATTTGAGTGGGAAGGTGAGCATGCCAGAGATGCATTTTTAGAAAATTTATTTTGTTTATATGAAATTATTTTATGAAAATTTTGCATAGTATTAATAACTACATCATTTCTAATCTTAGGCAACCACAGAAGTTTCCCCTCAATTATGGGAACCAAAAAACTGCTCAGGCCCAATGACTAATGACCTAACAGGTGCCAGCCATGAAGGAATTTTTCCCTGTTTTGCTTTGTCTAGGAATGATTCGTATCTCATTTCAGCATCGGGAGGGAAAATAACCCTATTCAACATGCTGACATTCAAGGTAAACTGAAATTTTTATTTGACAACTTTCTTCAAATTTATCAAGGTTTGGATCACACACAACCTTTTGCATTTGTCATGGTTGATTTGTATTGTCTCTTCACGCCTATGTAATTCTGCTATTAATACAACTCATCGATCTAAATGTGCTTAGGAGATATTTATAAAATGTTTCATTAAACTACATCCCAATGACATGAGACTTTGCACTTCCTATGTACAACTGATGTCGAAATTCTCTGATTTACTGATTTGTTTGCTGCTTCTCCATCATGATGAAATTATCTAACTCCCATTCTTAAATTTTGTCAAAAAATTACAGAGAATGTGGTCTATCATGCCTTCACCTCCTGCAACAACTAGCATTGCTTTCCTTCCTCAAGATAACAACATAGTTGCTCTAGGAAGGGAGGATTCCACAATTATAATATATAATGTTCGATTAGCTAAGGTATCACTAATGCCTGATGTGTCCCCAATGCAGTGTCCATTAGAATTCCGAAAAAGTCTCTCACTTTGCTTATGCAGGTTATTAGCAAGCTTGTTGGTCATTCCAAGAGAGTATCTAGCCTTGCCTTTTCTAAGACTCTAAATATGCTTGTTTCTTCTGGAGCTGATGCCCAGGTTAGTACTTGAATGTTAATGAATGCAGAAATTTTGACTACTATATCAGAATGCTTTCCTGCAATGCATGCAATTTCATGGATGCTTCAACTTTAGTAGTCTAAACGTGAAGTTGTGCCCACTTCTCAGATTTTTGCATGGAATGTTGGAGGGTGGGAAAAACAAGGAAGCAGATTCTTACAGATTCCTGAGAAAAACAACACCTCGACATTATTAGACACCCATGTCCAGTTTCACCAGGATCAAATGCAGTTCCTTGCTGTTCATGAGACTTGCCTTGCAATATTCGAAGCCAAAACTTTAGAATGTTTAAAGCAGGTAACTCTCTGCCACTTTTTCTTTTTCCCTTTTTTTATTTTTTTTATTTTTTTTGAGCAGGTCTTTCCCCTTGGCTGATTGACTTGTTGACGAAAATGACGGTATTTTTTTATCATTCCAGTGGGCTCCAGTTGATCCTGCACCAATTTCCGGGGCAACTTTCTCATCTGACGGTCTGATGGTATATGCTTGCTTTGTGGATGGAACTATATCTATATTCGATCTGTCACGTCTCGAGTTACACTGTCAGATTATTCCCAGTACCTACTTGAGTTCAAGGTATGCTATGCTGAGATACTTTCCTGTACTCAACCATTTCTTGCGTATCATGTTTTGAGTCCAGCCAAGTTATTCCGGATGCTGATTTTGGCCTATATTCTCACATGCTTATTTTGTTGCTTATACAATAACTAACTAATGCTTCTAATTTTGCAGTTTCGATGATGACTGCAATATTGATGCGTACCCAGTAGTGATCTCTGCACATCCGCAGAAGCCAAACCAGTTTGCTGTTGGACTTACAAATGGCGGGGTTATTGTCTTTGAACCTCAAAATACAATTGGCAAGTGGATTACGTCGCCAACAGATGAAGATGGGTCAGCTAGCACCACGCCTATCCAATCTGATATTTGAGTACTTTGATTTATTTTCGAGTGTGAACCAATAAACATGAGAGTTTAACTTAATGGGGACAATTGCAAACACTTAAAGGGGGCTAATTGGGCAAAGTCTTCAACTTTAATTAATCTCACGCATATAAATAATGTGCTTGAGAAATTATTTTGGCTCTATTTCGATATCAGGACTGAAAGATTTGCTAAATTACATGTAAGTGTACACGTAAACTCAACTTTGAATTCACATGCAGATAAAGGAAAACAAAGATTATACAGTAATGTTAGCACGACTTGAGAGTTTCAGTGTTGATAACTTCCTTGACCGTTCACCATCTTAAGATTCTTTGGATTTTGATTTAATTCTTTTCTTTATCTATAAACCTTTTTTGTTAATCAATTTTGTAATCAGAAAGTAAGTACATGTTGATTCTTTGAACATAATATTATAATATTTAACATTATTGGTCGGTTTATAAATAGACATGCAAAAGAACTTGTCAATCTATAGTAATGAACAAGGAAAAGACGCAGCATTTTTATTATGACCGTCAATCTGTAAAAAAGGGAATGAGAAGAACAATGGATCACAAGTCGGATGATATTATTTAACTTAAATTTAACACCGTTAACATTCTCCAATACAAGCAGATTTTGCTATTACTTGAGTACATCTCAAGCATCCAGTTTAGCTGCTGCAGATGCATAACTGACACTGCTGTCCCTCATTGATTTGCATTGACTTGATTGCTCATATCGGAGGAACTTTATCTTTATCTTTGTTGAGCAAATCTTCAACATCTGTAAAAAGAAAACTCAGCTATGTAGTTGTCTAACCAAATCAAAGAATCATAGTTATCAACAGGGACGTATATGCAGTTCAATTGTGCAATAAAGCAAAACTGCATGGATTAAATCTTTGTGGCAGTGACTGTTTTTATTGACTAAAAAATTTCAGTCTTTTCTCTGAATTGGTATAGGTAAATAATGTGCACTACATCCACATTTCATATGATATCCTCCAAGTTCCTGGCAGACATGTGGCAACCACCAAATAGGCTTGCACATAATAAACTCCATGATATATGAAAGTAATGATTTTTTGTTCTTTAACTAAAGAGAAGGTAACTGCAAGGTATTCTAAACTTGAGGAACTTACATGTAGGAAGATGCTAATTGGATGGCATCCACAAATAGTATTGTCATATTCCTGCAAATACTGCTTAAATTTATCAGGATCCCCAGTTTCAATTATATCCATGCCCATCTTGTCGAGTGCTTCAATGGACTTGTGTATAGCCCCATATTTCTTGTCATAATGCATGTAATTGAACCTAACATAAGAAAAACCGAATCAAGATGTGTAAGCCAGTGTTTAGTTTAATTGATTAGGTAAAAAATCACTGCTATTAACAAACTAGCTGAGAATGGCACACAGGTATCAGTTATCACAAACTGCATTTGTAATGGAATATATCACAAAATTTCTTTTCCAAACAAGTAGCAAACAACAAAGCTTAACTTCATGGCTTCTCAAATCCATGATTACAGCTACGATTAAGGTAATGTCTTGTAGAAATCTTGTGAGTACACTCACAATACAAAATCAAATTATATCATTGAGTAAATGAGTGTTGCATATTCACATAAATGATGTAGCATATGTGTGTCTTAGGGTTGAAATGGAGGAGAGAAAAAGAATTTTCCCCAATCCGAGACTTGGAAAGGATGCTAACAAAAGACATTGAGGAGGAAACAAACTGCACTGACGAACATAATTTAATGCATCATAAGTCAGCATGTGGTACATACCGAGAACCCCAGTGACAAAAATCCGAGGAGACAGAAAAGAAATTAGTTGGATCATCTACATATTTTGCTAACAACTGTCCATAAATTGCTTCATTATCAGCATTAACAGCACCAACCAATATGGGCACAACCTTAACCTGGTGCCTGTGTGAGCATTACTAAAAGTCAGCAAAAAGAAAACAGAGCAAAACGAACAAAAATTCTCTGAACAATGCAAATTACCCTGAAAAAACTTTGGCAAGATAAGGCAAGTGCATTTCCATGCTATGCTCAGCTTCGTCAACACGAAGATCCATCAACTCAAATCTTCCTGTAGCTTTAAGTTCCTCAATGACTGAGAAATGTAAGAATGAACATGCATTTGATCAATTACAGAGAACAAGCATAACAGAAAAAAGCTATCCAAAAATCAAAGAACACTTAATCACTTAGGCATTCATGTCTTTCCACATCTTCCACTTGATCATTTAGGCATTTGTATATTTTCACACGCAATAAACAAATGATCAGATATATGCCACATGCATAGCATATATAGATATCACATCTACATTTGTGTCCATGTTTTCATGATTTGATGGAGACAAGTACACTGACTACGAGAATACCACATTCTTCAAAACACTATGTTTGTGCTCTCCTTAAGGAAATACATTATATTAAATAACAAGCCAAACTATAAAATCATAGGCAAAGAGAAGAAAGCACAGAACATAGCAATGTTCTCACTCTTATGTGTGGATATCTTACTTTCCGAATCAATAGGCAAGTCTCCTACTGGTGTCTTGTAAACCGTGGCTGTTGAAAGAGCACATTTTGGAGTATAATAATGATGAGATGGACCAAGCAGGAATATTCGTGAACTGAAATGAAATTTTACACATATAAGCAACATAGACAGCTGAAAGAACAAAAATTTCAGGTACTAGCATGATATGCATCGTATTCCCTAAAACAAAATAATCACAATCAATTAGTTGCTATTTGCTAGACAATGTATTACTTCATGAAAGCACTACATGGCTACCAAAAAGGAGGCAGGAAACATACATTTTTGACGGGTCTATATTCCCAAATGCATAAGCAGCAGCGTGACCTGAATATGAGTAACCTGCATGCCTGAAGTTCTGGTGTCACAAAAAATACAATGACATTGATACGGATAGTGAAAGGGGAAAAAACAAGCAGCAAGAGCCTACGGAGCAATTACGCCTCGAACATCAGGAGATTTCTCCAGGGCAGCAGCCTTGAGCCATCCCTCAAGCTCTTCATCCAAAACTTTAGCTGCAAATGCAATGGCATAGAAGTATTATACATCAGTGATATCAAAACATGTAATAGCATATCAAACCCTATCAATGATACCAAAACTTTATCTACGATGGCATAGAAACGGTATTATATATCAATGATATCAAAACCGTTATAGCTGAAACAACTAAACGAGAAAACCCAATTTAACACTCCTTTGATAATATGGTAAAACAAGATACAACCTTGAACAGTAATTCAGGCAAATCACTTTGTAACTAACCACATTAGCAAAACAATGAGAGTTCCGAAGTAAGCTTGGAAGCTAAATTACCCAAAAAAAATTGGGCTTTGTTTAGAATCCCACCATAAACAAACATCGAATTCAATTCCCTAAACCAAATAATTCCGAACAATTAAGAATTTAACTGTACAGTTAGTTTCTTTCTCCTTTAGTTTTGATGTAGCGATTCTAGTGAATTAAAAAGGAGCAGCCTTGCAAGTCAGAAAAGACTTACGATTATCAGTGTACCAGGAGCCAGCATGTGAAGCTCTTCTGATTCTCTCCATTGTTGATTTCTTTGTAAATTTGAAGACTTGATCGATTAGTTAACGTGCCCTGATTTTGATAAACGAAGCCTTTTGATTAATTTAACAAAGAGATTATTTTCTTCTCGAATGAATGAGAGAGAGGAGAGGAGTGAACAAGCAAAGCAAAGAAATCAATCAAACTCACAACTCACCGCAGAGAGAATAGGATATTGTGAAATTAAAGTGCATTTATCTTTCATGGTACCATACCTGTAATGCCGCCACGTCTTCATAGAAAGCACCGGCATTGTTAAAAATTATTCACATCTTTTTTTTTTCCATTTCCATCGTGATTTTTACTAAAATCAAGGAATAATATATAAAGTTAAATTTATTATTCAATTATATGATTAAAATTAAATTAATTTTAATTTTATTAAAAAAATAAATTGAATTATATTAACTGTATAAAAATAATAAATAAATAAAATTTAAATGTTACTTAAAAGTACTATATAAAAAAGAAGGAAAAGAATAAAATATTATAATATTTTTTTAATTAAAATACAAATTGTGATGGTATATTGGTATTGGTATTTAAACCATTTAATAATCAGAATGCGCATAATCTCACAATTTAGATTATGAGCATTTAATAATAAATTAAAAATTATAAAAATCAAAACTTTCTACTTTGTAACTCAAAAAACTTTTTAATGTTTCTAAAAAATGTTGAACTTTAACGCAGTAAATCATGTGTTTTTGGGTAAAAGGGATGCTTAGAACTTAATTGCAATGTACTTAATATTAACTTTTAATAAATTCTGTTCACTAAAAAAATTTTTCTGAGTGGATGAAATTAAAATGAACTGACATTCATGGACTAAAAAACTTAATAGGTATGAATTTTGGGAGGCTGAAACTAAATTTTTGTATTTTTTTATATGTGAATTCTTTTTTAAGAAAATTAGGGGGTAGTGGCCCCAGCCCTCAACGTGTACCAACCCTACTTATTAACCAACAAGGATTAGATTTTTTTTTTAATTTTTTTTGATATAATAAGTAGGATTAGAGGACATTAAATTCCATTTAAATTATAATTCTTTTTACTTTAGGATCTTAAATATAAAAAGCATGACGAATTTAGATAATACTCTTCAGTTTCACTCGCCTTCATCTTCACGATTTTTATTTACTCAAACAGGATAAGAAAATCATTAACATAAATTTTATAAAATTTTAATTATAATTTGCTATTTTTTTTATATCATTTCCCTACCATTATACTTTTTTCGTTTTTTTTATTAATCACTTTTATTATTTTTTATTATTTTTATCAAGATTAAAAAATAATAAATATGTTTAAATTTAATATTAAATTACGTGATCACTACTAAATTATCAAATCTGATTGATTCTAATTTTACTAGAAAAGAAAAATAAATTAAAAAAACAAATTAAATTATATTGAAAGTTTAAAAGTGACGTATAAATAAAATATAAATTTTACTCAAAAGTGACAGTTAAAAAAGAATGAAAAAAATATATCCTACTATTACGAATTTTCTCTTTTTTATTATATACATAAAAGTAAGTACGTGTGTGTGTGTGTGTGTGTGTGTGTATAGGTAAGAAATTTTTGCAGTGTAATCCAACAGAAAACAAGCAAAACAGCAAAAGCTGCAAACATCAAATGTTGCAAGACAGACAGTAATTAAAGAACACAAGGAAGACCACTTCATTATATCTCACCAAACCAAGAAATCATCAACCAAAAGAAAAGAAAACAAGATAACAATCTAAAGCAAGCACCCTCGCCTGCATCAAATAACAAACATCGGGTTTTTACAACTCTGTATAATGAATCATTAACCAAATGAAAAGAAAACAATCTAAAACAGGCACCTTGCCTGCATCAATAACAAACTTCATGTTTTTACAACTTATTCTATAGAATGAACAAATCAATCATATATCCCAACTATTTTTGGTTGTGAAGTACAGCAACTACACTATGTGAAGATACCTAAAACTCAAAACTATTATACAACAACCTTAACAACTCCCTTTGCATGACCTGTGAATTTATAGTTATTCTCATTTTCATTGGGAAACCTGACTCTCACAAACTTCGTTATTTGCCCCCGTGGCAAAGAACATGCTCAGTATGCAAAAAAGAAGGAACAGATGACCTGCAACCAGAGAAAATCAAAGAGTCGGTCACACAGCATTAACACAAATATGTAGGTTTGAGTTCCAAAATCAATTGTATCTATAGTCTAGAGGATACCTCAAAAAATTTCAAATAAGAATCAAGACAAAAGTAAACCCTTTGCACATAAGGATCGTTATCAAAACAGTAGGATAAAATCAGCAAGAAGCACATCTCATCTAATCCATTCCAACCACAAAAAAGGAAGTAAAATATTGGTTTTCGAAAGACCTTGTCCTCTCTCCCATAAATCTTGAAAGCCATCTTGAATAGCCATGCAGCATTAATGAAATAATCCTAAACCCCGAAATTAGTAGATCATTCTTAATTCTCACTTGCCTCCAAAATACAAGAAATGGCACTAAGAAATACAACCATCTCATTTCTCACTACACACTTCATATCAGATAGGAATATAAACAATAAGGACTGAATTGAAATGGCCCTTTTCAGCTTAACGATTCTATTTGCTTATTAAAGTTTAGGTTGGTTCTGCTGCACTGCACTTTTCATTTATTCAAACATTTTATCATAAACAAGTCCCATCTCCCACATAAATGTCAATTGTTGGCTGTTAATCAAAAATAGCATCCAAGTAAATAACAAGCTTAAAAAGCCCTCCATAAATTTTTTCTAAAACTTGGAACTTGCATGCTATGTATAAAATTCTTATTAGCAATTATAAGACTCGGTCTAGCAAATCTTAATTTGATGATACTACCAAATTATGCAGCATCAGTATAACTAAAACATACTTCATCAATGACTTTAGTATTTCAAACAGTTAAATTGCTGGGTATTCAAGAAATTTCCCAATTCAAAAGCCTAAGTAGACTTTACCTATATTAACTGATAGCAGTGTGACATTTGGATCATGAACTGATGAAAACCAGCACTGTCCATGCTCCCAAAGAATAAAAATATACCAAAAGCATAAAAAATCAAATATTCTCCAACACAGAATGAAGCTTTGAAACTCGCCGACGAAGCAATGGCTCCATCCTGAAAGACGGAATGCCAGTCTCCCACCTCTTGACATCATACATTTCATTCCACGCCTGTACTATCTCATCAATTTTGAACCCCAAACCTGCAACAATGGCAAAGTGGCCAGTTCCTGCTACAATTACTTTAAATGCCTCAAGAGCAAAGTGTATACAATAACAAAAAGAAAATAAGTACATGTAGTTGTAGTTTACCTTCAAGTGCAGTTTCATTGGAACAATGGTTCTTTATCATAACAGCTATATCAGTTGGAGAAGCACCGGCAAGCTCGAACTTCTCGACTGCAACCTCTAAACATTCTTCCCAAGTTGGTAGCTCTAGCTTATATTCCACAACAGATCGCTCGTATAGCATGGTCCCCCATAAGAGGTATATCTGTGAACTCATGCTAGCTACTTGCTCTGCTGCTTCTTCAGGGGATATATCTTTTAATAAACCATCCAATCCAAATTTCTTCAACTGGTCATTGTATTTGTCAAATTTAGAAAGCCCATTCAGACGTTGCTCCTCCATCTCTTCCCATATCTGCATCCCCTTCTCCATGCTGTCCTCAGCCTTGTTATAAAGATCAAGTACCTCCTCGTTAGGCCCATTTTCTAAATCCAACTTGCTTCCAATAGCATGATACCAGTGAAGCTTTGCTTGGTCAAATTGTTGTTGTCCAAGTGCAAGAAGCGCTTCATAGAAGTCTGGTTTGATTTTTAAAGCTTCTTGGTATCTCATATTTGCCTTCATATATTCTTCTCTGGCCCACTCAAATGCATCCTTAGCCTGTGCAAGAATTGACTCTTTAGAACCGTCTTCAGAAAAGAACCCCCGTTTCCTTGCTTTGGACATATGAACATTTCCCCAATTAAACAAAGCCAAAGCTGCCATCTCTTGGAACTTATCTGCCGCAATATCAAAAAGTTCTTGTGCTTCAGCACTGGTTACAGTGTCCTCCATTGCCTCTGAGTATAGTTTCATCCCTAGTTCATGAAGATTCAAATATGAATCAGAATCAAAGCCAACATGGTTCTTGAACAATCGTGCAAACTGGACAATCCAATCATCAATGCTAATTGGTCTCTTTTCAACTTGGCTTCCTGTCTCTAAGTTCCCATTCTCAATAGTATCACATGCTCTCTTATCAATCTTAGGCAGTTCCCCTTCAATTTTCATACCCTCATAAGCAGGTTCTTGATCAGGACTGACTTCAGCAGCATAGAACCTAAGTGACCCTTGAGGGTCGCTTGTTGATTCAGCAAACCTTAGCTCCTCTGTAGTAGTAATTGTAATCAAATCACCTTCTGGGTCCCTACATTTCACGAGAACACCCTTCAAGCCAGGATACCTATCTCGCACTATATCTCTCAGCAGACTAATACTACAATTCATAGGCAATTGAGCCCATCTGATATCTTCACCAAACACTAACTTCACTGTCTTGGTTATCACTTTGTCCTCCTTCACATCTTCGGTGACCACTTTCTCTTCCTTCACATCTTTGGAAACCACTTTCTCTTCCTTTATAGTGTTCACTACCACCTCTTTATCTTTGATAACAGCACTCACCTTCTTTTCCTCCACAACTAACTTATCCTTGTTCTCTGACTTCTTAGCCACCATTTTATCACTCTTCTTCTTCTTCTTCCCCTTCTCCTTCACCTTCTCCTTCACCACCTTCCACTGAGGGGAAGCACTACTCTGCTCTAAATTAGCCAATTCAATTATTTTCTCATCAAAATTAATACCCTTCTCAGTCATAGCCTTTTTAACAGTCTCCAATATCTCCAAAGCCATCGAATTATTGGGTTCCATATTCAAAACATTATTGACATCCCTGAAAGCTAAATCCAATCTATTCAAAGCCTCATAACACCTTGCCCTTATCAACAAAGCTTTGCTATACTTAGGCGAAACCTCTAATGCTAAATTACACTCATTGATAGCTCGAGGGTACTCACCTAGACCCATTTGCATATAGCAAGAGGCTATTTTGCTACGAAGATAGGCAACATCTATGTGGTTTCTGGGAAGTAGCTTCACAGCTTTCTCGTACTTTGAAATTGCGCCTTCATGGTCCCGCTTCTGATAGAGCTTGCTCCCTTCTTCTTTGAGCTCTTGTGCCATGTTGATAAACAGTGCTGTGTCTTCATCAAAGGCCTTCGATGTACGATCCGTCGAGGCTTTGCTTTGCTTACCGTGGGCTTCGCCGGTTCTCGGTGATATTGGGTGCTTCTTTTTCCCAGTTGGCTTTCCCATTTCACAAATAATTCAAACAAACAGAAAGAAAAAACCTTCAAAATCAAAGCTTTCCTACAAACTACACAGTAGCGGAATAAATAAATAAATAAACGAACTTGACAAATTCATACAGCCTTTTGCACAATTGAAACGAAATCCCAGAACCCCCAATTCAAAAACAACAAGAAGACGTTCTATTTCTTATCTCTCTGTGGAACCAGAATATTATAAAGCCGATCCAGAGAAAGACTAGCGTTTAATATCTAATCTCTCCCTGTGGTTTATCTGAATGAGATATAAAGAGAGATAAAATTTATTATTGAGATAAGTTAAGGTTATATGAGTATTTTATGGGCATCAATGGATGATTTGGTAGCTGAGGGAAATATTGAGAAAGACAAACATTACTGCGGTTTTTCTCCTAGGGTTCCAAATCTCCTCGGCGAAGGAGATCAACGCTAGCAAGAGGAAAGGCCCAAGACTATCCCAAGTATTCTTGAGCGCGTATGAGCACGCGACCATACGGGTTGGCAGTGTTCTACTTTCCAGTCCTTAAAGGCCGATTCTTGCATAATCTGTGTCATAAATGTAATTATTGATTTTAGATTTTTGGGAAATTAACGCCTGATTATAGGGAAATTTATTGCTAATTAAGTTCCAATTTTAATGTGCAAAATAATCAATAAATATAAATTACTGCTTTTAACTTTAGTGATATACAAAAATTACCACATCAATTAATTTTTGAATATATATATATATAATTGGATTTTTTTTTGAGATAGATGGAGTCATGATTATTCTTTCCATTATATGAACATAGGTCGATTTTCACGTTTTATTGTTTCAAATTATAATTTACTTTCTTTTGAAAATACAATGTACTTTTGTAGACCTCAAATATGCTTTGCTTATCTTTTAGTTTTTCTTTATTTCTTTTTTTATATATATTTTTTAATTCTAATTGAAGTATATTGTATAAAAAATTTCTAATTATAGTATGAGAAACGTAAAGAAACCCTAAATCCGGCTTTATATGCTACGCAATTGAACAAATATATAATTGAACTTAAGAAATTCAATATTAGTAAAAGTCCAACTCCAAATCAACTTTGCTAATTACCAAATATGCTACACTTAATTCACACCAAATTTGCTGATACCGCTAAATAATATTTTTCCTTTGAACAAAATCCACTAATATAAAAGCCTTATTTTTATGTTTTAATTTGATCTTTAAAATTAACTTTAGTAATGAAAATAAAAGTAAGTATAAAGAAATATTATTTTAATTTAAGTGTTAATGTAGCAATTAAACTAATTAAACTTTTAAAAATCACCTGCAGTACAAACCGTTAAAAATATATTATAAAAAGCTAATCAAATTATTTTTGAACATTTATATAAAATTTATTAAAAAGTATATTTTAACTTAAAAATAGCTATAAATTTAAATTAATTTATATTACTTACTTTCTATAGGTTTGATTATAATAATTTTTATACAAATATTAAAAAAAAAAGTGTTATAAACCAAATTTATACTAGTAAGTCCGAACAATTCTTTGCGGAAAAGAGTGGTGAAAGATAGCCACGCGCCCTGTACGCGTCCGGACAACAAGTGGCCTAGCAGGCAGCTGAAACGTAGCCGACCAGAAAAGCTGGAGACAATCTAAATCTTACCTGTACTAATCTTTCCGTAATAACTAATCAAGCTCTGGTTTCTACAGTAACAAACACCCACACATAACTGAATCAAGTTATTAATATTATACAGAATAACGGAAGGTTCGACATGTTTTCCGTTTCAAGCGATCTCTGGCTTACCTGTCTATGATGGTGGGATCCCATTTTCTTTTCTTAAATAATTTATGAAGGGATTCAGCGATAAAACAATAGGCATATACAATAATGATTACTTAATATGCCTATTTCTTATTTAATTAGCCTATAAGTTCATTCATAAACCCAACTTACATTAGTATTGTCCAGTAGAATGGGTATTGGCTGCACTGCAGCATTCTATGCTCCAACTTTTGTTTATTAACTGATATAACGGTGAAAAGCTAAAAATTGCCTCGTGCAAAAGATGAGAATTGTAGGCTACCGTTCTCCTCGTTATGACAGAGTCCTGCAATGGAAACAAAAACAAAAACAAAAGGCCGAAACAAAGAGTAGCTTTTTCGGTCTTCACAATTTAGGTGCTTATGTTACAGTTCCTGCACTGAAAAATAAGAATCTAAAGAAACGTACGAGTTTCATATATAATATACATTCAAAGGTTATGTTGGACTCCTGTATACTGTATATTTATCTTGAGCAGAGTCACTGTTAACATTCAGATGTATTTATAAACACGTTAACAAAGACCATCAAAAAGGATACAATATACAACATCTAAGATTAGTAGGAGGAGGATTTCCCTTGAGAAGGTTGAGACTTTAAAGTCAAATCGAAGGAAGAGTTGATCTCAAATGGCCATATGTCACCCAACCACCAGCAACAGCTTTGTTAGACTTGTTAATTGCATTCTTCCACCACAAAGTCACCTTAATGTTAGCCAGTTCAATTTGCAACAGATTCACTTATATCTGTCGGATATATGACGCACTCATGTTGCCTGAACTCCAGCAGTGGATTATCAGAATAAGCTTCCAAAGGAACGTTCATTTGCGCAATTAAAACAGCAACACAGTAGCCCCACGATTCCTGATTCCACAGGCTGTGCAATGTCTCTTTCCCGTTTGTGTAACACTCTTACAAACTCATCTGCGCTTAGATGTCTGTCACGGTTTGAGTCAAACACATGGAAGATGATATCCACAACATTGTCAGTCAATGAGATACCACAAACCTGATATTGACACAGAATTACAAGGGGAAAAAATATCAGAGAATTTGGCATGATTGTTAACGAAATGATTATATGAACAAGAGGAAAATCAATTATCATTTGCAATATAATCATCTCAACACCAATCTCAAATAATTAGTGTCTGGTACATAAAATAATTAAGCCATTAAAAAATGCTTTGGCCAAGGTGTCAACAATATACCAAACATTTATTTAATCTAATGGCACAGAAACCACTCCAACTGATTATTTCCAAATGAAAATAGAACAATTATATCAACCAATGTAAGCTGCACATTAAGATTCAAATGAAAGCTGGCTAAAATTGTGTGGCATACCTCTAAGTGCTAGCCATGGTTAATAGTCCACTTACAAAGATAACAGAATGGGGTATCCAAGTGTAAAATCAAAAAACATTGCTATAACATAAACCAAACCAGGTATCTTACTTGGGATGCAGCTCTTTGGAAGTCCTCCCTTGTTATAAGGCCATTTACTTTCCCATAACTAAAAAGGGCCAGAGAAAATGGCATCAGCTTTTTACGCAATTCTGCAAAATCTTTGAATTCTTCAAAAGTTATTCGCATTTCCCTGAGGTCTGCATCATTATCTAATTCATCAACCCGATTAAGAAACTTGTCCAAGTGACTCAAGTCAGCAGAAGCAACCATGGACAGTGCAAAATCTTTGGCTGATATGGTTCTTCGTGATTTATAGTCATAGTGTGCAAATTCTAATCTCAGCATCTGCAGAAGATATTAATACAGAATTTAATAGTTACGAAAACAACAAATGCTGCAAAGCCCCAAAAATGAGATCATAAAATGCTACACATATCTCTAAGAGTGCATATAGGCAATTCAACTACATGGATCATTTGCTCAACCATACCATAAATGAAAGCAAGCATCTCAACTTGGTTAAATATGACATATAGACTGTCATAAGTCCCACCTGACCCCTGCAGGAGTTGTTTGCACCTAGAGGGGGTAGGGAGAGAGGGCTACTTTTCTGCTAACTAAGGTGAATAAGGCTATTATTAACTGCAGGCATCATATTCCTCCAAATACCAAAGGGTCCCCCCACCTCCAACGCACACATGTGAAACACACAAACACAAAAGGAAAAAAAAAAAGGGCAAATCCAACAAGAAATGCAATTTGCTTGCAGTCATTGAATATAGGAAAAAGGCAAATCCGAGCCTATTCACTATTCCCATTTGAACAGTCATTACGATATCCATTCTCAGTAATACAACAACACAATTCAGAGAGAAAAAAAAAATGCAATTTGCTTGGCAGTCATTGAATCTAAGAAAAAGGCAAATCCAGCCTGAAGAGCCATTACGATATCCATTCTCAGTAATACCACAACACAATTCAAAAACATGCCTGGATATGGTAAAATAAAGAATCTGCTATGGATAAACTGAAAGATGACATTTACCAATATAACATAACTTCTCTAACACTAATGTCATTTTATTGGGGTCGATCATGGAAGCACTAGGACACCACACTCATATCAACATAGAAGTGATGATATCATCTGATTAAAAGCCAATTTTTACATAACTATAGAGGTTCCAGTCTTTCTTCATCAGTATGGCCCCAGCTTTTGACCATCTAATCCAGCATGCATCAAATGATGGCATTCAATTCCTTCTAAATGCTACTTCTCAGTTACCTAATATCACATCAATGCCGTTAACATACAAGATCCTGGCCACTATATTGGATCCTTTACTTGCTCAAATTATTTCTGGCTGTTTAAATTATATCAATTGAAAATGGTTTTACTTTAAAATACCAACATCTAACAACGGTTACAACTATTTAAGTCACACCTGAAAGTATCTTCAAAACAAGGTCAAAGTGGATGTATGCTAAATTGGACATTACAAAGAAGGCACAAAAATCAAAGACGTGTGAATATATATATGTATTTTGTATGAACATGTGCCGCTCTTAAATATAAGGAGGAAAGAAAAGCTCACGGTTTACCTCTTCTTGCAAATTCCTCAAAAATTGTACAAATTTATCATGATGAAGGCGTCCCTTTCCATCTTTGTCAAAGAAGTACTCCACTAAGCCTCCATCTTCCACAGAGCCACTGACTTTCAACCCTGTTCGGAATCCATCCCTGTGAACAGCCCCTTGTCTATTATGAGCTCGCATCCAGGACATCACTTTCTTAAACTCCTCCTTACTTATCTCCCTATATAAAGACACAACCAATCAATCCCTAAACTCTGGCTTTGGTACCAAGCAAAAGTTATCAAGAAAAAAGAATATTTTTATAAAGCTAAATGTGGATCAAGAAAATGAATGTGATGAATCAACAATTGATATACATAACATAAAATGAAAAATAGCATGCATGCATACTAGATACAAGTTTTGATTCTTACGCACCCATTTTTGTCTGCATCAAACGTTTTGAAAACCACAGAAAAGCCCGATTCTGGAATACCGAGGAGTGTAACAAAAAAGATATACCTATTACAAGGAAAGATATAAAAAAATTCATTACTCAAAGAGCTAAAAACAGGATGCACAAACGAAATACAAACTAAAGTGGGATTTAAAAAAAAAAAAAATTCCTTTGACAAATATTAGCATAAGATAAAGAAATACAACGTTGAGATACTGAAACTCACTCCTTGAAAGATATAAGCCCATCGTTGTCCAAATCAAATAGCATAAAGAATTCTGAAGGCGGGCATCTTAGCTGTCCAGGCTTTCTTTCCCCATTCAAATATCCTTCTCTAACAAGGTGAGATTCAGATGGAGGGAAAACAGGAACAACTGCACGCATCATATCTGCCGGTGTCATGAGTAGCTCTCCATTTGGAGCTGTATAAGACGCGAAGTACTCAAAAACCTAGATGCCAAAGAATCAAATACACAAATCAAAACCCCTTCAAGAGTCAATAAAGTCAACCCTGAGGCTTTGAAAAATGATTACCATAGTTTGATTTCCTAACGAGTCTAACCCATCATTTAATTAACCATTAAAGCAGAAAGCCCTGAGTTACAGCAGCAAGTGGTAAGGAAGCAAAAAATAACACATTCGACAATCAGGAAGCATAATTAAAACGAAAATTACATAACTAATACCTTTTCAGGAGGACTTCGCAGCCTTATCCTCTTCTCATAGTTAAAGAAAATTTTTCTTCTATACGCATCTGAAGTACAATAAATTGAAAACGTTATATCCAATAATTAATCGACAGCTAATCGCGAATTCAATGATTAATTAGCAGATAATAACCTCCAAAGAGGAAGTCGGAGGTGTAGTCAGGCAACGAAAGCTTGCCAAACGTGGATGCAGAGTTCAGATCCTTGAGCTTTAATATCGATCCCTTGAATGAAGCAATTTCAGAATCAATGTTCGAATTAAAATACCAAAACGATAATCCCAAGCTGGAGCCAATGGCGATCCCAGCGAGCCATGTCGGTACGGAGCTATGAGGAAGATTTTCAGGATGGGTGTTGGCTTTGCTTGTAGACGCAGGGATGAGAGACAACGAAGAAGAGGAAAATGGCGCAGAAGTAGAGTATTGGCGAGCTTGTAGCCGTTGGATTAGAGAGAGCTGATGGATGGATTGTCGCGATCCTCTCAGAGATGTGAAGCCAGGCATAGCGAGGATTTCCTGATACCAGATTTCGGAGACAGATCGAGTGAAGAAACACAGAAGATCAGAGGTTTTTAATTTGATAGCCCCCTGGTTTAATGTCGTTTCCAATGGATGGATGAGGAAAAAGTACATCTAACGACACCGTATTAAAAAATTAATAGAAGCGAGCATTAGATCCAGCCATGGGCCAGGCCTATGCGGGCTTATAATTTCATCATTAAAAAAGCCCATATGAGCCCAAATAGTAACAAGACATTGCCCATCCTAGACCATGAATAATTTTGTTTTTTTTTTTATTTGATCGTTTAGAATTAGTTATGTTTGGTATATTCGGTTATTCTCATTCTTTTATTTTGATATTTTTTTGGGTCATTTGCTTTTCGAAGTTAAGAATCTAAATCGATCGAATTTTATATATTTTTATATAATTAATTAATTATGTACATGTCAAATTTTCAATTAAATTATGATTGCTCACTATAATTAATTAATTATACGTAATGCATAGTTTATTATAATACCGTAATATCTGAATTATAATTAGTTTATGTATAATATTTAAAAGTTGTATTGGAATTTTAAATTTGTTCTGGAATGAATGTCCTATCAGATTGATCCATATATAATAATTAATAATTTATTATTTGAAAAATATATGATTTATTGTTCAAAATGTACATGATAGTATAAAAATTAAAACTTAATAAAAAAAAGACTAAAAGTCTAAAATCGAAAGAACCGAACTGAATCAAATAAAATAAATTTGAATTCAATTTCTGATTAAATTTTGATCCATTTGGTTATCTATTATAAAAAGTTTGGCCTATTCGATTTTTATAATTTTAAATTGAATCAACCAACTCCCCATCTCTAGATGGTGCCTCTAAGATTGGTGATGACATGAAACTTATAAAGGAGCCTTAATCCTTCCTCTTTGAGATCAGTGCTTGCCGGGTGTTAACCAAATCTTGAATACAATCTCTTAGAAGACGGCAGTAATCAAGTCTATGTCCTGTATGTTGGTGATAAGCACAATACCAATAAGTTCTGCGTACATTGCTCGTTATTTTTTTTTCCAGCATAGTGCAGATGAAAACGTCTTATCTAGACCAAAAATAAATAAAGTTTGATAACATTAACATAAGATTGGGTTACAGGCCAATCAAGGTGTCGTAAATTACAAAATAATAATTCTACCACCAAGTGAAACACAGAAAAATTACAATGCAATATACAAAACTGCAAACCAAATCCAATGTGGAGAAACTGATGAGTAGTATCTCTTAGGATTGGGAACGTTTGTCCTCTTCCACGCTTTGAGCAGTTTCATTTTTGACCTGCTTGGTATGTACACGGTGATGCCTTTCTCTCCCATATATAACCCAGAAGATAATGGAGAGCATAACAGCAGCAGAGACCATCACAAGTCCAACATAAATCCACCTGCTGTATCTTTGCAGACCAGGGCAGTGATTCCTATATATGTCACTAAACGCTTCTCTTACAAATGTGCAGTCTTCTAGCTCAATTAAGAACGGACCGTAGTTTCGCAGACCATCACACAAATGCAATGGAGCTGTCATTTGGTTGTACAAGTCTGGGGTCAAACGTCCGGTTGTAGTGCATATCCCAGTCGATGAAACCACACACACATAGTTCTGCCATGCCTGCGCAAGTTAAAGCAATTTAGTGATACAGATAGAACTGCACAAAACAGCTGTATTGCATCATCGAGGATCTTGTTTGCTACATTGTCGAAAAGTCAATGAGAACTACCTGCGATGCATTGTTCATGTCCACTTCACCAGGGCTGCAAGGTCTATCCGTGAAGTCATGGTTATAGGGGTTGCACAGTATTGGCACCAAAGGACCGGATTGATTGAAGTACATTGATGGAAAGTTCGGGGAGAAGTTGATGTTTGAAACATTGGTGATAACCGAGTTGATCAAGTCTACGTATTGGAGAGTGACTTCCTTGCTTCGGAGTAATGTTTCCTGAGCTGTTGTACTGTCAATGCAGGGCAGTATATCGTCTAAAGCTGTATGTGCTGTCGGGTTTTGCACCCAATGATTCATCGCAACACAAGTGTCTCCTGTAGCACTATCATGTCAATGAAAAAACAATTAGAAATTCTGGTCATAGCAAAGATATCAAGCAAGGTTATGCAGCAGAAACTTACTTATGGAGGAGGAGGAATGTGCCACATAAAATAAATGTTCCAGCAACAAGTAACCATCCAACTATGACCAGGCTGCAATAATTTTATAAGGGATAATACATTTTGACAATATCAGAAATACTGTAAAAGAAGTTGAAGTTACAGGAAACAGGAAACAAAAAGATCAAATCATTTTTTCACATACATGTACACCAGTAATTGAATGCCGAAAATCGAGAATACTGAAGCAAAAAAAAATGTTAATGCATTAGTAATATGTAGGATAAAATCTTGCAAACTGAATAACTTATTTGAGCAAATTGCGAGGGACTTACAGAATCCAAGAAATGTAAGAAGGAGCATAATAGCTGCAATAACAATCAGTGCCAATCTCCTGCATCAATACTAACATTTTTCATTGTATGAATAAATCACCAAACTATGGACTGAGTCTTGGTATTGTTCACTCACACAGAATCCAAGAGATCACGTATATCATCTGAATTCTCAGCTGTCCTATCAGCCAGCGTGCTAGCAGATGAATTGATTCTTATTTGGATTTGGTCAATATCAGTTTGCACATTAGAAGGTAGAAAAACTTTATCTACTGCTGTTATTTTTGCTGAAGCAAGAAAGCTTGATATGTCCCTCAATTTCTGGACTGTTGTATCTGCCTGATTAACAACATACTCCAAAGTTTCTGTTGTACTTTTATGAAATCTTCCCTGACCCGTATACAGAACTACGCATCCAATTCTGTAAACACAGAATGTGACGTTAATATGTGTTTGTGGATGTGGTGGATGCAAGTCAATGAGAGAAATATAAAGAAGAGGTATTTACATAGCACCAATGCTGAAAACAATGAGGAAAACGAGAGAGAGAGCATAAGCCGTTCTAGAGTAGCCATAAGACCGCCTTCCACAGCAGAAATAACAGATGCTGACGAGCAGTAAGCACAGACCGAAACCGAGTAGCCATATTGCAGCAATGGCAAATAGAGGAGCTGCAGTAAATCCTACAGACTGCACATAAACAGAACTTCCAGTCACCAGAGACATCATATAAGCTCTGTTGCTCATAGAATCAGCATAATATAAGCTCTGTTGCCCATAAAATCTAAAGTCTAGACATTATTGATTACCGCGCCCTAGACAACAAAATAAGGTCTGTTGCTCATAGAATCATCATCAACTTCCTTATCATAGACGTTTATATAAAGACACCGTATGCCTCATCAGAACTAACTTGCATTTACCATTGAATTAGTGCATGATGTAACCTGAACTGATTCATGAAATTGATTGTCTTCACCACATCCTTCAACGTAATTTTCATCTTATTTGATTTTATTTTTAAGCAGTAGATCTTTGAGTTTTCCTAAATGCTACTCATTTTCACCAACTCTAGCAAAGAAAAAAAAAGCCCAACCGGGACAAAACCAATGCATTCTTTTTTCCTTACTGCAGTTAGAACTCGAGTCCTCATCGTCTAGGACAAGGCCAATTAATGCCATGGAACAAAAGATTATAGTTTGCTAAATATTATAGCAACATAACAGCATTAAAGATCCATGCACTCTTCTTTCCCCACCTAGCCTTAAAGTTAGCTAGAAGTGCAAGATCCAAAATTGGTGAGGGGAAATTAAAGAGTGAAACCCAAACACTACACATCTTTCACAACCAGATCAAATAGTCAAGCACCCAAAAGAGAAAATAAAGATTGCAATGGGAGAGATGAACTTACAGCCCAGTAATGGTGGTCGCTAATATTCCAACCTCCAGTGTATCTTTTGAAGCCATTGAGAGGGTCTTTTCTGCAAGTCCTTCTTGGAGCTAACACAAGTGTTGAGCTCTCTACAGGTTCATTGATGGGTGCCTCAACAATAGTCCTCCATGAAAGCTCCACTCCATACTTCTCCCCATTTTCCCTACCTGTTAGGTGGACAATCAGCAACAAAATTTTGTCTCCTTCCAAAATACTAACTATACCTTCTGCTTGGTAACTGAGAAAATTGGAAGAAATTAAAAGTAACTTGTAAAAAGATGCTTTGTCTAGGATTCCCAAGAAACATGAATTCCTTCATTAATTAAAGCAATAAATTTTAATGTGTACAATGGAGACGCTGGACCCATATAAGGCAAAATAGAGGTAAAAGCAACTAAAAACAAAAAAAGACTTCCTTTTCCCCTGCATTTTTCTGGGAAACCAGACAAGGATATAATGAAGCAAAGACACCAAGAGAACCACATTGTACCTGCAGGGGATAGAGCATGAAAATGAGAATCACCATGTGAAGAAGAAGAAGAAGAAAATAAGAGAAAGGTGAGCAGAAGAGAAAATGGGAGGACCCAGCTGTGACATAACATGATGAGAGGGGAAAGCAAAAAAGAAAAAATGGAGCTTTGTTTCTTCAACAAGACTTATGAGATGGGTTGAGGTAGAAAGAAAGAGAGTCGGTATGATCAACTGTATTTAGAAAGTATAAGGACCGTTAGGACAAATATTTGTCCATTGGAGCTCTGTAGCAAGCAGCCATGCATCTGTCCATAGATTTTGGAGCTTGGGGACAAATTTTACTATTTTGCCTCCAATATTTTTCTTAAAATTCTATTTTGCCATCTATAAACAGTGAAAAATATGCTAAAATACGGTTATTTGTTATTTTAATTATTACATTAAATTTTCTAAAATACTCTTATACTGGTTGAAAAAAGTGCTCAAATATTGGTTAAAAACAAGAGTGCTTAGATATTGAAATAAATTATAATTTTTGAGTTTAGTATTTTCTTTTTTATCAAATAATTTAGCTGGACGTGTCTGTAGTAATTTGGATTGTGCAAAATCCAATTATAAACTTTTTCAAGGCAGTGCTATTCAGTGGCTGAGTTAGCCTTTTCCACCGCAATCACCTACTGCTTTCCCACATTTTCAAATTTCAACACAGAACAATAACCATTTAACATGACTTATGGTCACGGGTAACTAGCACGTAAATACAACAGCTAAACCTTAATTCCATAATGAACAGTGGGTACATGAATTCTATTTATCTCCAATTTTTTCTATCTTAATACAGAGAAAGGTAAAATTAAAATAATGAAAAGGGAAGAAAGAAAAGAATAGTGAAGGGAAATGATGAGAAGGTATAAAAGATAGTAGTAAATAATGTGGGGGTGGAGCTGCAAAATCATGAGAAAATGGGCAAGTGGGAAACAACTGGATTGGCATTTGGTACCCCACAAAAAGAGCTCGTTCCCCGAGAAAATCATCCCTTTTGGCAATTGGCGCCTCTGTTTCCTTGGCTATCTATCAAAGGGGGGAACTAAACTCAGTTTTGGCTTTTGGCTACGGCCCCATTACATGCACATATCAAAAACAACTTCTTTCAAGTTTCAATACACTGCTGCAAAGATTAAATTAAGAAAAGTTTTCAATACACTGTTTCCATATTCTGTCTCGAGGCCATAATCTCCGCCTGCTTTCATGGCTTTTCCATGGCTATTTCTCTCTGTTAATCTACACTAAACCTAATGTAAATTGAGTAAATATTTACTTAAGTAGAGAGTTTGAATACATATATATATATATATATATATATTATATATATATATATATATATATATATATATATATATATATATATATATATATATTATATATATATTTAGTAACGTATCTAATTATCTCTTATTTATTAATAATACGTGTAAACGGATTAAAACTTTTATATTAGAGGGCATGAAATATTTAAAATACATGAACATACTATCAAAGGATACAAAAAAAAAAAAAATTGATGCTATTAAATTTAATACTATTATATTCCTTAAAGAAAGAAAAAAACATGGACAGATAATGGATATAAAAAGTCAAAAAGGTATGTTGAAATTATTGTTTGAGATGCCAGCTTCCCCATAACCATTTGGTCAATGCTTACATGCTGATCTCTGCCCAAAAAATAATGAGATTTCATATAAAATATAATTGGCAAAATCCATTTTTAGATCTTTTAATTTTTTTATATTAAATTAATTTAAAAAATTTATTATTAGATTCATATATTTTACAACGAGTGAGTAGGGGACATGTATTTAAATAATGTATTTTAAAAAAATATTTATGTAATTAATGTGTGTTAAAAAATATTTATACATTTGAGGTATGGGTCTAAAATCGCTGTCACATGAAGCGATTTCGTCAAAAGGCGTCAAAGCGTATGGGAGCGCGTGAAGGACATAAAGTTGCAGCGTCTGAAATTGCTGCAGACTGTAGCAATTTCAAACTCTAAAATCGCTATAATCTGTAGCGATTTCAGACGTTGCAAATTTTGCCCTCCAATTCACGTGAAAAATCAGATTTGATCCCACATCCGTGACTCCCCATTGAAAATTTTTTACAGAATAATTTTAAGGGCAAAAGCCCTATATTAAGGGCAACCCGAGACAAGGGCAAATGCCCTCTCTTTCCCCTCTTTCATTGTGTCTTTACAGCCCTTCAAGCCTCAAGGTAAGTCTCTAAAACTTTGAATTTTATTTTTTTTAATTTATAAATTAGAAATTATAATATAGACTTATTATAAATCAAGAATTTATAATGTTTTTACTTATTTTGTATTTATAATGTAGAATTTTTTATTACATTGTTGTACTTGATTTAAGTAAATTAGTGAAATATTAATAATAAAAATTTAATAGAATGATTAGACTGGTTTGAAAATTTTATAGTAATAGAAATTTATTTAATATGATTTTTATAATTGATTAAATGAATTAAATTGTTATGTTTATAAAACTTGTTACGAAAAAAATTATTGCATAAATTAATTGTTATAAACAAGATACAGTTAAAGTAAAGATTGTAATAATAAATTTTTAGTTTTTTATTAATTTATATTTGACAAGTGTTATATATTAGATTATTTTTTGATATGTGAAAAAGGCCAGTTAATATTTAATGCTAAAAATTAAAAATGCAGTACAAAAGGAAAAATAAAATAATATGTTAAAACAATAAATAAAATGGCAACTTATTATTTAATTTATTATTATTATTATTATTATTATTATTATTATTATTATTATTATTATTATTATTAATGTTGTTAATATTATTAATATTATTGTCACATATAATAGGGTATCAAAATTAATTGCACTGTATTGTTTTAATTTATTATTGATTTATATCAAAAATTGAATAGAATTTAAAAAAATATCGTATATTAGTCATATAGGTATATACAAAAATGGAACAATTTAAAAATCAGGAACATATTAATCCCGAACCAATCGAGAATGATATCCTGATGCTACAGCGCAAACATCGAGCCGATGCTGTTTGAAATGGAACGGTAAATATATTTTATAGCTAAAAATAATTTATTGTCGGTTATCATGGATAAATTACTAATAATTTATATTTTTATTAGGTTCAACATAATATGCTGCCAGCTCGCCAAGCCAGCGTGGGCAGTCATTACAGAAATATTGACGAACGAATTATTCCATATTTAGAATAATGGGTTTTTTTTTAGTATCACAAATTGGGAGCATGCATGTTAACGCTGAATTAATAACAATACTTGTTGAGAGGTGGCGACCAGAGACGCACATATTTCATCTTGCTGTAGGTGAAGCCACAATCACTCTTCAGGATATTGTTGTACTCACCGAATTACCCATAGAAGGACGTGTTGTGACCGATCATTTATACCATAATTGGCATGAGCTTTGCGACCGTCTTTTAAGTCATGTTTCAGAGAAAAATGATTTAAGATGAACACTGTTAAATTGACATGGTTGTCCAGATATTTTAATACGATGCCTGCCAATGTATCTATTGATGGAATATAACATGATATGTATATGATGATCACGCAGCGGAAAAATAATAAAATCGATCATACATACCACGTAATCCATAAACTAGAATCGAAAACATGCAATTTTAGAGTTTTGAAACTTACAACTTTAGATGCACTTCAAGACTTGATTTTGATGATGACCAGCAACTAAGATGAATTTATTTACCTTAGATCTTCACCACCAATGCCAAAGGAACAGCCTTTATGCCACTCCTCTCTATGTTCACACACACTTGCAAAGATAGCTTAAAATCAAGAGTGCTAGCTCTATATTTGTGTATTAGGCAATGGAATTGTTTGAAAAACACAAGAACTCTTCTTGTTCTTTCTTCTTTGGTTTCTATGTTAGTCACCTTCCATGAGAGAATTTTTGGAGAAAAACAAATCTCTACCAATCCCACTAATGGTCTCATGGCCAAAAGAGAGAAGAAGAATAAAAGTGGCACCCACCATTATTCCTTTAAATCATTTAATATATATCACTTACTTTAGTCATGTGTGAGTGCCTTAAATTAGGTAGCAATTTCAGCCACTAACACTTAATAATTAAGAGATATATATTTTAATTTAAATTCTATTAGAATTTAAATTCAAATGGCATCATTTAGTTAATCAAAACAAACTTACTTAACTAAGGTAATTAGTTGCCAAATTTAACTAGGATTCCTAGTTTAAACTTTGGTTACTTTAATTCCCTCTCAAGTATTATATTTTGATTAAATATAATTTAGGATTTAATACTCAATTAACTTAATTATACATAGATAATTAATCAATTGAAATTAAACCTAACACATGCCAGTAAATTTCTCTCGTGACCAATTGTTAACAGTAAAAAATCTGTTCACCCATTGCATGCATTAATTTGACTTTAAATAAAAGTCTAAATTAATTTCCAATACAATTTTAAGCCCAGTGCTTTATGTGCGATCCTATAGGTCCATTTAATGTTGGCAATGAATTAATAAATTAATTCAAAGGCTATATATATTCTCTATCAAGATATTATAGCATTCCAAATTAAATGAAAATGCATATGGCATTTGGTGACCTAATGCAATTTCGCATAGTCCCTTACCCATAAATATCAGAATTAATATAAGGCATGGAACTAGTCATCCTTATATACATTAATTCATTTCTTGATATTCCAGTGACACTGAACTCTCAGATAAATAATGATTACTCATTATTTCATCTCGGTATGGCCATACACTTCTCAGTTCACTGATCAAGTGGCCGGTGATATTTTTCTCTCTTATCGAGAGGGGTAATCCCTTCACTTCTCTCATGCTCTCTAACATGAATCAGTGCATACCCAATCATACCCGTACTTGTCACTCTGTTACGAGCACGTTAGGTGTATGTCAAAGTACACAGTAATTCATAAAGAGTTTCATAGAGATTTCAGGTCTAAGAACTCCGATACAAAACTTGCATATGAGAAACACTTATGACTTATACCATGTAGTGTTCTCATGAGCGGATCGAATCCAGATACCATGTTCTTTAACATGTATCTATGATCTCTGATTGACACTCTTGTCCTAATGATCCGTAAGACAGAACTCATAAGATCAGAGAGAGCATATTAGTCTTAATTCATTTGTTATTCCCATAACAATGACTGACTAGGGATATTTAGAATGATGTCTCATTTGTTTCAAGGTCTTACAATTCATGTGCCTCACACATGATAACTTAAACCGAAACGACATTCTTGGATAGTTTTATCAATTGATATGCACAGGAATACAAAAGATAAAACTAATGCCTCATTTTATTAATTTCAAGTGTTTCGTTACAATGCATTGGGGCTAGAGCTTACACTAACATCTATGTACCAAATATAATATTTTACTCGAACCTGAATTCTTCGTTGTATAGGAGGTTTATTATGTCCGAAATAGTCTAATAATCGTATACAATTGATGTGGCTCCCATTGTTAGAGAATTTAGAAGTTGTTGGTGCGTACAGCTGAGGTTTCGCAGTCTTCGCATGATTGTATAGAGAGTTATGTCGTGCTACGAAATCAAATGCAAATTCAGTTGGCGGCTACCTTTAATTATTACAAATGTGAGGATGGAAAAGGCTACCTCATATTCGGCCATCATTTGTCCACCCTTATATTTTTTATCAGTCAATGCCTTATGGGTACAGGTAAATTTTATTCTATATTTATGAACTAAATAAGATAAAAAGTTTATTTTAGCTTTTTGAATTATTTTTCTTTTAGAAATTATATTATAGATTGTAAAATTTTGATCAGGTGGAGATCACAATTGGATCTCAGCAGAAGTAATAGTAAAGATATATTCGAGTACCGTCTAAATTTTGATATACAGCATGACGATCAGGTTTGTATGTAATAATAAATTTTAATTATATTTTTTTATAATTCGTATAATATTACATATGAAAGTTTTTTTATAGATGGAATGAGAGCCGTACAAGTTAGTGATACACTTGTTACCAGAATTTTATACGAATGAAAATGGTATTTAGACATCAGTTGTGCCACTTATATGTTTTAATATTATTGAGTGGTACCAGCCCGATCGATATTTAGGACAATTTGAAATGGACGAACCGATACCACAGGCAGCCCAATTTAATGATAATGTGCACTCAATCGATTTACGAGGGTATACTGATCATAATTGGCCTGAGAAATTTTCTAGTTTTATTCACAAGTGGAATAATCGGCATAGTCACTGCATTATGATTCCTCCTCTTTGTGCCCCCTTACATCGCATATCACAATATATGCAGTGGTATACGTCATGCACGAGACGGTGGATAACCCTAATAGGAGCCTCTATCGGTGTATCGGTATGATTAAATATAATTTTTGAAATATTTGATTAATAATATTGAAAAATATTAATAACGTCAATATTTTTTGCATGTAGGCTGATCATGCTGAACGAATCAGACACACCGATATGGGTTCATCATCTACTGCAGAATTTGGTATCCGTATGGCAGCGGACAATATATTGGGTGATGTTGGTGCATTTGATAGACGATTGACTGATTATCCCAGACAGCCTGTTCCAGAGACAATACCTATCCCACCGATGGCCCATACATTTGAGGATTTTCGTCAGTCAAGCCGTAATTAGAGAGGAATGGGAGAAAGACATACAACAGTTGAATCTAATATAACTAGACTTCAATATAGTCTTGGACCTATACAGTGGCCATATATTGATGATGACAGTTCTACTTCTTGCAATTGGCAATCAGAAAGTCATCATCAGTTATTTGATAGTGCAGGTGGATCACGTAGATGTAATGACTTTGAAGCTGGGCCATCTAGATTGAATATTGATCTGAATATCAGTTTGTTTTCAGCGGATCAATAGCAGTTTGATGTGCTTACACAGACGGGTCCATCACTTCCATACGAGTCCATACCATATGACCAAACAGGACTACCTTTTCAATATTGTTCTAATCAATTACCCAGGCTAGCCCATCTATGGAGCAAGATGATTTTTTGAATGAATTGTTTAGTGGTACAAATCTTGTCAATACACAAAGTTTAGTTGACCAGCTATTATACAGTGGTGGTTATAGTGATATCATGCCAGATCTTCAATATCCAAATGTTGATGATACAAATAGTCAAATAAATATACATAGCAGTTTGAGTCGAAGTAGAAGGTTTTGACTATTGTACTATATGTGAATAAATATGAACAAAAAGTTTTGTTTTTTCCTCGGACCCTTAGAAACAAATTTATATTATTGTCATTAATTCGAGAAACAAAATAATTAATAGTACATAAAATTAAAACAAACAATAATACAATCTTATAACTAAAATCAATCATACAATTATGAACTCCTAAAATATTGACTCGATGATCTAATTTCTATTCTGTAAGTTTTTTTTGTTATGCCCCACTTGACCACACTTGCTATAATGAGTACCTGATCCCTTTTCTCTTCGGTCCATTTCTGACTAGCACATACATCTGTAACCTGCTGAGTATAAGGCTGTTGATTGATATCAGGAATATGGGATATAGAATGGCGTTGACTGTCATTATAAACATGCGAACTGAAACGCCATTGACTATCAGCAGGTACATGGGAAACAAAATGCCGACGACTTACATCTGGGACATGGGGAATAGAATGCATAAGTTCACTGTCGAGCTGTGTAACACGACCTCGCTCAGCACCACTTATGTGAACAAAATTTTTCTCCGTTGAACGACTTTCTTGTCTATTTCCAAAAAGTGATTTACTAAAAAAATCACCCACCCTTCGAGTAATTGACCATCTGAATTGACTCATTCTTCCAATAGGTATCTGACTAACTAATTGTCGTAATTGATCTTCTCCCGAAGTTATGTTTGTCTGCGTTCCAATTAAATCACCATCCCGTCTATCATTATCTTGACGACTGATAGACTGTGTAGATTGACTAGACAGAATTTCATCAAACAATTGATGATGACCTGCCTCAAGGTTTTCTCTCTCCACAACCTCGCTTCTAAATTGACATCCGTGTTCATATGTTGGTCTACTGGCTCCTGCACCCCCCTCACCAAGTACAATAATTAATTCCACCAAATTGTAATCATCATATCTCCTTAAATTATCATAAATTATATCTATGTCATCGTCTTCCACCAAATCAACCGACGTCCAACATAACGATCATCGGTTGTACATTGGGCTCTTATAAATGATTCTGGCAATCACGTCATTCATACCTAAACCCAATTTCACGTGAATTTTATGGATCAATTTCGGAAGAGTGGGTCTATTTTTAACTCTCATCCTCTTTGTAATAGCATTCGCACTAGATACGTCATATTGAAAATCCGATGTTCCAACACTAATTTCTCCTCCCGTGTGCACAAAAAAATCAGTATATGTCGACATCTTTCAATAACCTACAGTTGAAATAATATTATAATATATATTTAAATTTACGTAATAATAATAATAATAATAATAATAATAATAATAATAATAATAATCATCATAATAATAATCATAAATTTAATAACAATAATAACAATATTAATAATAAATTTAATATAAATAACAAATTCAATATCGACAGTAGTAATAATAATAATAATAATAATAATAATAATAATAATAATAATAATAATAATAAATTTAATATCAATAACAATATTAATATCTACAATAATTTCTATAACAATAATAATAACAATAACAATATTAATATCTACAATACTTTCTATAATAATAATAATTATTATTATTATTATATTGTAACAATAACAAAATTAATTACTACACTATTATTAATAATGATAACAATAATAATATTAGGAAATTACTAACTAACAAAATATATATAATTTTAACAACAAAAAACGATAATAGTAATAATATCAACACATATTCATAATTTCTATAACGATTTTCTTTATATACAATATAAAAAATAAATATATTTAATTTATTAGCTTACCTTATTTTAAGAGTACAACTGCGATTTTCGTAACTTGTTACTCCAACTTCTGAATTTACTTCTGCATTGTAGTTAATAAATTTAAAATTATTATATAAGCAACCTTAAATTAATAATATTAAATTACAAATCAAAATTTATTAAATTGTATTTACCTTTCAGAATAATGTTGAAAATATATTATTGACCTGAAAAAAATATTCTCGTAACTTATCAAATGTATTATAAGAAATATAAATGTGTAATGTGCAATTGAAAGCGATCGGCAACATTTATATATAGGCGCGGAGAAAATTTTCTTTCAACCTAAGAATAGAGGGTGGGCCCGATTTCAAATTGAAATCGCTGGATACAGAAGCAGTTTCAGAGTCTGAAACTGTTGGGATTTGTTGCGATTTCAGACTCTGAAACCGCTTCTGTATCCAACGATTTTAGTTTGAAATCGAGCTCCCTTTTTTCAGCCACTGACAAAACCACTCCATGTGGCAGCGGTTTCAAATTTACACCCAAAACGTGTAAATATTTTATAACACATACTAATTATATAAATAATTTTTAAAATACATTATTTAAATAAAATATCCCAGTGAGTAGCATATATTATTTAATTAACGGTACCGACGTGCGTATATTTCAATCATTATTAAAAAACATATCATTATTTTATAAAAAGATACAATACAAAAAATTTCAGAAGTTTATAATTTCAATTGAAAATGGATTTTGTTGGTATAATGTGTTATTAATAGCAAGTAAAATACACACGTTAACTTTCTGTTACTATAAAATAACATGTTACCTCATGTTAAAGAATAAAGATTCAATAAAAATCTCATCTTTATAATAAAGAGACTAAATCTAAAAAGTTTTAATAGTTGAGGGACCTGTCGTGGATTTTGGCAAGATAATATTGTTTCACTTATCCTAACTTTCTAATCTCTTTGAGAATGACCACCGAGACGGATCAGCTCTGCTCGGGCTTCAGAATATGATGTTGGGCTCGGCCCATTCATTGCTGGGGTCCAACAAGAGCTACATTACAATTCTTGTTATGCAAATCAAACTCTGAAAAAATCATGGATCTGAACGAGAAACACACACTAACTAATTTATAAAATCAGAGTTTAGAAAACTATGAAAATTTTATATAATATATGATTAAACAATAAATGGGGTAAATACTATATAACAACTTGTATATATTTACCATTAATATGTAAAGTTCATAAGTAAAATTGATTCTTTAATTATAGTTATGGATACTCTAAATTCAATATCAATCTTAATTATATATTAACATTCAAATTGTTTCGGTAATTTATGATAACAGTTCGGACAATCAGATTGTTTTATGAACTAAATTTAGACGAAAATTTCTTTTAAAATCACTTAAATAACTGAAAATAAAAAGTTTTGAAAAAATTTAAAACGAAAGAAAGTTTCGACCGTGAAATTAGCACGAAAATAACACTTCGATCTAGATTTGCCTAATATATATGGGAATGAATAGAGTTTGATGATATTTTAAATGGCATGGCGCTGAATAATTAAAATAAAAAATATAAAAGTATGGCGCGGCAGCGTTTTGGTGATTTGAAAATTGGGATTTTGAAGTCTTATTTTCATCGAATGATTTGGAAAGTGTACTAAGAAAGTAATCTCATCCAACGGCTAGAAGAGAAGGTAACTGAAACCTTTAAATATCTTGCACAGAGCAAGCCAAATCGTCAGCTATTTCCTTCGCAAAAATTTTTTTCCTTAAACCCCTCGCCCTCTGATTTTCATTCACCTCAATAAATCTACTACTCAACAGCTTTTCAGGTAAATTTCTCATGCTAATGCTACCGTCTATCGTCTTTCCGATCATGTAATGGACCTGTATTTATCGATTCATCCGTGACCAAGCAACCTTTTAAACGATTTTTTTTGGGTTCGGGTTCGTGCTGTCTACTGATTTATAAAACCCTAGAAATTTTGATGGGCATCTCAGTTTTAGTCTTATTCGATCGTGAAGAGGAGCTTTATGACTTCCAATCAAGTTTAATCCCACAGAAATTGTTTGTATTTAAAAAATTGTGGTTTTGGCTGCTATTATAGGCTTTCACATTATTACATTAGCAGCCAGTGAAATTTTTAAATGCTATGGTTGGTCGTTTGATTTTAATTTAATTTAATTTATTTTATTTTATCACTTTATATTTTATTTTCTTATCACTATTAAAGCGAGAAGCTTTTTCGGAATAGTTTTAGCAAGTGTGTATGCTTAGTTACAGATTGCTGGGATGTAGAACGCCGAGATAATAATGGAATTATTTTTTATTAGTTTTCTTAGTCATTTCTATACTGGGCGGTTAAAATTCCTAATTTTCCGATTTTTATTTTATTTTTACTTTTCTGGCAGCATCTGTGGAAATGTGCTGGACTTTTGGAGTGCGATTTGCCTTATGAATATTTGACTGGGACATCCTAAGAGGACGTAGATTTTATTCCTCTCACCATTATGGGTTTTTGCGTTGCAAATACTTTTGCATGAGCTTACATTATAATTTAGCTAGATTTGAGTATTGCTATAATTTTTTTCCTCTTCCGTTTCAGCAAATGTGAGCATAACATTATTGATTAACCCAAAAGTAAATTATATAGGCACTAAGGATCAGGAATCATGGTTTTTATTTCTTTTATTACATCATTGCCTTTTGTGTTTAAATTCATTCCTTTATGAGGTTTAGAAATTTGAGCCATTTATTTACATTAACAGTCGACACTGACTCTGAGCTGTTTTGGCTATGTTTAGGTCTTGAAGAAAAAAGCGATTCTGGTGGTGATAATTTATGGCTTCTGCACTTCATGGGACTCGCTGTTCTAAAACAACAGTTGAGATAAAGATTAAAACTTTAGATTCTCAAACATATACTTTACGTGTTGATAAATGTGTGAGTATCACAAGTGGTTCATCTGTTATCATTCAACATCATTGGGATGCCAATATGTGTGTGTTTGCCTTTTCTCCTTAGACTCTCTACAATGTACAGGTCCCGGTACCTGAGCTGAAGCAGCAAATTGCTACTGTTACTGGTGTGTTATCTGAGCAACAACGCTTAATATGCTGCGGGAGAGTTTTGAAGGATGATCAGCTCCTCTCAGCATACCGTATCCTTTTGAGTTTGATTTATTCCTTTATGTCATTTTAGTATAATTGGTTAAGGGAAAAAAATTTACTTCGAATTCCACTGACCCTGTCTATTTTTATTATTGTTGATATATTTATGGAGATGCTTTAATCAACGTGCTATTTGTGGTCATAATTTTTCATTCCAATGGGTCTGGCATGTCTTTTGCTGTATTTTTTGGTTTTTATTCAACATAGCTACTGAATGCATTGTCCATATGATTTATTTTTTCTTTGTATATTCTTTGGATCTTTTGGGGAAATTTCCTGCTAAATTTAATTTAGATGTGGAAGACGGTCACACTTTACATTTGGTTGTAAGACAACCAATTTCTCCATCATCAGATAGCTTACCTTATGATCCAGGTTGGTTGTGCTTTAAGGATACCTGTCAGCTTGATTTTTAGGGAATGGCATTATTTAACGGTGGATATTTGATTCCATGTTTCTGGACTGAACCTCCGGTCGTCACATACTAAATTTCATTGAAGGTTATGTATATAACCTGGATTTTTATTTTATATAACAGTGAGAAAAGATTAGATGTCAGGCATAGTGAATAAGGTAGCCAAGACCTTTATTTGCTCTCATTGAGTCATTTATAGACTAGAAAATTTTTTTCCCCTTTTTTACATCAATAATGCATTTCCATTTATATGTCTAAGAGGTTTTGTCATTGAGCTACCAAATAATTTTTTTACACTTGGTGTAACTTTCAGCAGCCGATGCTTTCCGTAGTCAGGGCAGTCAAACAGGCCAAAGTGCATTTCTTGGAGCATTCAGTGCTTCTGAAAATGGAAATGGAGTTTTTCCATCCTTAAATCAGGTCTTGCTGGAGTTATGATTTGAACAAGCTTTTGATTCCATGCTCATAAGTTAAAGAACTACGTTTATTTGATTCTTGTCATTTTCTTATCTTTGTAAACAGATTATTTCAGCTGCTATTAGTTCTCTTGGTGTTGGAAACAGCAGTGAAGGGGTCAATCTCTGGGTAAATATATTATGTCTGCTGAGCAAACCATCCTTTCAAGAATAGCTGGATGGATTTGCTGTTAAGACAGCTGTGCAATTTCTTCAATGTGAAACTTGATATAACCACAAGTTTAACATGCAATGTTTTTGTTAGAAGCCCTGTTTGTCTGTTTCCTCCACAATATAAATTGAGCAGAGCTTTTAAATTATTGCTTATTGATTGGAGTGGCTTATTATGAGCCTTGAATTTGTTTCTTAATGGAATTGAGGATGTTGTCTCTCTCTCTCTCTCTCTCTCTCTACATGCATCTCTTTGTTCTATCAACTTTCATGATACTTGAAATTCAGCAAGCCAAGTGTACAATAGTTTTTTAAGCCATGAAACACATACTTACAGGTAGATATTGTTTGGCATCTTGATGCGTAATTACTGCTAGATATTGTTTGGCAGGAACTGTCAAGTAGAGGTGTGGGAGATTCTACTGAACAGCAATCTAACCAATCAACTTTGGTGCCACCTGTAAGTTTCAACTGTTGGTTTTCTTTGACCAGCTGCATTTGGTGTAGTGTCGTAGTCATTGCATTCATTGTTGTAAAAGTGTGTTATCTTTTCTGGCTGTCAACCTATTACATTAGAGTATTCTGCTTTTTATTGGTGAGCATGGCAGCAAAAACCAGTATGCCTGTTCTGCTTGAAATGGACACAGTCCATATGGAAAGATATTAAAGAACTGATAAGAACAATTTTAATTGTGGAGAAGGTACTGTTGATATTTTTCTGGAGTATTGTATAAAATTAATGGGTTTTACTGGATGGATGAATTCAAAAGACTGATACAAAATTCAAATAGTAATAATGTAGAAAAGGTAGTTAAAAAACTGATGTAGACTGAAATAATAAAAGAAGTATCACAATAGCACAACTTTTTGCCCATACCAGAAGGGATGTGAAGAAAGGATTTGTGTGGTTTGGTCCATCTAGTTTGTGGTTGACGTTTAGTTGGATAGGGACATTCCTTGGATAGAAAATGCTTACATTTGCATAATAAAAAAATAAATAACTTTGTGGTTTCTGCAGGTGGTTCCTGATTCCTTGGCAACTTTGTCCCAATATCTTATTCATTTGAGACATGTATTTGGGTCTAACGGTTTGTTGACTCACATTGTTTATTCCTTTCTAATGTCACTTAAGTAAAATCTTCTGGTGGTCATGTTCCTAAGCATATGAATTTTTTGTAGGGCTTGGCAACAGTTCACCCAATGCTGTAGGTTATGGGAGCAATGTGCAGAATTCTGACTCCATACCCCCTTCCACTAGTGGCCAAAGTGGATTTGCAGGGCCAGCATTCTTGGCAGAAGTGTTGTTGTCAACCAGGCAATTGTTGATTGAACAAGTTGCTGATTGCCTATCTGTATGTGCTTATGTTTCAGAATGCTTTCTCACCCATACAAATTAATGATTCTCTCGTGCTACCATTTTCATTTAATTTGTTCAATTAGATTGGTAGTTTCTATTTATTGCGGCACATGTTCCAGCCGGGCTTTTTCTTATTTGTTCCTAGATTTCAATATTACCTACATTAAATTGTTGAAAATTGGGCAACAGCTGATCTGCCTTAATTTAGTTAAATTTTTCAAAGCCTACCATGGAAGGGCCAAATGCAGTTTTGAATATAAATGTAGACTATTGGGATCTTTTTCCTACACGAGGAATGGTTATAGATGATATGGTGATAGTTCTATATCAAATCACTTAGTAAGATGGGGTTATGTGAAAATTTGAATTTTGTATTTTTATGGTAATTATTTTCTATATTCTATTCTTGCAGAATCTTGCCCAGCAACTAGGGGATCAAGCAAATGTTACAGATCAATCAATGCGGACTACTGTTCAGACAAACAATCTTAGATCGGGAGCTCTTTTGCAGAACTTGGGTGCTTTGCTCCTTGAACTTGGTCGGACAACTATGATGTTACGAGTGGGCCAAACACCGGTTCGTTATTTTCATTTTTGCATTGTGGGATTATTGTTGATCTTTCATCAATCTTAGCAAGCAGTTACCTGTTTCTTTCATTACTCAGAATTTCTCTCATGATGAAATGAGCTTGCTTGTTCTTCTCAGGATGATGCTTTGGTAAATGCTGGACCTCCTGTGTTTATATCCACTTCCGGCCCAAATCCTATTATGGTTCAGGTAATGTCTTGAATATTTTTTGTTAGCTTAAAATTGTGGTGCAGTTTTTTTTTTACTCTTTTATCTTTTTGGTTCTATGTTTCTCTGAAACAACCAAGAATAGCCATTTCCATTTCGAACTGGAACAAATTTTGGAACAAACCCTAATGGAACAGCGGAAGTCACAAGGAACATCAACGTAAGAATACGAACAGGTGCCCATCCTTTCAGAATCTTTGAACTTAACAAGCTTTCAAAAATCTAACCGCATGATACAATTCCCTTTTTGTATATTATAATAGAAGTACCTGTTTTCCATTCAAAATTCCAATTCATATTTTTGTGTTCTATGTGAAGTGTTTGATCTCTTCTGGTGATGCATCCACTATCCCGAGTTTGGGGCCTGTAATGTAAAAAAATGCCTTGTTCGTACATGACACAACTGTTGCCTTTGTTGATTTCATCATCATCTTCATCATTTTTGGTCCGTTTATCTTATGCAATTAATGCAAAAATTATCTTTCCTGATTATTTGTTCAATAATATTATAGGTTCATTTATGTCCTCAATCAATGGCAATGAAAGGGAATCAAACAGTCCACAGACATCTGCTGGAGACACTAACCTGGAAGCTTCTGGTGTTATGAATTCTGTTCATCAAGCTACTGCTTCAACTTCAGTGAATCCACTATCCAATAGGGTGTCTGAAGTGAGGGTAGTGCCTATTAGGACTGTCATTGCTGCAGTTCCTGCTCCAGTTAGGCAAACAAATTCTGAGTCATCCCCTAGTTCAACGGGCTCGTTCTATCCTGTCTTAGCTAGAATGCCTCGTGCAGATTCTGAAGCTCTTGATAGTATGACTGGTTCTTGGTTACCAAGTCAAGAAAACCCCAGGATACCTGTCAATATTGGGGATCATGTCAACTTTCAGAGTAGGGCTTCATATACTACACCACATGAGGGTGTTGCTAACACACACGAGGCAACACCAGCAGCTGGGGATGATGGAGCTTTCTTGTCTAGTATGCTTCGTCAGGTTATCCCCTTCATTACTCAAAATTTAGCCTCTGGGCCTGAAGTTACACCTTCAGGGAGAGATGCTGGTAATATACAAACTTCATCGCAGGTAAGGATCCGTTTTTGCTTGGTTCTGCAGGTTCTAGCATATGCTGTTTTTCTCTTTTCTGAGTAATCACAATACATTTGCAGGCTTCAAACTCAAATGTTGGGAGTTCATCGAGGGCAAGATCAGACGACCCTTCATCCAATCGACCTAGCAAACGTCAAAAGGTACGTTTAATGTTTTCATTTTGAAGCCCATTTTTTAATGTTTTCTGAAATGGAATTGGAATATGTACTTGTGTATGCAGAGTGATTGATTCGTCTCCAAAGTCCTGTGTAGGAACTGGGTGGGCAGGCATTTCCATGCAGAGGCTTTCAAGCCATATTATGGGAAGAAAATTTTAAACGATCATAGTTTCATTTCTGTTCTATTTTATTTAATCATGAATATTGATGAAGCAGATGCCCGCATGTAAAATTTTTTGATTCTGTATCAAAGTTCCTTTCTATTTTTTTTTTTTTTTGCCAAAATGTTAATGACATCCTATTAAAAGAATATTGGAAGAAGTTAGAGAGGTGGTGATTATTTACTAGTCTAAAGTCCTACTTTTCACTAGTGACCTTTAACATTCTATTAACTCTCTTCAAAGTTGGTGGTTTATATGTCGTAAAACAGTTGTATTATCTTTCCACTGTTGTATTGAGTCAAATGTTTGGATAAACGGATGTGGTTAATGTCTTCGGTAAGTCTTTTCATTTTATTTTCTCTCAGCATATGATTTTTTACTTCACACAGCTAATTAACTTCTAGGAAAAAAATGGGTCTGATTTGCTGCCTACTTGGTGCGTGCAATAGCACACAATCTTGCATATTAAACTCCACCTGCCCAACGAAAAAAATGAAAAGAAATTAGAAGGAACAGTTTGAAATGGATCCAGAATGCAACCCGAGAGTACAGATAATTTTTGTTCTAATTTTATTTTATCTCTGCACGTGCTTTGGTTTGAAGATGGTGATCTTTTGGTTCAAAAGTAAAAACAGATTTAAGATAATACGAAGAGAAATAATGTCCAATTGATTAACGTTGAGATGGATATGATTTTGCGCAAAGGAAATTGAGAACAGAAAATTCATTTCTGCCTTCTAGTATGAAAGTAGGATGAGATTAAGATTCAATTGTTGTTTCATCTTATCTCTATTTTTATTGTAATAATAGCAATTATCTCTTTTTTTTTTTTCCAGTAACTAGCCACTGGAATCTTTGTTACAAAAATCTAAAGAGCTACCATTTCCAATGGAACAATGCCAAAGATGGGTATTTATTAAAAGTGGGCATTTGATTTTGACATTATACATAAATATTAATTTAATGCACATAAATAACATTTATAATCACAGAACAAAAAACAAGTAAAAAAACAGTTAAGGCATCTTCGTCAAATACTCCCAAGACGCTTTTTTTCTCCGAAGCTGCCAACTTCTCCTCCATTTCTGCCCATGAAAAAGATCAAATTGGTACTCGCATAGCCGAAAAGCAAACAACTTTACATAGAAAACAAAATGGGTTGGGGAAATATCTTCTTTTCTGTGCTAATAACTTTCTCAGTAGCTCTTATCACATACAATATCCTCATCTCAGCTAGTGCTCCTCTCAAGCAAGGCTTTCCAGGTCCATCTACTACTTCTTTTTCTTCTCTTTCTATTGACCCTATTATCAAGATGCCAGTGGAGAGGTCCAGGAGATTTGGTTCTGCCAAGAAAAGGCTCTTTCACACTGCAGTTACAGCCTCCGATTCAGTTTATAACACTTGGCAATGTAGGATTATGTACTACTGGTTCAAGAAGTTCAAAGATGGACCCAATTCTGACATGGGTGGGTTTACACGGATTTTACACTCTGGTAAACCTGATAAGTTCATGGATGAGATTCCTACTTTCATTGCCCAACCTCTTCCTTCTGGCATGGATCGGGTATTTCTTCATCTGGGTTCTTTTATTTTTCTCAATTTGTGATTTTGAATGTAGTGAAATTGGAAACTTGGTCAACCAGATTGAGAACTTGATAATTTGTTTTGGAATCTTTAATTTTATGGGTTGTGGACGGAGAATTAACAGTGAGGGAAGATTTTTCTTAGTTTGTTCAACAATTTTGATCTTATGTGGTTTTCTTAAACATGTCAAGGGGTTTCTTTAATAAGTCTGGTTATGACAATTTTCTTGATTTATTTTGGATGAGAAGCAATTTCATTCTGTGTAAAGCAAAATTTTGCATTTATGGATTTTGGGAATTTCGAAAGATAAGCATAAGATCTCTTATGATCCTTGTTACTCATATTAATGGTCTTTTTGGTGTTTGTAACTGGAATTAACCATCTCTTGGAGACAGGGATATATAGTCCTCAACAGACCCTGGGCATTTGTGCAATGGCTTCAACAAGCAGACATAAAAGAAGAGTAAGAAGCACTAAAATCTCTATCTTGTGTGATGTGTTGATGTTTCTCTCAGTAGATTTGACTTTCTTCATGCCGTTCTTACCATGTACCTAGTTACATACTGATGGCAGAGCCGGATCATGTTATTCTAAAGCCAATACCAAACTTATCCAAAGATGGACTTGGAGCTGCGTTTCCTTTCTTTTACATTGAGCCTAAGAAGTACGAGTCAGTTCTCCGGAAGTACTTCCCTGAGGACAAGGGACCGATAACCAACATTGATCCTATAGGAAATTCTCCTGTCATTCTTGTTAAGGTCTGTGTTCAATATGTTCTTATCAAGTATGTTTACCTGTTTTGTTTCTTAGTCTTATCTTGATATTCTATTAAAAACTGTTAGGAATCTCTTAAGAAGATTGCTCCCACTTGGATGAATGTTTCCTTGGCAATGAAGAAGGATCCTGAGACAGATAAAGCTTTTGGTTGGGTGCTGGAAATGTGAGATTCTGAAATCAGCCCTGTAGTCTTATTGATATTACGATAGCTTCCTGACTTCTCGTTATTTGCTTCCATTAATAGGTATGCTTATGCTGTTGCATCTGCCCTTCATGGTGTTAGCAACATATTGTATAAGAACTTCATGATTCAGGTTTAATTAGATGAACCCCTTCCTACGCTGTACATGAATTTCTTTCTTAAGCTTTTTTAATGCAACTCTATCACAGCAATGCTTAGTTATCATCTTAACTAGTCTTGCCCTGTTTTCTCTTTTGTTAGCCTCCATGGGATACTGAAATTGGTGAGAAGTTCATAATTCATTACACGTATGGATGTGACTATGACATGAAGGTAATCTATTTACAATACGGTGATGATACAGAGGTCGTAGCCAAATCTTATCAAAGGAAATAAGAAAAAGGGACTCTTTAGTTCTGACCTCGGATTTAGTTTAAATAAATTTGTGTTGATTTTTCATGCTCTATTTTCAGGGCAAGCTAACGTACGGAAAGATTGGAGAATGGAGATTTGACAAAAGATCATTTGATGCCGTTGCACCTCCTCAGAACCTTCCCTTGCCTCCACCTGGTGTTCCAGAAAGCGTGGTACGTTTTATCCTCTTGAGCTAAAAGATTGCATAAGCTTTATATTTACACTTTACCTATATACCCTTTTCAGTATGCTACTCTGCATTCTTTGTACTCTTACCATGGATAATGGCTGCAATTGGCATTTAGGTGTGGTAGCCATTAGTTGAGATCATCTTTCCCATCAGGCCTTAGTTATTATCGCTGGCTTTTTGAAGTGTAGAGCAAATCAACGTTGTGTGCGCTAAATAAGCTAACATAATTCTGAGTAGACCGGATAAAGTATGAAACCGATTTGCCTTTTTAATCTCTATGAATCTCTGAAAATACTTTGATATCATTCCTTGAAGAATTCTCAGATTTAGTGCCGCAGTTAACCCCATTCTAGTGTAGAGAGAAGAACAGTCATAGTCTGATATGTTCTAGGAATGGTGCCGTTGATGGTAGGAGCGTGATGCCTATGGCTCATGCTGGACGCTACCAGTCACCACAACTATGGTGAACTGATCTTTTCCATTCAACTGAACATAAGCACGGACGAACCAAAGTGTCTTGCTTGTAAGACATGAGATAACTTCACCAAGTACTATTATTTGATTGAAAGCCACTGGAAAAAAAAAAAAAAAAAAAAAAAGATATTCTTTTACTGTAAGTTTTGAGTTTCTTACTTAGCTTCGAAGGGGAAAAAAAAAGCAAAAGAATGATTTACCTTTGTCGAATCTATTTCGCGCAATTGACCTTTGTAAGCAAATATTATCTGGCAGGTGACATTGGTAAAAATGGTGAATGAAGCAACAGCAAACATTCCTAATTGGGGATCATAGAAGATGTTAAGCTGTTTGTATATGCGCTTGGTTTATGCACATTTTATGCTCTATCAACAACTGTACAATCTGCATGCATGCTGCTTCTGTTTGGGTTATATAGAAGCCAAAGAGGGATCAGAAAGTTCAGGAACCTGCCATTTGCTACTAGGTTGGGCCTCTTTCAGCACAAGCAACAATTAGTTATTTTTTCAAATAATTGTATAACCAAGTTTGTAAGTCGCCATGAATAAAACTCGGTGGTAATTCGATTTTGCCGTTTTGTAGCTCATGCATCAAACAAGCAGGATATTTACTGCTCTTTTAATGTGGATTTTATCAAGTAATTTTGGTTCGTATTTGTTTCAATACATATTTTGGTAAGGGCGATACTCCAATACATTTTTTCAATATGAACAATTTTTCCATATGGAAGCAATCCATTGAGCAGATAGAAAAGCAACCTACAGAAAAATGCTGAATAAGGGAAACCACAACGTTGCTGGAGATGCTAAATGGTCCAAATAAATTAGGTGAATTATAGATGGAAAAACAAGCACGACTCTTAATGCTACAATTAATATATTTCATTAAGTATTGATAGTAAACATATAAACGACAAAAAAAGAGAGAAAAGAAAAGGCCCAGCGAACAAACTACTTCAATTATTATGGCCACTGATGACCACAATAATAATTGGTCACTACAGCACTTGACAACTATCAATTATGCTTCTTGCACAATCTAGCTCGAGTGACCCAAAAAAAAAAAAAGGAAGACGAAAGACGTCAAAAATGATATTGAAATCCAAATTATCAGTTATCATCGGTAAATGACCCATATCAACTACCATTATTATATTTTTTGGCCCTGTTCGATGTAGAAGGTGGTGAACATTGAAAAGCTAATGTAGCAGGAGACCAGGTGTCGGCAAATTCTTTTAATTAAACTTTATAAGAGATTGATGAAGTCTGTCTGGCTGGGACAAACTGTACATTTGGCTGGCTCCGAAGTCCTCATTGTTCAACTTACAATTTACAGAGACAAAAATTCAGAGCGAGGTATCACAATTGCAAATTGGAGGCAGCCAAGGATTGACACAATTGGAATTTCATTGATGTATTTACAATGCATCAATTCAGATAGCGCCTGCAATTTTTTGCATTGCAAAAACAAGGAATTTTCTTACCTTCGTCTTCATGGTTAAAATGGTAGTCGTATGTTATTTCTTCCCCAGGATAAATGTCTCTCTCAGCAAAAAAGACAACCTGCAAATTCAGATTTCTAGTTGAAGTTAGCGCTGGTAATTTCCTGAAATGCAAAGTACAACAGAGAAATGGAAGATTGAAATTTGCATATGGTGCAACTCATTGTATAGTTAACAGAGCATGTCAACTGCAGTACTAAATGAAAACAAATAAAATCACCGAGGAAACATCCCAGCCATTTTATTATTGTGCTTGAATGCAAATAATGCACTGCAAGTATTGTGATAGAATTTCATATTACCTTTTTTTCATTCCTCAAAGAAATAACTTTGGCTACGCAGTTTGGCTGGTCAAGCACATTAACACAAGTTAAGAATTTACTCAGGCAACATAAAAATTACAAGTGAAAACAAAAAAATTACCAAGCATGAATGATTGACAAAACGAGCAATCCCCCCTTTACAGGTGGCATCTATAATATGCTCCTGGTCTATCCTAAAGAAGTAGCAGGCACTCTTGTACTGCAGTCTTCTTCCAGACTGATACTCATTCTCTCTTTTGTCTGCCACGCGGAGCCCAACGATCTCGCCAACATACTCAACCACCTGGTAATTGTTAAGAGTGCATTAGATTCTTTAATATCATGGATAAACTGCTTCCATGAGCTGAGGGTAAAAGCTCAAACCATTTCACCACGAGAAATGAACCGAGATGTGTAAAGGCCAAGGGCATGTATGCCAGACTTGTAAACAACCAAATGCTTCCAACCCTCGGTTTGTCTGTAGCGGATATATTCTTTCTACAAGAAAAAGAAAATTATATATAGCAAGCAATGCAGTCTCAAAACTCAAAAAACTCATTCCTGCAATAATATCAAAAATGCAAATCCCAAATCATACAGGAAACAGCCAAGGAAGACTGGAGGGAATAAATTTATTTGAGAAGCAATCAGTAGGTTAAACCAATAACTACTTTAGCAAGTAATGGGGTCCATTTGTCAAAAATGGAGTATTTTTTATTAGTAATGAAATGAACAAAATAAAAAGATCACTATGTACTTCATAGTTCATAGTTACTTTTGGCAGTTGTGGAAGTCTCATGCCAGCTAAGCACCAAATAATATTGTATCTCCAACAAGCACTTAGCTTCATGAAACTTATATTTTTTGTTCTACATGTGCCAACTTCACTCATACAAACATAAACTTCCGCAACAGATTTAATAAGCATCTTTGGCAAATTACAAAAGTGGACAGACTGATTTATTTGAGCAGAGTACACAAACCCGACAATCATGCTCCTTTTCTGACACAGGCAACTTCAAAAATCCATGTGCACAGGATTTCTGTCCGTTGATGTGAATCCATGCATTTAACTGCTCCTGAGGAACGAGGCACCCACCCTTTCCCTTTGATCGAATGTTAATGTTATGCCAAAAACCATCCCTTTTTCGGCCTTTATAGCCCTAGCACATAATAAAACACCAACGATCATGGCTATATTCAGAAACAGCCCTATGTAAACAATCCACCCGAGCCACCCCCTCCTTTACAAAGCAAAATTCTGATAGGATGAAAAAGGAAATACTTCAATGAAAGGATTACCTCAGTCCTGGCACAGCTTGCTTCCTCTTCTCCCAAATGATCTGCTTCATTGTTGATAGTACAACATGTGCATCCATTTGTTGGACATGTTGCATGAAGCAAACATCTTCCATAAAAGCCAACATTTTCATTATCAACACCTTCAGCCTCACTTTGCAGCAGACCCTGCAGCCAACAAGCAAAGAAAGTTAAAATTTACTGATGTCTTTGGAAGCAACTTGCCAGACACAAACAATGGTGTCGAACTCAGCTGTGCTTTTTGTCAAAAACTGAATGAATAAATAGGTAAATAAATAAATAGAGACTACATCTCTGAGAACAATTTTTTTATCATGACAAGAATAAATATATAGACTAAATAACCATGTCTTAAGACAAGCCATTCCTACAACTGACAAGAAAATTGTAAATGGATTAAATAGCAAAAATATGTTGAGGAACACGTAGCTCCGACTAAATGCAAGACAGAATAAGAGAACGTAGGCACATAAAACAAGTTAAGGAATACAGACCTTCTGATGGGCACACCAAGGATGGAATTGATAGGAGCAATTTGGTACCCTACACTGTATGCACGAGCCACCTCGTCGATTACACAGAGAGCATACCTGGTAAAGGAACAATAAAGTGCAACTTTCTACCTCAATATTGTGATGATCAAACAAATAGTAGATTTCAAATATAGACTAAAAGCATCTGTTTCAAATTTCATACATCGTCTAGAGTATAGAATCATGTTTCTTGTAAAACAAAAGGCACAAGGTAGTAAAATGGTGCCCTGCCAACCCTGGAAATTTAACCAGTCATTGTATGCTAAAGCTATTACACAAATGCCTTGGTTCTTTTAACAGAATCTCACAGTTCAGATAAGAAGCTCAATGATATTAGTAATGCAACTTATCTAAATCACAAGATGAAGTCATGAAGCATTCCAATTGACAACAAGGACTCCAGACCAAAAAATTTGAATTGATTGCATATGAGTTTCATTTGCAGTTTACAATTGATTTCATGCATAGGCTGCTAGCTCTAACAGTTAGGGGTGGCAAAATGAGTGCTTTTGAGCAGGTATGCTTTGGATTGAGCATGGTGACCCATGTACCATCTATGCCATTTAAATTTAATAAATATAAAATTATATACTTTCTATGTACATCAGATTTTTTTTCCCTTTTTTTTTTTTCTATGCCAAACACATGATTTTCGAGGTGATTTTCTTACAAATGAAAATGGCATTTTACATCCCATTCAAGAGACTATTATTTAGTATTTCATAAATTTTGTTTGATGATATTATAGCTGATAAGATAATGAAATTAAAACCAATCTTTTATCTAGTATTTAAACTAGGAAAGAAATGAACAACTTTAAAAAATGCAACTACGATCAAAATTTATTATTTCCTTAGCTCAGCATATATAATCTTTTATTATTTTCTTTAATTCTTCTTATTTTCTCACAAAGTAATTGTGAAAAAGTTAAAAATTTTAAATCTAATAGTCATACTAGTGTCTAACAATAATACAAAACAACATTACCTAAAGACATATATAATAACTAGTACATAAGCGTTGTAAACAACCATAATTGCATGACGTACAGCAAATGAGGAATTATGAAATCAAAAATTAAAAAACTAGGAACTTTATTCACCAAATCATAAAAGTCTCGCTATAAAATTTGTTAAAGCATCACTAATAGACTGGTGGGTATCCATACCCAATGCTTATATGACTCATCTATTAAGGAGTTAATGAGTGTCACATTTATCATCCATTTATAGCATAATACAACATAACTATCTATGATAAACGCACCTTTTATAATTGATGGATATGGGTAGGTAAATGGGCATGGATGGCCTTTGCCACCGCTACTCTTGCTATAAGAAACTCATCATGGTTTTCCCTGGGCATTGGCTTCAGTGGTCACAGAACCAGTACTATGACTAATTTATCCAGTTCTACTGTCATATATTTGAATGAGCATGCATCTAATCCAAGTAATCACTTCATCACAAGTTTAGGCCAAAACATGCTATATATTTTATCAGTTAAACATCAATTATTTCAGCCTTACCACATTTGCTCTGGGATGCGAAACAGCAGAGACATCAAATGCACTCATGGTATCCACATTTGGGCACCGTGTCCCAGGAGTCCAGAGACCACACACCATGTGAATCCACTGCTTAACAGTCAAATCAAGTACTCCAGCTGTAATACTGTTATGTACTTTTAGATCACCAGCAGGGCCTGAAGAACTCTGTAAAGTACCAGATTGGTTTTGTGTTTCTGTATTGCAAATGGTTGAAGCCAACAGCTCAGAATTTATGGGCCTCAGAACAGGATACAAATTACTTTTGGGTACAGATCCCATGGAATGCAGCATGCTCTGTTCATTTTGCATAGTTTCATCACAAGAAACTGAGTTCTTTGTCCTGCCTTCTGCTCCAATATTCCAGACTTTTAAAAGGCTTCTCACAATTGAACGAGTCTGAAATGCTCGAGTCATTGCCCCTCCACCATAACCACAGAGAACGCAGACCTGGATATGTTAAATAAAAAAACAAAAAAGCATTAGAATGACAAGATGCATATTGAAAAGGAAAAAAAAAAGCACAGACAAGAACGTATCTAGCATGAACTTGGCTATAGCTAAGTCAAGGAGCATGATGACAAAGCTCTAGACCAAGCCAAATATTCCATTGATTCTTATTTATCCCCAGGCAAACAAAAGACTTCAAAGAGCAAAATATAGCCCCTGAAATGGATATCCTAAGCCCACCTACAAGTGCTACGAAGCATTTTGGCCATGAAGGAGTAGATTACACCAATAAGAATCCTAGATTTGCACCCGCCATGTTCAAAAAGGCAAAGTAGAATTTATTCAGTTTTAATTTTCTGCAACAAGTCATCAAAATATTCACTTTTTGAGCATTGAGTAAACTAAACAAAAGTTATCACCTTGAAGCGGGAACTTTTTCTAGACTGTATCTGCTGTGTAGGTATATTTTCAACTATAGCACGTCGCTTACGGACTCACCCAACATAACAAAGTGATAGAAATCCACAAAAGATAGAAGTACGAATGAAAGCATCACAAGTGGCACTAAAGGTAAATCCATGGAGAAACAAGTTTTACGTGCATATATATGTGTGTGTGTGCATATGTTAAATTTTACCATGAACACTGACAATCAGAGAAATAATTAACCAATTTCATCAAGAACTTCCAGAGATATGATTATACATCAAACTATTTAGAAATGTACTTACTATATTTTTTGAATTTGTCCTGCAAGGTCTGCAAAACCAGTGGCCTTTAGGCACTTTGGAAACACCATAGCATGCCTGATGTACCTACTTATTAGGATGCTGATCAGTGCAATGGAACCATAAACATAATTCTGAAATTTAACAATATCTGACAGCTACATACTCTGATTGAACATTGACCACACTCCAATAAGCAATTATCTTCATCTGTACTTGACATTCCACAGACACAGCAGAATAAATCTACTTTTGTCACAGACAAGGGTTTCTGCTCTCTAATACCTCTGAAATACGACCAAAGTGTTTATAACTGAAGAGTCGTGTGTAATCACATGAGAAGCCCAGAATAAAATCTTTAATACTTTCTGATCATGCATGGCATATATGAAAAGAACTAGAACAATTAATCTGTCATTTTAAACCTGCTTGCTCACCTTTTAACTTTCCTCAATTTGTGATTGAAACCTTCATCAGAATTTGTTAAAGTGTTTCCCCTGGGTATTTCTGATGCATATACAGAAATTTTATTTTGGGAAGCCATTTTAGGACAAAGATACTTTCCTGAAAAAGAATAACAGTCAAATACATTAAAGATAGCCAACAAGAAGCTGAGGAAATTGTTAAAATGAGAATTAAATGCATTTTATAGATCTACAGTTAAGGCACTTAAAATTAGAAGCTGAGAATTTGTTGAAACAAGAAGTAGATATAATGCATGCTATATACAGATCAGCCAATTAGATAAGAAACATGGTAGCTATTTTTCAGAAGAAAGGAAATATTTGTGTTTTACCTCTTAATGTCAACTCATAAAGGCTCCGCTTGCGAATTTGCTTTTGTTTTGGTCTTGAATGAGCATGAGCAGAAGTATCCTGTATAATATGATCACCTCTGCTTTCATTATCTTTCTTCTCCACCACCGTGAAGTCATCAACATATTGCTCCTCGCCACTGAAAAATGCACTGTCCCTTTCCATAGAAAGGTGGATGTTCATGTTCTCACGTACCAGAGCATCATTGCTCCTGATTTCTCTCTCCTTTGTCAAACTGGAGGATTTATGAGAGCATGCATTGCTCCAGCTGAACTTAGTTCGTTTCAACTCCTTTGAGGAAGTTAGTTGAGCTTTATAGCTTTTAGGAAGTGAACATCTTTTAGCAGTTCTAAGGATCTTATCAAGAGAAACAATTTTAGCAGGTTCCAGCACATCTCCTGTCATGTTTTTATTGATTATCTCCCCAAATTTCCCGCATACAACAGGCTTTGGCTTTTCATCACAAATATTCACCTGCTCACTTGAAGAAGCGCCATTACAATTTCTTGAGCACATAAGAGTTTTTTCAGCTACTGCCTTTGTCGAATCTTGCGTCTGAAACTGCATACAAACTACTGCAGTCTGATTGTTTCTGAATTTCTTTCTACTTGATCTCCTGAGGTGTTCACAACTGTTATCCTCGTTTATATCTGTCTCACAATCACCTCCCCCGTCTCCTGCATCAAAACTCTTGTGATAATCTCTCTTACGAACCACTGTTTTGGTGTCTGTTAATTTGGAGTCTCTGTGTTTCGGTTTATTTTTAATAGAATGGGCACCAGAAGTCCAAGATGATTCCAGGCCAGATGGAACCATCTGTTTATTTTTTGATAAACATTGCCGATTAGAAATGCCATCACACTCAGAACTTTTACCACGTGAAGAAGGAACTGCAGTGCCTGACAATGAATCCAACATCTTCAGTTTTATCTCTCGCTTTCTCTTCCTAAATCTGATGCCCCTGTTAGACTCTTGTGACTGATTGTTTTTCACATGAACAGTAATCTCGCTATGCTTCTGATGTTGGCCCTTCTTCCATGCCAGGGAATCCATGAGCTTAACCTCATCAAGTAGACTACGAGCTGACTTATAGCTCATAAATTTACAAGATTTCTGTCTTTTCTGGTCTGAATTACGTGTGAAATCATAGAAGTCATCACTTCTGTCACTTTCAATGGCATCATCTGACGAGCAGCATTTGTCAATGCCTGACCCTTCATCAACTATTAGATTGCTCGCATATCCAGTATTCCCAATACTGGTTGAAGAATCAACATTTGTGACCTCAATTGATGCCTGAGAAACAGCAAAAGTATAGCAACCAGAAGATATATTAGACATGTCTTGTTCTCTGGAGGAGTCAGCTCTTTGAACTGTTCCATTAGAATACTTAGCAGCACTCTTTTCAACTTGAAATAGTTCGTGTCTTCTTTCATTCAATGGATTAGTTGATTGTTTCACATGTGGTAACATGTAAACAGTTTTTACCTTGCTTGGCACATCTTTACAATGAGAACCACAACAATTAATATTCGCAGGCAGTTGTCCTTTCATTGTACCACATTGAGCAAAGGAAAGCACATTATCTTTTGGAACAATGAAATCTTTAGAAAATTGAGGAGCTATTGATGCAGGAGTTTTGCAACTCACATTTCTCATTTGTCCTCCCAAGGAATCAGGAGGATTTGCACCTCTCTTGCAACTTACATTTCCCATTTGTCCTCCCAAGGAATCAGGAGGATTTGCACCTCTCTTGTTGCAATTTCCTCCGAGACATTTCGTATGGCTTACACAGCTGCAGTTACATTGAAAATAAAGTGATTTTTTATAGCAGCTATCATGCCCATTTGAGCAATTGGTGCTGTGACTTCCACTGAACCTGTAAGATCAAAGCAAACAACATATATTTAGCGCAAACAGTAAATTTATTATTTCAAAGCCAGTTAGAATTAATAAAAGCATAACTTTTAGTCTCATACTGATTACGGTACAAATATTGGCCAAATCAACAACATCAAAGCTCAGAATAGAGTTTTATGGCAAATAACAAATAACGGTCAGATTGTAAAGATGTTAAAAGTCATGACAGCAAATCCACTGCCAAATTCCAAGGGGGGTAAAGCAAAAGTGAAAAATGGTTAATATCAATAGTTCATTCCCTAAACTAACCTCAACAATGACTGGTCATCGTAAAGAGGAGGACCATGAGAAACTTGACAATGCATGCCAAAATCATCACACTTCAGTGGCATTCCTTGTTCCACAGTCGGATAGTTGCACCACCTGCTAAAACCTGGATGAAAATAACTTATCATTAATTATCAGGACTGGAATAAGAAACATTGTGTGAATGATTATGTACACTTGCCTGTCAAAGATGTGACTTTTTCAACATCATTAACCATCTTACTAGGAAGATCAGATGGGTCCAGTATCCTTCGTATGGACATTTCAGGAACATTTTGTTTCCTACTAAAGTTAGGCACATGCCTTCTTTCTTCAAGTGTTGATGGGTCAACAAAAGAATGCATTATTTTGACATTAGGAGAATTATTCTGTTTGCCTTGTTCTAGGCTCTTTCCAAGGGAAGACATCAAATGTTGATGCTTAGATAACTCAAACATCTGCCCCAATGCAAGCAATCTTAGATTATCATCAAATGAACAAGGACCCAAACCACTGTTGTCTTGGTATGGCATGGCTTCTACAGACCCTGGAATGGGGTTTGCATTAGATGATAGAGTGCCTGTTGGAACTCCCTGTGATTCTGAATTCTCCTTAGAATCCCTGGATGACCCCATAGGTCTAAGGAAGACCTGACCTATATGCCCACTGCTTCCAGAAAAGAGAACCTTCTCTGGGCAATTCGAGAAGTTTCCAGCATCAGATCCATCTGGTGGCATATTGGACAAGAAAGGTGAATAGTTGCTTTTATCACACATTGGTGGAAAAACAGAAAAATTATTTCCATCCAGAACTCCAGTAAAAGATTTGGCATTTTCCAACCACTTCTGCAATTTAGACCCAGAAGCTGTTTGGGCATAAGAGGTACCAGCATGACATCCAATTCCTTCACCCCTGTCTGCAAGTTTGGAAATATTTGACTCGTGGATCATCCATTGCCTATCTAAATCATTGCCGCCATTCCCAAGGGCATTAGTAAAGTCGCACTTGGCAGCATGAGATTCCCAGCATTGTGTCTTAGGTGTAACATGCTCACTGACATAAGGCAAATTATCAGTTGATCTAGGTTGTGAACTCCCCTCAGGTACAGTGCAATGTTTAGATAGTGAAAACACGGAAGTCTTAGCCATGTTGCCTTTAAGTTTTTCTAGTTCACCAGCAACCAGAGTATCATCAATAGTATAGTTTGTATAGTTCAAATGGCCTTGTGCCCTTCTTATAATGGCATGGGGAGCACAGCATCTGGGTTCCTCCTCTGCCTCACAAATAATTGCTGTACCATATACAGAAAACAATCAAAACAGTGAAAAGTATGGTAATAAAAAGATTCGGGAAATCAGTTAAGTAGGAAAGAAAAAACTACAACACACCATTATGGATTATCTGCTGGGAAGACTGCTTCTGTGAATTTACAATCGTGTTAAGGAAAGGCGGTCCAATTACTGGGAGAACCACATTTCCTGGAGAATGACTGTCCTGATATGGTTGTCCCAGCTTCAATTCAATGCTTGAAGACAAAGCAACCTTGTCTTTTACAGACAATCCCTGAACATTTTCACCTCTGTTAACATCTGAACTTTTAACAAAGGTCCTTTGATTTTGCAGGGCAGAATGGGTTGTTGCCAAATTTCTGCTCCTCATGATAGCATTATTATACATGGGTTGGCATAAGACTTCTGGCCCTCTACCAGCAAAATTTTGCATTGTTGAACACCTAGATATAGAGGAATCAGTCACACGGTTATCCCCCACATCTAATGAATAGCTTTGTGAAGTGCCCACTAAACCTTTGTAATAAAATTTGTTCCAATCCTGACCATTTTTCTGTTGTTTATCATGTAAATCATCAATAACTGAACTCTGGTTCACAAGAAAGTTCTTTGGAGAAACATCACCTAAAGGCCATCCAGACCTCAATAGATCTCCAGATGGACGAACCAGACTACCGCGGTCAGAATTCTTGAGCATGTTGGACATAGACATGCCAGATTTCATTAAACTAGCAGTCAAGGACAATCCTTCAGGCCAGTCCCACCCACTCTGATCTTCTGGAATCCTAATCTAAAGCATCATAAAAACATCACCATCCAGTGTTCTCGTTGCTTCAAACACATGCCAATAAGAAACATTATCATCCATCCATGACAAGCTATTGTGTAGAATAAAAGCTAAGGTTCGATGATCAATACAATGAGAAGGAAAACTATTTGATTGCCTAAGTAAATATATAGATGTATCAACATTCTGTTGCTTAGGAATCTTATGCAAGAAAAGTAGAACAACTGCCTTAATGACAAACGGGTCCTCAAAATCTTGACATCATTTAGTTGTAAAACAGTTTCCTATACTGGTAATAAAACTTACAATTAAAAAAATATGAAACCTGTAGACTAAAACATGCAGAATAATCCTAGATAGCATTCAAAGCAAGACTGACCTACAAGGGTCAATTATCTCATGTTGCATCATTGGAATGCACAAAACCAGTTTGACAGAGCACCACATTATGAGATAACTCAAGGTGAAAGCCAATAAACTATCAGTAAAAGAGAGGAAAACAATAATCAAGATAAATTGATCTATTTCATCAATGCTCTGCGTCAGCAGACCTATGTATTTTAGCATTCTTAAAGCCACATATACTTGGTGTAGGAAGTGTATGCTTTCAGAAGTGAGCAAACAAAACTCTTTTCAGAGACAAAACTTACCCCAAATTTCTGGAAATTGAGCTTGCGCCACTGAGAAATTGTCTCTCCACTGTCCATACGAATAGCATCGCCGGGGTTAACATTCCATAATCCTGAATGCTGTTAGATAAAAGTAGTTAATTCAAAAATAAAAAAGCAAGGACATGCCAAATGACAAGCAATCATGTTTATAAAAGTTGCAAGATATTAGAATTAGTTACCTCGCAGAATCTGGAGGCAGACATGTGGAAACAATGGCATGAGCAAAGGATGCCTAGGAGTCCTGTGTTGCTGAGCAGTAGATCGCCGCCTTTCAGATTAATCAAACATACATATCAAGAGATAGGACCTAGACATGATATCAATATACTAACAATCAAGAGCAACATGCATCGAGAACTTACTTCTATCCAAGCAAAACACACGAGGGCACCCACTTAAAAAGATAGATGCATTATAAGAAGCAGAAGACTTCTCATCAGAGGGTAATTTTTGCAGCATTTGATTGTCCACATTCAATAGTTTAACACCATTCATGAGGGACACACTATGCCTTTCCCCTCTCAGAGAATAAAAATCTTTTACTTTCTCATTACCAAGAATTGAATGATGATTGGCTGCCTTAGCTATGCCTGAACCCTGATGACTAATGTTTTGCAGCTGGATGAACATTTTGAAACACAGAACTGCTACCAGAATTGGAAGCAACCACCCTTGATGAAACAAGTGGATAAAGATCATCTCCACTTTGCAGGTTTTGATGGCTCACTTTTTCTGATGGTAGCCTACCAGATGTTAGAGGAACCTGACATCCCAGGGGGGGGGGGAGGGGGGAGCCATGCTTCCAATATCATTAGCCAATTTACCAGAAGAACTGAATAGCTTTGAATGTGACAAATCCTGGAAATCAGACTTCAAAAGGGATGTCGGCAATGATGGGAGAGACAGAAATGAACTGCTTAGATTGGTATAACCGGAGCTGCAGGAACTCATATTAGTAATGCTGGGAAATGTGAGATCTGGCATCCTTTCGTGCATTCTCAACCTCGAGTCTTGTCCAGCATGTGAATAAAAACAGTGGCCTGAATTAATCTCCATCTGAATTTAGCCAAAAGAAAAGGAGGAGAAATCAAAGTAAGAATACTGTAACTTAAATTAAACAGTAAAAAAGGGGGAAAAAAGCAGTGGTGCGGCGAACAAATCATTTTCTGTAAAGTTGCACACACACTATTAGCTCCACTAGAAAGTTAATAGCATTTGAACTTCTTTCGTCTCAGGAATGATTACAGTAGTGCCAATCATTCCCTATCATCACCAAATTCAACGATTTCCATACCTTGAAAAATCCATATATATGTGACAATCTCAATCTCTAACTTTGAAAGCCGTATAACACCAAATTTTCAAAATAATTAAAATATTCTTTCACTTTTTACATGGCCACTCTAAATAAAATATCAACATCATACCTGAAAACTTCTTACACAAGCAAAGCAAATATGTGACTAATATGATAAAACAAGAATTTCGACTGCATTAACGATTCAGTATATTCCAGCAAGATTGCTATATTATACATAAATACATCACATGCAGGAGCTAAAAATCCGAGGGAATGCAGACACATAACTCGAATAAGAGACGATTAGAAACAGCAAAAACAAAGACCTTGCTCTAAAGCTTACCTCATCTCGAGCTTCCTGCGAGGTTGAAGAAGCCATGGAAGGCATCGTAGGTGATTGCAATGTGGAGCCAAATTTGGGCTGCCATGAGCTATCCATCTCTAATACTCTCTAAAACCCTAGCCCTCCGCCATGAAAAACCACCAAAAAAACCCCTGAAAATCCAACAATAATAAAGCACACACAGCTCACATCGGTGACTTAATGACCAAAATATCCTTTCAAGAAAAAGCAGAAACCATTTTTGTGAAAAAAGAGAGTTACAAAAGAACTGAGGACAGACGCTGATAGGAAAAAGCATCTGAATTTTGTATTATCTCGAGACGGTTCGACCCGACATGTTATGTTGACACGCGTAACGGATTAAGTAAATATAGACCGTTGGATGAAATGATTCTCTATTATGAGCCGTTGATTGTGAATACAGCTGGTGGCCTTTTCTGACAGAGAGAAATGTTACTGTAGTAATGTTGCATCATAACTTCACGGGGCGCTTAATGTTTGGGGCACGCGCGCGAAAACTCGTGTGGGGTCAGATTCGTTTTGGCGAATAATAATGCGACACGTGCACATCAAACATAAGAGGGCCAGGTACCAAAAGTTGGTTTGTTTGGCTGATAGGAGGCATACTCCAATTAGGGTTATCCCCACCTTTGAGGAGGAGATCCTTGTCCTGGATAGTGACCTTTTTTTCCTTTATTTTTGAGAATGGATGGTAGGGGTGAATATTGGATCGGTTCGATTCGATTTTGAACCGAATCAATTGAATCAAAAATCGAAATTCAGAAAATATAAGAATCGAATCGAAATCGAATTTTTTAGAATCAAGAATCGAACAAACTGAACTAATTTTGGTCGGTTCGGTTCAATCGATTTTGAGTCAATATGAGCTTATTTTTTATTGATCTTTTAACCTATATGAGTTCATAAATTAAATTAATTTATATTCAACAAAATAAATTCATTTAAAATAATTAAAATTAAAATAATATATATAAATTTATTATATTATGTCTATAATAAATACTAATCAAAATATTTTATTGGATTTATTAAGAATTAATTAGTTGAAAATTAATTTGTAAGAAATATTATAATAAAAAGATTTAAATAACTATTGTAAATATAGTTTTTTTTGTGTTCAATATTATTCAACTTTATTGAAAATTAAATATTCATAAATTCAAATAATTTGATTGTTCAAATTACTTTGTATATCATTGTTTGTTTAGCTCAAATGTTAGCAGCAAATTAGTTTTGATTAGTTGTTAATAAGTAATAGTTTAATGATTAAAGATTATTACACCACTCCATTTCATATTTTTATTCTATTTTTCTGTTTTAATTTATTCTAGATAATATTTCATTTTGTTTTTACATTACAGTTGACTTGTAAATTTTGTTATATCTTATTTAATTTCATACTAATAATTGTTATTTTCATTTTTCACATTAAATTATTAATCATAATATGTATTTTTTCAATAATAAAATTAATATCCTAATTAATTAATTAGTTTTAATTACACGTGTTGATTATTAATCATAATATATATTGTTTCAACTAACAGATTTTTTTTGTTAGAGTTGTTCATCTTATCATATTATCTTAACTACTATATTATTCATAATATTATAATAAGTTGATTTTTTTTTACGATGAAAGCATATTATATTTAATTATAATTATAAATGTTATTAAAAAGTTAAATTTGAATTTTTTTACACTTTTAATCGAATTTAGAGTCCTTCAACTATTTCTTTCTTAAAAAAAAAAAAGAAAACATCAAACAAATCTTAAAAATGATAGGAAAAAATAATCCTTACATAGGAACTAGGGTGAAAAAAGATAAGATTTTTTTATATAGGAAATGAATATAATAATTCGATTAATATGCCATGAAATTAATATAGTATTTTTAACATGAATATCACTATATAAATTATCTATAATTTGATTTTTTAATTCTTTGTTTAAAGGAGAAGTTCCAATTATATCTAGGCTTTGGTGAAAAGTTAAACTTATGTTTTCTTTTAATTGAGTCATATCTCTAATTTTTTTTCTCTAATATGTCTTTCTTCGCTCAAATCTTTAGAATTAAAATAATTAATAAACTGGTTTATACTCATATTATTTACCCTATACGTATACTATCTCTTTTATTTCTTAAATATTTTATTCTTGAATTATTGATTTTTATCATATATTCTAGGCTTTCTATTCTTTCATATAAATTAAAATTTGGTTCTCTTTTTAGTTCTTCTATAATTACTTTCCTATTATTTTCTTGTCTTAATTGTTCATTTAATCCAATATTATATTCTATTATATTATTAATCCTAGTTTGACTTTCAATTATCTCAAAAGAAAAGATTTGACAATTTCATTTTAAAAGTGTTCTTTCCTCTCACCTAATCTTTAGCATGCATATCTTTTTACGAAATAGAATTGGATAATTAATATCATAAACTAACAAAGAACGGGTTTTCAATATATCTTATAAATCTCCTTCAAGGTCCACTATGCTTCATTTGTTGCTACTAGAATTCTGTTATCAACGATTTTTTATAACAGTTCACCCTTAGACTGAAGATGTTCTGAGTTGATTTGAGCTTCTCTAAATATACCTTCTACCCTTTCTTCACACTAGTATGGGCTTGGTACCTCCAAGAAATGCTACTGAAAACATTTCAGCTAGCAAAAACAAGTTTTTCATGTGAGTTTTCTGATGATGATTTGGTATAAGAGTAATTTGTCTTTCGAAATTTATCATAATAACTTCCTATATTTCTTAAAAGATAGCAAAATCTAAATACTAAGGTTACTCAAAAAGAATTATTTTGAAATTAGAATTCCATTTCTTTATTTTTCAACAAAAGGTTACAAAGTTTCAAGATTAAAAGAAAGCAGGCAAAAGATTTAAAACGTTCTTAAGCCGTGCCTTTTACATATTCTAAGGGGGTTTTTACAGAGGTTGATCCTTGCCTCTATTAAATTATTGAACTACATTATTGAATATCTATTATTGTTTTTTACATCATTGCTTACATAAGAATTTATGTCGAGTTTCTTTAATTATTTTTTCATTTTCTTCAGAAGGGGTCCAGCTCCACTAAGTTGTGTTTGTTGTCTTTGTTCTCCATTATCGATTTCTTTTTTATCGTTTTTCTGAAAAGTTCTTTTGTCGCTTTTGTCATGGGAAGACTCCCTTCAAAGTAGGTCTCTAGATATCCTTAAAAACATATTTTTTATGCCATTCTGTAGCTGGATTGGTGATTAAGATTTCTCTTTCATAAGTTGTATAATATTTTTTGCTGTCAAGTAAAATTTCTCTTAATGCCCTGATGTTTGTTTCAATGTTCTTGATTCACATTTCTGGGAGATTCTTGATTATCAATAGATGTAAATTAAAGGTTTTCTGGTCTTCTAGAATAAAATCATGTCGTGTAGTTCCCATCTTAATGAATGTTTCTGCCTTGAGTCCCATATTTCTATCATCATCCAATTCAGGAATAATACTAAAAACACGAACATATATTTTGTTTATTTTAGTTATTCCATTAAAAATTTCAACCTGAGTTTTGACTGTTTCAGGTAAAATTTTAATTTCTTCCAAATTTGCTCTAAGATAAATGGTGTGGATAAGTCCAAAATGATAAAGTTTCTATACCATTCTGGGTTCTGCTCCTTGCCTGATAATTGCCTTGTTGTATGTTCTATTGATTGGAATAGTGCTTATCTCAACTGCATCAGTCACTTTTGCTAAATATTGTAGAGTTTTTAAAAAGTTTATTTTTCATTGTTTTTTTATTTCCGTGGCATTTAATTGAGATCTTTCATCATCATTCCATTGCTAAGATGGTGAAAAAAAATCTGTAGGAGTTATCAATCGAGAATTGAGATTCTCTATTGACGCGGATGCCATATTTCTCGTGATTGCTTCTTGTGATGATTCGGGACTATCCAAAAATTGAACAGACTATCTCATCATTAAATTTCTGAATATTGCTTCCTCTAACTCTCTCTTGGTAGTAGTACCAAGGATAGTCATTTTACTAGATTTTTCTTCCTTAGATTCCTTTTGGCGAAGAACCGCCAGAGCATAGTTCATATATATTTGGCTAATCTCATTATCTATTTATAGAATGCGAGATATAGCTTTCTTCATGGATTCCATTAATTCTTTCTACTCTGTAGTGAGTTTTGAAATTCTTTTTGCACTTTTCTCCATTTTATTTATGTGATACAATCGTTAGTATTTAAGATTTAAGATATTGATCTACTTAGTAAATCTACTAATATATTTATCCTTTCCTGGAATATACTCGATGTCAAAATTAAAATTAGCAAAATATTCTTGCAATCTCGTTTTCCTTTTTTGAGCTAACTTTCCATTGTAATTTTTTGTAATAAAAGACTTTATTTGAGTGTTATCCATTTTTACTATAAATTTCTTTGGTAATAAAACTAACTCAAATTTTTCTATAGCATATTTTACAGCCAATAATTCTTTTTCATTACTATTATAATTCTTTTTTGAGTTTTTAAAAGTTCCTGATGCATATTCATAGATCCTTTTTTCGTCTTTACTATTTAGGATAGCTCCCCAATAGTCATTTGATGCGTCTATTTCTAATATTAATTCTTTATTTTCTTCTGGCGAGGGTAACTTTGGTAAGTTTTTACAATATTGTTTAATTTCCTTTACTACTTTAGTGTCCGCCTCAGTTCATTTTCAGGGTTTGTCGCCTTTTAATTTGTCTTGTAATACTTTTCTTTTTTTAACACACTCATGTATAAAGTCGCTAGCATATGTAACGTGTCCTAAAAATTGTTAGACCATCTTTCTATTTTCTAGTTGGTCGAAAAACTTTAATAAAGATTTCGCTATATGTGGTTGTAATTCAATTTCTCTTTTTGATATAGTAAATCCTAAGAATTTTATCTTTCTTTTTGCTATATCTATCTTTTCTTTAGACAACATTATCCCATGCTTAATACATCGTAATACAAAATTGTTTAACATGCTTAAAATGTTGTTCTAAAGTTTTTCTAAATATAATAATATCATCGATATAGACTAAACAAAAATGTCTTAAATTTTTAAATATATTATCCATTTTTCTTTGAAATATTTAAGGAGCATTAAATAGACCAAATGGTATAACTATTCATTCGTAATGACATTTTTGTGTACCAAAAGCTGTATATTTTTTACTCTTAGGATGCATTTTGATTTGCCAAAATCCTGATTTACAATCGAATTTTGAGTACCAAGTTTTTCCTTTAATATTATTCATTAGAATTTTTTTATGAGGTATTAAATATCCATCAAATTTTGCAGTTGCGTTTAATTTCTTATAATTAATAACCATCCTAGGTTTATTTCTCTTTATTTCTACATGATTTCTAACCATAAAAGCTGGACTACCATCTGGACTCTTATTAGGTTTTATTAATTTTTTCTCTAATAATTCTTTTATTTGTATATCAAACTCTTCTTCATCTTCTTTATTGTACCACATCCTTTTGCTTCTTATAGATATCTTGTGTTTTAATTCTATTTTAGCATATATTTTATTTTTCTTCCCTTTTTGTAAAGGATTATTGCAATACATTTATCCAATAAAAAGCTAATTTTTTTGGAACTATTAGACTTTTTTCTTTGTTTTTATTTGTATTGCATTTTCTTATGGGTTCTTTTTCTATATTCTCATCACGATTCGGTGTGCGAGGAACTAAGGGAGAGAATTTCCATTTAAAAGCTTGTAACAATCTACGACAAATAATTCAATGTCGACATGGAGTGGTTAACCTTACATATTGTGGACCAATAGATATTGGATAATAGTTTATTAACCAGTCATTTTCTAAATAAATATCACATCCATAATTTTGAGATTAATATAATATAGGTATTTGAAGTATATAAGATTGGACTCGTATTTTAATATTTTCTGCAATTATATTGTATTTAGTAGTATTTTCAGTTATATCAATTCATAATGTATAGGCAGTTGTTTGCTTCCAAACTTCTATGGGAAAAACATAAGGTTGTGCTAGAGTTATAGTTGATCTTGTATCTATAAATGCATTATATGGTACCGTATGATAATTTGTATAAATTATTTCTATATTTATATAAATACTAAGTGGACTAATCTCTAATCCTTGCAATTTGGTATTGATATCCGTTATATGTAAAAGTTATATGTGAATCAGTTATATTATATAGAGTTATATTTTCTAAAAAATTTAATCCTAATAAGATTGTAATTTGTGTAGATGATATTGTATCCATATTAATTTTCATTGGTATTATTGCTACTTTTTCACTTTTATCTGTTAACGCTAAATTAATTTGTACATAACTATTTATTGTATGTTTCCTGAATAATCTAAAAATTTATATATATTATCTAATTTATGTTTAGTGAATGTATAAACTAAATTTTCATTTATATGACTTTTTGCTGCACCAGTATCTATTAATGTTTTTAACAATTTCCATTCACTTCCTATGTCTAATTTTATTTCTATATAATATTGTTTTGTTTTCAAGGATGATCTTAAATCAATACTTCTTCTGGATTGATAATGTATTTTTCCTTGTTCATCAATTATTATTGGTTTGTTTTTGGTTTGATTTTCATTAAATGATTCTACTGATGAGATTAATAACTTTTCTCCTAAGTGTTAAATTCTAGGAGTAATTGCTATATTTTTATTTCTTTGCCTAAGATCCATCATTAATTCATTCAAAATAGTCATACTAGTAGGTGTTAGTAGTCTTGGTGGTATATATTTCACTAGATCAGAGAATGTATCGTCTATATCTGTCACATCCTACTCGTAACAGTCTTTTCTGATGCGGACTAAACCGAAACCGTAAGTTTTTTTTTTTCAAAAACTTTCCAATCGAATGATAGCTTTAAAAATATTTTAAGACATATATAAGATAACTTCAATCCAATAATATAAACCAATCATTCATTCGATAACAATCATGAAATACACTCAAAATACAGTTCAGTATTTTACCTTAATAGTCTAAGTATATACATGCCATAAGCTTAAACAATCTGACACTAAAATCTTCTCTTTCGATCTGGACCTTCAATGTACTGTGCTCCTGAATATATCAGAACCTGCACGTAGTAAACACTACGTGCTGAGCATTAAATATGCTCAGTGGTGACTACTAATCCAAGAATTTCCCAAGAATAAGCATAATTTCGTAATTTAAGCTTTTATTATCTTTACTTCATTAAGCATTTCATTTTATTTCAGTTATCAGTATTCATATTTTTAATTCGTATTTTGATATCCATTGTTCTTTTGTTTCAAAACTTTTTACTGTACTTACAGTATCTTTTTAGGTAGATCAATATCAGATTTACCATTTATCTTTACGTTAATCTTTACTATAACTTTTACTTTTTATCAATACTTCCGTTTTATCCTTTAGCTGTAGCAATTAAATTATCATTTCATTTAGCGATATGTATTGGTACTCGTGTCTTTACTAGTACCAAAATAAATTATTTACATTCCTGTTTTAATGTTCAATTATTCAGTTTGAACTCTCATTGTACTTCTTGTTATTTATTCTTTTATTTTTGTTTCGACTCTTAACCAATAAATACATTACTAATTAATAGCTTTTGAGCTTTATTGCAAAGTGATATAAGTATTTCGGGATACTTTGCAGTATTTTCTTTCCTTCATTCTTATACATATTACTTTCGTTCAAATATTAATTAAGACATAAGTCTTTTTTTTTTTTCTCATCGATCCATCATATGTCTTTCTATTGTTTTACTTTTTAAATAACCTTTCTTTCAGAAAGACATTTCATAAGCATTAAATTCACTTCATGTCACAATCATTACTTTTAACTTTAAACATGAAATTAATATTGTTTTTCAAATTTATCACTTTTCACAATAGTAATTGGTACGAGAAATACCAATTAATCAAATTTATCCTTTTCACGAAAAACACAATACATTCTGAATTCTTATAAAACTTTTCTTTTCTTTTTCTTACTAATTACACTTTACAGAAATCTTTACAGATTTATCTTAATTTTGCATTTTCTTTCAAACGAATCGTTTTCGTTATAACTTTTCATATATTCAATTCAATTAAGCAATACTTATTTATTCATTTCAATGTGCCCCTAATACAATATAACAGATTTTTCACAAAGGATGCACGGGACTGGACCCAAAGGTCCCACGTAGCAGATAGAGAAATGATCTCGAAAGATCAAGTCTCACATAACAGATACAGATACAGATACACTTTCACAGAAGTTATGGAGATCAAAGATCCCAACCATAGCTAAGCAAGTCGCCATGACTTGCACCGCGGTACAGAGGTGTCCCTATGGCTAGCCAATTATATCCAAAACAAGAATCATACTACCTGTCTATCGCTAAGGGCAAACATAATCAGTCATATTTGTAAACGTTTTTTAACATTTAAAACTCTTTAATTTCTTCCTTTTATTTGTTACTATACTTTATTCGAATCAAATGCACTCTTTTGTGCCTTTGACTGTTCAATAGCTTTTTATCATTTTATTCACTTTCTCTTTTTCAGTCACTTTTGTGAATTATTCTTCGATAATTCACTCAGATACTTAAACTTTTCCAGCTTTTGTATATATTATAAATTATGAATTATGGCATTATAATTCACAATTTTCTTTGTATTCTTTTTATATTATTCTTTGCGAATTATTCTCTAATAATTCAATGATTGACTTCTTAATTTTTTACTGTTCAAACTTTTTAATCATTCGGTATGCCAACGTTCATTTCGTCAGCGAATTATTTCTATAGTCATTTACTCTTTTAATACTTTTTATTGACTAATTTATTTTGATAAATTAGTCACGTCTTTATTTTCTCTACTTTTAGGCAATTAGGAACTTAATTAATATCAATTATTATCTTATGGCTCACATAAACATAATTTGACTTTATCTATCAATTTATTCATTTCAAATACATAATTACAATTTTGCCATTATGATCATTTATTTTTATTTTTATTTTATAATTTCTTCCGTTATTCATCCTTTATTTTATCATATTCAAGTAAAATTACATTTTGGTCCTTAAACCACGAAAATTCCATCTTTCGAAACCGTTAGGCCTCCGAAATTACCATTTTACCCTTGTTAAGTATTTCGTACTTATTTTTACGCGTTAATTACTTACTTTGACAAAATTACCATTTTGCCCCCAAAACTTTTATTTTCTTTCATTTAAGTCCTTTTTCTATTTAAAACTCATTTTATCTTTCTTTTATTTACGTATTAATTTATTTCCATCATTTTCATTTATTTATGAATTATTTTCTAATAATTCATTATTCTTATTATTTCACGACCTAATAATTATTTCGAAAAATTCGTCGGTTGACTTTTTATTTCTCATCATTGACATTAATTTATTTTTCATATTTAGTCATCACTTTAGTCATGTTTATACAATTATGCATTGCTATTTCAATTATTTCTATTATACATATACACATAAAAATTCCAATAAAATTTCAATAACTTTAATAAATTCTAATAAAATTTATTTTTACATTATTTATTGGTCAATGTCATTTTTCATCAAAATAATCATTTAATTCACAATAAATCACAATTTTCATTTAATACATACAATATGTATAATCTTAAAAATTCCCAAATTAATTCTAAATATTCTCTAAAAATTTATAGACATCAATTATCATGTCTACAATTAAATTAAGTTACCATACATTATTTTCATGCATTTTCCTTACCATTTCTTCTCACTAATATTTCGGCCACCATTCTTTTCCTACCTTAAAATTTTTCTTTCTTTCATTTTCACTTTCCATTCATCATTTCTCTAATCCAATTGCAATTACCCTAACATAATTGCATCAATTAACAATTTTACACATTATTATTTTTGTTACATAATCAAGAAAAATTCATATTAAATGGAAAATTAAGGGATTTTGTAGTCACTTACCTCTTTCCATGCTTAACCTTCCTTAAACTTCATTTCTCTTCACTTAGCACAAGGCACAACATCTTCCATCAATCAAAAACAATCTTGGACGAAATTACCCTTCACCAAAACACCATGATTTCATTCTTTTCAGCTCAAAATAACATCAAAAATGAAATCTATGCACCCTAAAACATAAATAGGTACCTAAGAAAAGAATTTAACCCAATGGTTTCACTTATCTCAAATTAAACCCTAAACTCTCTCTCTTGAATTTCTTTGATTTTTCTTCCTTCTTTTGAAGAGAGGAGGGCACTAAACTTAATTAAAAAGGTAGAAATCACTATTTGATGGCTTGATTTGGTGTGAAATCAAGTCCCCTTCCCTACCAGGGAAATTGACTCGCTATCTTTTTCGTATTTTTGACTTATGGAGGCCCATTTGACCTCAAATTCACTTCAAATTTCAACCGTAGACTCACAATGACTATTCCTTTCAAATAGTCCAATAAAATATTTTCGACTTTCGGGTGTCTTTTCGGGCCCGAAAAATACTATTTACTGCCGGAAAGTACTATTCACAGCTGACCCGGTGTTGAGCCCATTACAATATCAACTTGCAATTTTATATTATCTTTTTGTAACTTTTTATAATGAGTTGTAGTTAATGCATATATGGTTTTATATGTATCGAAAATACTTTTGATTCTCTTGTCATTTCTATTCTATGTAATTTATGATATAAATTTAAAGTCTGATCTATATTTTTATCTTGTAAACTTACTGAAAAATCAGGTATTATTGTAAATTTTAATTTTTTATGTACTAAATTTCTTAATACTACTCCTAATAATGCATCTACTGGGTCATTTAAAATCCTATCATCCATGCAAAATAGTTTTATAGGGCTATTTATTCCTTGTCTAAAATGTGCTTTTACTATTATTTATATAGCTCCTAAATATAATTTTTTATATCTATTTTTATCTGCTAATTTTGATAATGCTTTATTTATTTCATTCTTATTAATTAATGATATTACTGTATTTCCTTTTGTATGATAAATATCTATTGCAGACTCATAATGCCTAGCTATATATGTTGCTTTACAAAATTTTTTGAACCATTGTCTTTTAAATATATCTTCTATTTTAATGTTTAATTTATGATTATTTAATTGACTAATTTTTTCTTCATCAAATGTTTTATTATAACTAAATATATTATTATTGTCTATTATCTCTTGATCTTTGTTGTCTGAGTTCATTTTTCTTTTTCAATCTCTTTATCTGATTCAGACTCAGTCTCTATTTCAGATTCAGACTCTATGTTTTCTTTGTCGTTTTCTATTTCACTATAACTATATTGTGATTCTATTTCATATATACTTTCATTTTTTGATATATCATTATATTCAATTGGTTCATAATTTTGTTCAATTAAGTCTTCATATATTCTATATGCTTTGTGATTCTCTCTATTTTTCTTTTTAGGACATTCATTTGTATAGTGTCATTTTTCTTTACATATCCAATAAGTACATTCTTTAAAATTTTTCTTACTAAATCTTTTATTTTTCTAAAAAATCTTCCCTTATTAAAGTTGTTGTTCTTAAATGATTTGAATTTTCTTTTATAGAATTTTTTAAATCTAGGTTTATAATATTTCTTTTTCGTTTTCCTATATTTTTTGTATTTTCTATTGTTATCATAACGTCCCCAATGAGTTGGCCACACTAATATTGGACAACATAATTCTCCTCGTATTGCTCTCCTAACTTTTCTATTTTCATAAACTTGATTACACATTTCATTTATTCTTTTTAATATATAAGTTTGATAAGTACCTAAGGTTCCTTGTAATATTTCATTATTATTTTGAATTTCATTAAATAGTTTTAATCCCCAAGATTTTGGTAATTTTGTTACATAATATTGATTTAATAATTTTATTTCTGGGTAATGATAATATATCTGCTTTAGCAATATTATAATAATATTTATTAAATTCACGAGTATATTATTTTAAATAATACATATTACATATGATTAAATTTTATATTTTTCATAAATATTTTTGTCCTACTTTCTTAGTTGTTTCTGTTGGATTTAACCAATAATTTCCTCACTTTTTATTGTGAATTTGAATCTTTGTATTAAATCTTTTATTCTATCTGTTGTTGTAAATGTTTCATTATTAGCTCTAATAGCATTCATAATTCTACATTTCCTTTAAATGTATTAACTAGAAAGTTAAATGTTTTTTATAAATCATATCCATATAACTTTATAGCTAAATTATTCATTTTTATCCATTTATCTATTTCTTTTTGTACATCTTCTACACAATCTATATCTAACTAAATTTCATTCGGGTATACTGGTTTTGTATCTGATTTTGTTATAAATTTTGAATTATCATGTATATATCTTTGTCTAGGTATTTTTCATTTATATTTTCCATGTTCCCTTATACCTAGATTTCCTTTCATGATTGCGTATTCTTCCTCATCTAATATTCCAGAGTATTCTCCAGTTTCATACTTCACTTGAAAAGATGTCTGATTGACATTCATTTTTAAATTTTCTATTTCATGATTTAGATTTAATATATCTTCTTCATTTATTTCATTTTCTTCGTATAATTTTAATCATTCTTCTAATATTAACATGTGAGTTCTTATAGTTACTCCTTCTTATATAGATTCTACCAATTTTTCTTTACCTTTTTTCTATTTTTTCTACTCTAGTTCGTAATTCTCCTGCTTCTTCTTTAATATCTCTTAGCATATCAATTATTTTATCTATTTTTTCTTCTGTACTTCCTTTTTTATTATTTTAAATGCAGCAGTTGGTAAACTTATACTTCCTTTATTTAAATTATCTTCTCCATATAAAGTACTTGTAAAGCTATATGATTTTTGATTCATATTTCTTATATTCTGATTTATAGGTTTCAAATTATGATTTAATTGAAAGAACTGTTCATCATAGGTGTATCCTTCGATATCTTTTATTTCTTCCATTATCCATTATATCCCATTTTACTAGCCAAATATTTTAATAAATTTTCTATTTGGCTTAATTTATTTAATAGTCTAGATTCTAGTGTCAATTCATTTAATATTCGATATTTTACTAATTCTAGATTTTCTATATTTTCTATTTGATTTAATAAATCTTTTATTTTATCGGCTTTAGGACTTAATTGTATTTTAATTTCTTGTATTAATTTTCTATTTGTAATATTAGTATTATTTATTTTTTCTAGTTGCTTAAGCAACTCTATATCTTCTTTTTGTAAATTATTTAACAAAGAATTTTCCATTTTGGACTAAACTGAAATTTTTGTTTGACCTTTCTTTGTTTTGTCTTATTATAAAAGCAAAATTTTTGATTCGATTTGTACATAACATTTGAATCTGAATTTTCCTTTATATGAACTTAATAATGAACTTAATTTTGTGAAAATCTTTTATATGGTAGTTTATCCTTCGTGTTCCACTACATGTTCCTTTTCCTTTTCTCAACATTTTTAGTGAGATTTTTTTTTTAGTGGATGATGTGTTCAATTATATCAAATTTCCCCATTTTATAGCCAATTAATTAAATTTAACATCAAAATATATATTTTTTCATTTATTTTATTAGAATTAGTTTCACCTATAATTACTAAATTTGTGATCAATTTCACAATAGTAACAATTTTTTTTCATAAAAATCACTGAAATTTGCTAATATATACAACAAAATCACTTTGATCAGTTTTCAATAAAGAAAACGCCAAAAAGTCCAACTGGCATGTCCGATTATCATAACATGCGCACATAACGCCACGTGTTATGTTTGCCACGTCAGCGCACATGTGGATAGAAAATAATATTTGGAATCGCCATGTATCAAGCTGGTGTGGTGTCATACTTGATGTCATGTATGTATATTGTGGTGATCATACATGCCAGTTGAACTTTTCGGCATTTTTCTGCTGGAAACAGGTTAAAGTGATTTTATTATATATATTCACAAATTTCAATGATTTTCGATTGCCTAAAAAAATAAAAGCAAATTTTTTGATTCAATTTATACATAACATTTGAATCTGAATTTCAATGCTTTAGGACTTAAATGGAAAGACAGATATCGATGCTAAATTCTATTTCTTTTTTTCATTCTAAATAATGAATTATAGTAGAATATGATTTAATGTTCGAATATATGTTGCATGCATTTTTAAAAACTGTTCGGTACAATGCAAGAAAATATATTTAATAGTAATTAGATGTGCACATCAAGTTAAGACTGAGCACAACATTAATGCTTAGTAGTGGGAATATATATATACCAATGGAAATTATTCAGATTAGTGAATATTTCCACTAAGCTTGGTATATGTTCTCCGTTGGAAAATATGGAAAAAGTGAGATTAAAAAGCCATAATTTTTATGTTGGGCATAAGCATCTGACAAGGCAGCAATTAGCAATTGGCAAAGTTGAATTCTCTTGAAGATGCAAATTGGAAAGTGGAATCTATCTGTTAATTAATTCATAAATAGTAATATATTATTTTGGCACCTGATGTATCATTACTCTCAAACTGTTCAATTATAAAATACAGGATCGGATTTGTTTACAACATTAAATTCTTCACTAAATCGGATTTATGAAATTACTCGTTGGTTAAGTCGATGGTAAACTTAAATTATTTTATTCTAACTTTATAATAACTTGACATCATTGTAAAATAACGGCAAACTCATAATAAAAACAAGCTCAAATTATCCAAGCCAATACAAACTTTGCAACAAAATCATTCAACATTAGAGCCATCAGAAGAGTGATGAAGAGGCAAAGAGCCAAGCCATGGAGGAGGAAGCATGCCAGTTTGCTCATGAACAGTTTTAAACAAAGGAGGCAGCATTTTATAAACTCCACCAAGTTCCTTCAATCCATCATTTTCTTCATCTTTTCCATTACTCCAAATACTAATCTTAGGCTGCAATCCATGAACAGCTTCTGCATTAGCTTTAGCAATCTCCTGATATATTCCACCATTGATCATCAAGAAATCTCTCAAAGCTCCATAATTACCACCCAGTGCTTGTAAAAGAGTCGTTAAGTATATGCCTTGTGCTTTAGCTAAAGCTATAAGTCCTTCTGCTTCTTTTTGCTTTGCATATAGCTCTCCATCTGCAACTTGTTGACGAGCATAGAATGTTGCTTCTGCTATTGCCTTTTGTGCTGCTGCTTGTTTCTCTTTTTCGTATAGAATTGCTTCTGATTCTTTTTGTTTCTTGTATAGCTCCCAGTTTGCTTCTTGCACCTTAATTTCATTTCATAAATACAAAAAGAAATTATTTTAGCGATTTAAGTTGTTCTTTACTATGGGCATAAAAGCATCTTTTGCTCAAGAACTACTTGAAGCTTAGTTTCATGAACGGATAAAAGTGAAGCCAAAATTGACTTACCTTAGTTTCATACTCCACGCTGGCTTTGCTCAAAAACTCAGCTTTAAGCTTCTCAGTCCTAGTCAAAGCATTCATCCTCTCCACTTCTCTTTGAAGCTCAGCTTCTCTTAAAGAAACAGCTTTTGCTGCTTCCACTTCTGCAACTTGCGCGTCCTTAGTCCACCCTGCTTTCTTCTTCGCAAGCTCTGAATTGGCCTCTGCCATTTCTGCTTCTCTTTGATTCTCATAAATTTTTACTTCACTCTTTACCTTTATCTCCTCTTTTTTCCCTTCTCCTTGCCTTCGCGTTGCAATTATCTTCGTCTCTGCATCGATTTTCGCTGCATTTTGCAGTGTCTGACCGTCCCTTTGCTTTGATCCTATCTCTCCCTTCATTTTGGCCTCAGCTACATCAATTTTAGCTTGATTTGCAGCTTCCATTTGAGTCTTTTGACCCAAGTAAGAGAAGTATTCATGTCCAGGAACATCAACAAGTTGCTTAACATTAGCATTATATATAAGTAATCCGAACTGGTTAAGTTCGAGTTGAACTTTCTCGAATACTTCTTCTTTGAACTCTTTGGTTCCTCTGAAAATCTCTTCCATGGTCATGGAAGCAGCAAGAACTCGAGTTTCACCTTCAATACGAATCGAAATTTTAATTTTAGAGCCGGAAAAATTTATTATACTATGTTACGTTCCATATAACACAATAATTTAATATATCAACACATAGTTTCACCTTCGATGATGCCCTGGACGAGCTCTTTGACATGGTGAGAGAGCTTGTCGTGTGGAGAAATGAGCTTCGCGTATTTGAGAAGGCTTTGCTCGTCGTCTACACGAGGGCCGATGGTAAACACTGCAGGGAGCACGAAAGGAAGCTTCTCTGCACTCATGGCTTGGACTTCAAAAGTGTAGTTCACTGGCGAAACATCAAAGAGAGCACATGACTGGCCAGGAAGAACCCATGCTTTCTTTGCAAGCTTTATGTCGGAGATACCAACTCCGGTGATCACGAGATACTCGGAAGGGCTTGCAACTTTATACATCGTTATAATCAGAAGCAACTAAAGAAATGGAGAATATTGTGATGCTTTAGGCTTGCTCGTCACCACTAATGAAATGTGTACTTATACATAGAAGGGAATCCAGTTAGAGAGAATACTTTTGGATGTTGCTTTGATATTTACAATCACGGATCTCAACTATGCATTTTGCTGAAGTCATCGACCAAATTGACATTAATTGGGCTTTATCTTATATCGACAAATGAAGGCTCAGTCAAAAGGAATAATATATATTATAGACGACTTTGTGAATTAGCATAGCATTTTCCTAAATGTTGAAATTATGTACAAATTAGTGGAAAAGTAAATAATTTGACCAATAAATTATGATCAAATCAAACTAGTCCAAACGATAAAATTGAAGCTTGCTAGATACTTGGGTACAAAAAAAAGCAACAAATCACTGTCAAAATTGAGGAACTTATCCAGGAAAATTAGAATTGGTCAAAACTGAAACATGTCCCAACTTGAATAAGGGAGCTCAAATTTCAAGTCATTTTTCCTCACAGAAGCTAATCAAAACAATTCTAGGCCCTACAAAAATCACATGGCGGTGAAAGCTTTCTTTCCACCTCCGGAAGAACCAGCTGGTATCACTTTCAAGACATTGAACCTTACTGTCTTGGACAAAGGCCTAAAAATAGAAGAAAATGTTCTGTAAGAACACAAGGGATTATATTGCATAAAAATACATTAACAAGCTAATTCACATGAGTTGAACTTAACCTGCACTGCCCAATAATAACATGGTCTCCCTCTTTCACACGGAAGCAAGGGGATATGTGTGCTGGAATATTAGAGTGCCGCTTCTCATACCTATCAGTGACCACACAAGTCAGGATCATCATGGTTACAACAAACAACATAGAAAACATCAATGAAGGGATCAAATCTATTACCTTTGGTATTTCTTGATAAAATGAAGGTAGTTGCGTCTAACGATGATAGTCCTCACCATCTTTGCACTGTGGCAAGTACCAGCAAGAATACGACCTCTCACAGAAACAGTACCAGTAAATGGGCACTTCTTATCAATGTAAGTCCCTGCAACCACAACACTACAATTTTCAGTCTCAACAAACCTCATCCAGCAATAACTTTGCCGTAAATATCTTACTTATAATCTTCAAAATCAAAAACTGCAGCTTTGATATAGTTGAAACAACTAATTCAGACACAAAGGTACCAATAGAGTCAGCTTGAATTTGCTTGTTGAAGCTAAAAGAAATTGGATCACTCATAAAGATCCATGTCCTTTCATTTTACCACATGGAACCTTATTTTTCATAAAGACCGAAACACACATGGGAATGATGAGCTGAAAACTTGTCAATTCCTAGAAACTTTAACAGCAAATTAGGTGAAGAAAACTAGATCCATCATTAATTAATCAAACTAGAATGATGATTAATCTATTCTTTCAGTGGAATCCACCAGTAGGCAGCAAATATTTGGTACAAATGGAATTGCGCAAAAACGGATGCATGTATAGATAAAGCAAAGTTTGCACTTTCGGAATAGCCCTTGAAAATTACCATCTAACCCAATTCTGAGAGCAACAAATTGTAAGTGGCAGTAACTAACAATCTGGAAGCTGTT